>OW240916.1:10495324-10507432 GCA_933207985.1 Pelobates cultripes | reverse complement strand
ACACTAACACACAAACACATAAACACACATTTTTTTTTAAATGTAATCCCCCCAGCCTCCTTACCTTTTGGAGTGCTGGGGGGATTCCCTGGGGTCCAGTGGTGCTGCTGACCCCGGCGGGCAGGTGGCCGGTCGGCAGGAAGGCGGGCGCGCGAGGGAGCACTCACTGCTTCCTCTTCAGCTCCCTCGCGCGCCGCGTAGGGATGCCGGCGCCGGAAGATGACGTCATCTTCCGGCTCTGGTATCAGTGCGGTGCGCAAGGGAGCTGAAGAGGAAGCAGTGACTGCTCCCTCGCGCGCCCGCCTTCCTGCCCGACCGGCCACCCGCCCGCCGGGGTCAGCAGGGCCAGCCTCGGGGGGGCCCTGAGGTGGCCGCCTCCTGGGCCCCCCAGGGGAAGACGCTGGCACTGTGGGTGCATACCAGGGTCGCAGCCGCGACCCTGGTATGTACGCCACTGCCCTAAGTGCATGGGCCACCCGGTGGGACGGGGGAAAAAAATAAATTGATGAGGGCAGCGGGGCCCACGGGGCAGGTGCCTTGGGCCCCCCAAGAGAAACTGGGCCCGGGGCAGCTGCCCCGTTTGCCCCGCGTTAAAGACGGCCCTGAGTACAAACAAATAAAGAGGCAAGGGCCCAAATTGAATAGTATCAAACACAGTATTTATTTAAACAAAAGGTTAAAAACGCTTACTTGAAGTAGTGGGTTTGCCAGCAATAAACCCACAACTAGATAAGCAGGAATTTACACACAAAAAACGATACAGCTTAGACACTTCCAGGTTCTGGCCGTGTTCCGATCACGTGATCGCTAGGACCGCCTCTCTCTGATGTCAAATGTGACGCATTTCGCCCGCCTCCCGGGCTTCTTCCGACGGCATCCTTTCTGTTCAGCACTGTCTTTTAAGTGCCCAGACACTCCCCTTTTATTTCGCCATTGGTTGAGGGGGCAGTCAATAAAACTAGGATTTATTTCTAGTCCTCCCACTCATTGTGTGTGTATGCACTCAATTCATAAGTCTTTTCTAGGGCTGTTTACAAAATCTGTTCATACTACCTATAGTAAAAGTTACAACTCTGCAGGCTGATATTGCCCAAAAAATCACATTATGAAAAAAAAAAATTATTATAAAAAGAATGTTGTAAAAAACTTTCTGTAGAAAACTTTTATAGATATTTTAGCTTCCGACAATATATATTCACATTTCTATTCTTTATATTCTCAGATGTTCTATAGCAATGAGGCTCATCTACTAAATAGAATTATATTTAAAATAAGATTTCTTGTAATCAAGTGAAAATTAGAAGCTAGAAATATCAACCCAAAGTCCAGCCCAGGGATAACATTACAAAATTAAAAAATAAGAATAAAATCAATCTGAGTTTAGTGGGATCACTATTATTTAGTGAGAGTTTAGAGGGATCACTATTATGTTTTAGTGCGAAGTGTGCACAGGCGAGGAGATGATCTAGATAAGAAGTCAGCCCAGCAAGAAATTAGATGGATATTTAAATTAAAATCTCTATCACCTAGAGCCTTAACGAGGACTTCGAGATCTGTCACTTTCTATAAGTCCAATAAGAATGGTATTCAAATACATAAATGTATATGCTAAACTATTTTTAGATATATGAGATAAATTCCACAGCATCAAACATAATTTAAATAATGCAATGTGTATGTGTATATGAACATGAGTATATAGATGTATATAGATGATGCAATGTTTTAATGATATGTAATGTACCTACTGTAGGCTGATGCTTGACAATAGAGGACATATTTAATAACAGATTATTGTTTTTCTTTAGAATTTAATATTGGTTATAAAAGATTCTGTTTAGTAGATAATCCCATTCAGAATTTTGTCCATTTCTCAGTATAGACAGGTCCAATATTGAATACTGATCTCTATCTACATGTGTTGGCCTTATTTATATATAGAGAAACTATCCACAAACTACATCAAGCTAGATGTTTGATACATTTGTATTTAGGTGATAATCCCTAAAAAAAAATAAAAAAAAATTGGGGGGATTAATATATTTTTGATTTTATTCTTATTTTTTTATTTTGTTTTTAGTAATGTTATCCCAGTTCTGGACTTTGGGTTGATATTTCTAGCTTCTAATTTTCACTTGATTACAAGAAATATTTTTTTATATATAATTCTATTTAGTAGATGAGCCTCATTGCTATAGAACATCTGAGAATATAAAGAATATAAATGTGAATATATATTGTTGGAAAGCTAAAATATCTATAAAAGTTTTCTACAGAAAGTTTTTTACAGCATTCTTTTTATAATAAATTTTTTTTTCATAATGTGATCTTTTGGGCAATATCAGCCTGCAGAGTTGTAACTTTTACTATTGGCATTATGAACAGATTTTGTAAACAGCCCTAGAAAAGACTTATGATAGGGCTGAACAGAAAGGATGTCGTTGGAAGAAGCCCGGGAGGCGGGCGAAACGCGTCACGTTTGACATCAGAGAGAGGCGGTCCTAGCGATCACGTGATCGGAACACGGCCAGAACCCGGAAGTGTCTAAGCTGTATCATTTTTTGTGTGTAAATTCCTGCTTATCTAGTTGTGGGTTTATTGCTGGCAAACCCACTACTTCAAGTAAGAGTTTTTAACCTTTTGTCTAAATAAATACTGTGTTTGATACTATTCAATTTGGGCCCCTGCCTCTTTATTTGTTTGTACAGCCTAGATATTACATCTGATTCAGAAGAGTATCCTGTCTTGCTATATTGTGGGTTTATCCCTCTCCATTGGAGCAATTCAAACCCAGAGCCAGGGGTGATAGGGCTCTGGTCCATGTGAGTTGATCCCCAGATATACTTTTAATTTTGCATACTGTATATTTTTTCAGAGTTCTCAGAGAAGACCCTGACTCCAGTGCAGTTGCTAGCGCACTCCAACTTTCTATTGCTAATTTGTGTCACTGTGTGTCACTTGGGGGTAGTGGAGCAGCACTGCAGATATTCTTAAGCGCTTTGACTTTATCTGGTTTTTCACTTAATGTCTTAATCAAGTTCTCCAACGCAAACTATACAGTTTATATGAGAGAGCTTGATGAAAAGTTTTATTTTTTTGTGTTGCAATAGAAGACACATTTTGCCTCTAGACATGCCATCATACAGTAATTTAGAAGGAGATAATTCACCACCAGACATGTCCCACTGGATTCCTGATTCCCTCATGCTGGCCAAGAGCCCACCACTGTCAATGCTCTCTGTAATACCATTATTACCCTTAAATTGGGAGGTATGTAACTGGAACGGGTAAGCAGATTTTCTAGTAGTGTAAATTTTGTTGACTAACAATTTTAGTCATATTTTAGTCGACTAAAATCAAACTAAAACAAACAATTCAGATAAAATATGACTAAAACTAAAATGGCTTTTTAGTCAAAATATTATGACTAAATCTAAATTGAAATTTGTAGCCAAAATGAATGCTGCACAGAGGGTATGTGGAAGGGCCAGTGGCGTACTAAGAGGGGGGGGGCGGGCGGGGGGCGGGGGGGGGCGGTCCGCCCCGGGTGCCACCAGGATGGGGGGTGCCATGATCAGGGGCGCCGGCCCCCCCATGCTGCAGCCGCCCGAGCGCTCTGTAGAGAGCCTCAGGCAGCTGCAGCTTTGCCCGGGCGGTGCGTCCATGAGGGCGGACTGCACCGCCTGGGCGCAGCCTGAGGAGAGGGGCTGACTGGAGGGAAGCGCTCAGCGCTCCCTCCTGTCACTCCCTCTGTAGTAGCGTGGCCGAGCCCAGTATAGTCGGCGGGTACAGGGAGCAGCTGTCTCCTGTACCCGGCTGGACTAACAGGAAGTGCACACAGAGTGTGCACTTCCTGTTAGTCCGGCCGGGTACAGGAAACAGATGCTCCCTGTACCCGCGGACTATACAGGGCTCGGCCACGCTACAGCAAAGGTAGGGGGGAGGGAGAAAGAGAAAGCAGAGGGGGGGGAGAGAAAGGGGCTGAGAGACACCTAGAGGGGCTGAGAGGACACCCAAAGGGGCTTGGGAAGGGGCAAAAGAGACAGAGGCTTTAACTAAACTAAACTAATCTCCTGGAGCTCTAGTCAACTAAAACTAGACTTAAACTAAAACAATTCAGATGACTAAAATTCAACTAAAACTATAATGGCTTCTTAGTCAAAATACCATGACTAAACCTAAATAGAAATTTGCCCCCAAAATTAATACAGCCTTCTAGGAGTCATCACCAGTGAAGCATCACCAATGAAGCACACCATTCCAGCTGGCCCCCTACATGGACCATGTATATAGTGCTGTTGATGTGCTCTCTACGTTGGCCAGGAACAGTTCCCTAGTGTCCCCAAATGCGGAACACCAGGGAACAAAAGGGGGACTGCAGGACAAGACCCTGAAGATGGCACTGCCCCACTGAAAGTGGGTGTTTTTGAGACTCCTGCAATATTTACTACTCTAAGTACTCTAAGTGAACCCTAATGCACAAAAGTGTTGTTATTTTATATTTGTTTGTCATTTATTTCTCCAACCTCTCACTGGGGCTGCCTCTGTAATTTCCAGGAATTTTTCATATAAAAGAAAATTTTCTAAGGATCCCGTGGAGCGGCATCTACAATGATCTGAAGTTTGGTCCTTTGTGCTTTTTATTCTATTTAGAATGTATTGACTTAGTAAACATATTCATTATGGAACGCAGCCACATATTTGTTCTTGATCTCAGTGGGTTCTCCTGTATTATATATTATAAATGATATTGTATGTGTTCCAAAAAAGAAATGGTTGCATTCATTCCTTCATCATCATCGCTGGTTTAATTTTGTTTTATTTACTTTTCCTGCATGCGAAAGTCCCAACGATAATGATCATCAGTCAGACTTGTTTATGGTGTGCGTTGTGCTTAACATTCGTTTTTTTAACGCTGCATTGCTTGAATGTTCGCTGTTTTCCTTCCTTGCTGCAGGATCTTCGTTACACAGCGCGCAAAGTTTATTGTACTCAAATATTTCTGTTGGGGACTTTCATCTCTTGTCATTTATAATCACTCCTACATTACGCTCGGGCCAAATACATTTACCAGAAAATCAGCGAACATTATTCATTTCCTCTGTCACTGATATGAGCTAAAGCCATCAATTTCTTGCTGACTCTATAATTCACCCAGCAATCCTGGGGATAAATTGTATTTTCTTTTGCTTTTTATTTTTGAAACAATGATGTTTCTAAGCAACATTCATTAAGCATTGAATTGACTTTGGCAGTGTAAAAAAATCAAAAGGGGGCACAGTGAGACAGTGATATTAAAGAAATAACTAAAAAAAAATATGTTTATATTTAGTAAATGTCTTGGCTAATAATCTTATGCACCTCTCATTCCTTATTTAAACAGAATTTATTGTGTATTATAGTAATTTTATTTACTTAGTTATAGTATCTTAAATACTATCCGTGAGTACATAACAAAACACTTCACTTTAAAATGACAGAGCCTTTCAGTAACATTGCAATGACCAGAGAAGTGTAAGCTCAACTGTCAATGACCAAATTTTGCAGAGTGAGTACAACACTATCTCTGGCTGATTTCACTTCAAAGCCTCAACCACTTCCTTAAATCTAAGATACAGAGGAAATTTAGGCTGTATGAGTAATGTTTTTATTAGTCAAGGGGGAACATTTAACAAGTAATTTTGTCGACAAAAACTAGTCTGCTGAATAGTCTATAAATCCAGGTAGTTGCTTCCATTTGCACTATTTTCAGAGCATTGCCTGGAAATCTAAGGGACACTATAGTCGCCAGAACAACTACAGCTTATTTTGCAAATCAAATGTAATCCAGAGTAATCCACGCTCCTTGGTGAATAGGCCCCTTTCTTTATTTTGGAAGCTTATTCTGCAGTTAACATTAATACAAATTGTATTTATATGCGTGTATTCCACGCTTGCCCATTCTTCAAACTGCGATAAACGTTTTTCAGATATGTGGGATCAGTGCTCAACTTTAGAAAAGCAAGCCATGTAGGGGACTGGGGGGAGATGTCTGAAAAGCTAAACCAGAAAAGATTAAAATTCAGGTTCAGGTTGTAGGGCAGGTTACAGTAATGTGTGCACTCTGCACCGGAGTACGCTGTTGTGCATGTAGGTTATAGAGAGTTCTTAGAAGAGGTTGTGACAAAGTCCTCAAACTAATATTTGCTTATGTTCTACCTAAATGAACCAGCAGGTTTGCTCAAAGGTGATTCCATAGTAGACTAACTTCCCTAAAGGAATGCTGGGATATTATTAAAGATATATTGTTTTGTTTTTTTTGCTTTTACAATAACCAACAGATTCAGTGTGAAGGAACCATACATTTACATCTAACAGAATTGAGATAAAGATTCGCTCTCCCCCTCCCCCACTTCCAATCTACTTGTTTCTTGACTGTTACAAACATTGTACACATTTTGGAATTTCCTTCATCCTGAGACCTTCTTACAATGCATCATGGGAGTTTGGTGATAGCCACATCTTCCCTAATAATCTACAAAGCAAGATATAACCCTCAATAAATAATGCTACGGACTGACTGTCTGGAGATATCTGGGCTACGCATCTTCAACTGCTTATTAGGAGTTCCCATGGCAACCATTCTTCAACATTCCATGTGCATTGTTTTATTGTAAAACATTGCGGGATACGAGAATTTAAGGGAAACGAAACAAAAATTATGAAGAGTGTTTACTGGTATATGTAAAAGGTACACTTAAACGACAAGATAAAACGCACAAATTCTTATGAACTGTATGAGTGTCAGAATCTTATTATCATAAAGGGAAGTTTGACTTTATAAAATGCATATTATGGAGCGGAACGATTGGGGGAGGGGCCAGATTTGTTTTTGGTTCATTAGCGTCTTCGTAATTATTATCTTAAAACATCTTGGCCATAATGTCCATAGGGCAACGTTGAATCCTAACCTTGACTATGTTAAATACACACATAATATAATACAGTACACTGATAGGAGCATTTTCATGCCATTTGGTTCACCAATTAAGTGAAAAAGTAACCGATAGGATGAACTGTACACAATCTATATTTAGATATTACATATGTATTAAATAAATAATACATAAATGTATAAATACATATTGTTTACTGCTCCTCCTGTTCCTCCCCCCCCCCCATTACTTACTTCTCACTTGATCTGTGAATAAAAAAATTAACATTTAGTGACTGTCCCTTCGCCATCGATCATCTTTATTTATCATCAATTATTTATTTTTTCACATCGTGGGCTGAATCCAGGATCGTAAATTAAAACAAACATTCGGCCACTGCACAGTTCAGTTGGTTTGAGCTTTCGACCAGCCTAAATTTGGCCAAATTGAAGTTCGCACAGAAATTAATCTCAAACTCTGTTTCGTCTATAAAGTCAGGACAGTCCCAGAGATCACCTGCATTGGTTTTCTATTTTAATTGTGACATTCTGAGCATCTTCTAAGCCAATGCCCGCCTTTTGAGGCCAGCTGGAGTGGATTTGTTTAGACATGACATGAGCAGCATTTTACTAATAACGAATATTTAGTCCTGAGCAAGCTAAGACGTATTGTGGAAATCATTGGTAAAAACAGAGGCAAAAAAAACACACTATACAAATAAAATACTCTTTAATGAACATTAATGAACAAAGCATTAAAATGCCTATACTTTTTAATATTATTGATATTATAACGTTTAATACACAAACAGTTACAGTTTCATGTCAATTGTGCTGACGAGGTATCTCCCAGAATGCATCTCATACCGTTCTGATAGGTCGTTTGTGTTGTGTCTTTCAAATATTTGCTGAAAATGTAAGGAACTGCACTCACTCCCATCAATCAAAGCCAGGGTGCTTACTGTACCGGAACCAAACACCAGATTCCCAAAATCAATCAAATGAAATGAAGGGGGTCCAGGCACTCCTTGGTTCAATACAGGCAAAGAGCCTGGACCCAAGGAGTGCCTGGACCCCCTTCATTTCATTTTAAATATTTGCAACATGTTTATAATCAAAGTCTGATGTCACTGAAGTGAAAGTAAAATGAATGCCAAAAATATTTTGAAACTTCTTTGCCTTTCTACAAAGGGTACGGTACGCTTGTATTCTCTGCTTAATTTTTCATTTTGATTTACAGGCAATGAGTTTGCTCAGCAAATAAAAAAATCTGTAAAAATAAAAAAAGTATCCTTTTTTTTTTTTTTACAGCATTTGAGAAAGAGGTCTTTATCTTACTCCAATATCTAATATTTTTTTATTCTGAATTATTTGCATTTAACAAAGAGCTTAAATCTATGGTTACGAGTTACTGTAGCAGCTTTTTAAATATGTTCTCTCTCATTTTATTATAGAGCTCGGTATGGCTCCTTCAAACAAAAATCTAATTATTCTCTTTATTTTGGATTGTAATCTACTTCAAAACCACTGTTTTATGTTTTGTGCAGTTAGGAGAAACAGACATGTTCAACAACTGATATTTTTGAATTATTCAGGTTTTATAGAACTCAGCATTTTATGAAATATTTTCTTTGTTTATAAATAAGTAAATAAAATGCATTTTTTTGCAACAACAATTAAACATTTTTTATTTTTCACTTTAAGAGATAGTTTTTTATTTATTTTTTTACATTTGATTAATATAGAACATGTATGACTAATAAATTATAACAATATAAAAATATCCCAATCTCACAAAAAATAGGATGTGTGATTTTCTGAATTTTAAATAGTATTTGTGTACGGCACATTTAGAGGAACGTATGGTTATGGTATAATGAAAGTTTAATAAGAACAAAGTCTGTTGAGGTGTGCCGAAACCAACGTGAGGTTAGACCTGTAAAAAGAGGGCCCACCTAGATAATATGAACTAATAAAGGGTGTGGTGGGAGGGGAACTTCCGAGATCGTCGACGAGAGGTAAGCAGGGGCTTACTGGGTTTAAATAGGACTAATAGTCCCTCCCACAATTACGGGCCAAGCCTTCAATATATGTATTATTAAATATTAATAAGAACTAATAAAAAAAATTCAGTTTCTATTTATACTTATAGAGAAAATAAATTAAATTAAATTAAATTATACTCTACATATCGGTACTATGTTATGATTATTTTACAAATATTCATGATTTAAAGGGAGTGCTAAGGGGATAAGAGAAGGTCTTATTTTTAAAAAACTTTGGTAACACCTGTCACTGTCAAGCAGACAGGGAGGGTGGCCTCCCAATTTACTGAATACTTTTATAAGTCTCTTATATCTAGGATAGCTTTTGCTAATGTTAATGTTTAACCCCTTAAGGACACATGTCATGATTCCCTTTTATTCCAGAAGTTTGGTCCTTAAGGGGTTAAACTCCTTCACTATGTTAACCTCTACCATTTCAGCTGGAAGGCTATTCCATGCATCTACTACCCTCTCAGTAAAGTAATACTTCCTGATTATCATATTATATTATGTCCTCCTTTACTGTGTTGGAGGAGATATTTTTAGGTTCAAATTATATGTTGCCTTATTTTATCTATTTATTTTCTATCATTGTGTATAAAGAAAAGAAAATTGTGAGTGATTATAATGTTAGCCATTGGCTGATTAATCAATAATACACTACGAATGAGGTCAGACTGGAGGAAATAAAGTATTGTTTTTAGAAATGTGTACGATGATTTAAAGCAGGCTTCCCCAAACTCCGGCACTCCAGATGTTGCTGAACTACAACTCCCATGATTCTATGAATGAAATAGATATAAAATTTAACTCAAATCCTACGCTATCACTACTTGTAAACTATTATTTTTGCATTATCAGGATATCTTTTATATCCTCATCAGAATATCGCCCGCGGCTGTCATGTCATAAATAAGAGGAAATTCTTCTCAACTCTACAATAAACACAGTTTTTTGCTGAAGTTGAAAGTTGACAGCATTTCCCATAATAAAGCAAATACAATGTGAAAATTAGAACAGACAAGTCTGTGACTCCCTGAAGTCTTCAATAATTTTGCAGCCTGAATATGTGCAAAGCGAGAATACTAGGTTGCAACGATAAAAACGCCAAAACAGATGGCGACAGAAGTTTCTATAGGCCTTTGTGTTCTCCTGTCAGAAGTTTACATCACAACAGCGATAGATGAAGCACCTCTAAAATCCGCTCCCTGTTGAAAAAAACAAATGCTAATTTCGAACATAGAAAGTTTAATACTGACACCTGTTCTGTTGTAATAAACCCGCACATAAACTGGCAGATGTGAGGTAAACAACTGTATAGGAGAGTAAACAAGCAAACGATAATTATTATTTAATTTTTTTTTTTTTTTTTTAGCAAATGCAAAGATTTTAGGTAAAAGATCAGAAAAAATAAAAGTGATTATTTCAAATGGTAAAGTTCATAAAACAAAACATTAACTCAGTAAATAAAAAAAGTCTGAATAGATATTTTGAAATATACATTTGTATACTTGGCTGTGTTTCAATAAACACAGCATGAATTACATTGGTGACACTGTGCTCACTTTTCTTGTTTATATTTTTTATATATATATATATATATATATATATATATTTAATCTGATTGAATCTAGATTTAAAATAATCTACTACTCAGACTGCACTTCCATCAACCTCCTGAATTGGGGCATAACCCACTAACGTGTGATCTGTTCATTTACAAAAGAAAATTATAGAAAACGCACACAAGATATAACTTTTTTTGTGAGTAGATACATAGAGAGACAGTTGCAGAGACCATGCTTATAATTCCAGATACGGAACAATATAGCAACGTAGGAAATTCGATAAATAATATCGCATCAAACGACGTAGGACAGAGAAAGGAAGTGCAACTAAGAATCTTTATTTAAACACTGCAGCTTTAAGGTATGGAGTGGGATTCAGAAGATACCTCATCGGATTCCTTCCACCTTATTACTACATATTAATTTACTATTACAATGTTACCAATTTTACTTCTAGCTTACTACTGTAAAATTTGTACTTGCAGTTACCTGTAGTAATTAATAATCTGGCTGATAGGATTTAATAGGCAAATATTTTAATATGTGCAACAAATGGTTAGTCTGTTCCACCACTCCTTCCTTCTCACCCCTCCCCCCCAAGCCTCCGTTCCCCCCCTGCTTGCCACTCCTAGCCTTAAATTCCTTTGTATAACTGTGCATCCTTCTTCTTCCTCATACTCAATTTAACTTCCATCTTTGCAACTAAGAATATTCACTTCTACTTTGCCCTATGCTTTTGTATCAGCCTAGATCATCTGAATGCATTGATGTACTTATGCAAAGTTTTGACAGTTATTAGGATCATGACCAAGTTGAAAATATGCCAAATTCACTTTATAAACTCTACACTTTAACAGATGGTTTTGCTGGGATCATGCAACTTTTTGAGCAGGTTAGAAACCAATTAGATCAAATTTCTTCTAAAAAAGTAATATTTTCCAGATGTAGCCAATCCAAGGTTTAAAGGGACACTCCAGGCACCCAGACCACTTCAGCTCATTGAAGTGGTCTGGGTGCCAACTCCCATCACCCTTAACCCTACAAGTGTACTTAATGCAGTTTTAATAAACTGCAATGATTACCTTGCAGGGTTAAGTCCTCCTCTAGTGGCTGTCTGTCGACTTTTGGTCATCTAAACGACGCTGGACATCCTCACGCTCTGCATGAGGACCTCCAGCGTCGCGGGAATGTCACGAGGTAAAACCCCAACATTGACCTTGGCTCATTTTCTGATTACACTTCTTTCTCTCTCTAACGCTTAATGTGACCATTGTAAAGCCCAGTAATGCGTTTATTTCCTTTGCATAGCAAAGTAACATAACAAAGGAAATAAATGCATTACTGGGCTTTACAATGGTCACATATAGTGTTAGAGAGAGAAAGAAGTGTAGTCAGAAAATGAACCAAGGTCAAGGCGTGAGGGAGGGGGCTGTGTGAGGCAGAGAGAGAGGGGGGTATTTCAGGTACGGAGTGAGGGTGCTGTGTAAGGCATAGAGAGAGGGGGGCTGTGTGAGGCTGGGAGTGAGGGGGTATTTCAGGTAGGAAGTGAGGGGGCTGTGTGGGGCAGAGAGAGAGGGGGGCT
>OW240916.1:10396844-10495224 GCA_933207985.1 Pelobates cultripes | reverse complement strand
CAAGAGATCATGCTTACAGTTTGTTCTCTTGTCTGGCTTCAATGCTCATAAC
This sequence comes from Pelobates cultripes, assembly GCA_933207985.1. Taxonomy (NCBI): domain Eukaryota; kingdom Metazoa; phylum Chordata; class Amphibia; order Anura; family Pelobatidae; genus Pelobates; species Pelobates cultripes. Next base: position 10,495,172 of record OW240916.1, on the reverse strand, counting down.
TGCGCATACATTATGAGTGTGTTAAAAACTTCAGTAGTGGGGAAAATAATGGAAGCCATGTTAAAGGATAGGATTGTTGAACAATGGAAACCATGTTAAAGGATAGGATCGTTGAATGGACCCATTCTCTTTAATATTTTTATTAGTGATAAGGTAATGTATTTATTTTTGCTGATGATGCTGCACATACATTATGAGTGTGTTACTAACTTCAGTTGTGGGGAAAATAATGGAAGCCATGTTAAAGGATAGATCTAAAAACACATGGATTTCAAGATCAGAGACAAAGTGCGTTTACTTCAGGGAGATCATGCCAAACTAATCTTATTGATTTTTTTGATTGGATAACTAAAATAATAGATCAGGGTGGTGCAGTAGACATTGCTTACCTAGATTTCAGTAAGGCTTTTGACACTGTTGCACATAGAAGGCTTATCAATAAACTGCGATCTTTAAGTTTGGATTCCAATATTGTTGAATGGGTAAGGCAGTGGCTGAGTGACAGGCAACAGAGGGTTGTAGTTAATGGAATATATTCAAAACTTGGACTTGTCACCAGTGGGGTACCTCAGGGATCTGTATTTGGACCCATTCTCTTTAATATTTTTATTAGTGATATTGCAGAAGGTCTTGATGGTAAGGTATGTCTTTTTGCTGATGATACTAATATATGTAACATGGTTGATATTCCAGGAGGGATAAGCCAAATGGCAAATAATTTAGGCAAACTAGAATAATGGTATACCGAAGTGGCCTGTGGACATGAAGTCCAGAGGGCACAAAAAAGTCCCTGCAGGTTTGTATGACAAGATATACAACTACAATTTATTGAAGTATATTAAAAGGAAGAAAACATAAGTAACACAAGCACAAAACCACATATAGTCCTATAAAATGAGCTATTACGCTCTGCAATCCTGAATGGGTACGAAGGATAGCAGAATACAGGATGCTGATGAGATACTGTAGCAAGAAATATTGAAACAAAGTTACACTTGTTACTGTGCAAAGTGCTATCCTGGGTACCCATCCAGGATTGCAGAGCGTAATTGTTCCTTTTATAGGACTATATGTGGTGTTGTTTTGTGTGTGTGTTACTTCTGTTTGTTCCTTTTAATATACTTTAATAAATTGCAGTTTTATATCTTGTCATACAAACCTGCAGGGACTGTATTGTGTCCTTTGGACTTTATGTCCACAGGCTACTTAATATACTAGTTTGCAATTTTTAGTGTTATCCCCTTTAAAGTTCCCTTGACACACTATAGGTCCCACCTATGGGACATCCTTTTCTTCTTTGTTTAAACTAGAAAAATGGTCAGAGTTGTGGCAGCTGACATTTAATGTGGATAAGTGCAAGATAATGCATCTTGGACGTAAAAACCCAATGGCAGAGTACAGAATATTTGATAGAGTCCTAACCTCAACATCTGAGGAAAGGGATTTAGGGGTGATTATTTCTGATGACTTAAAGGTAGGCAGATAATGTAATAGAGCAGCAGGAAATGCTATCAGAATGCTTGGTTGTATAGGGAGAGGTATTAGCAGTAGAAAGAGGGAAGTGCTCATGCCATTGTACAGAACACTGGTGAGACCTCACTTGGAGTATTGTACGCAATACTGGAGACCGTATCTCCAGAAGGATATTGATACTATAGAGAATTCAGAGAAGGGCTACTAAACTGGTTCATGGATTGCAGGATAAAACTTACAAGGAAAGGTTAAAGGAACTTAACATGTATAGCTTGGAGGAAAGATGAGACAGGGGTGATATGATAGAAACATTTAAATACATAAAGGGAATCAACACAGTAAAGGAGGAGACTATATTTAAAAGAATATAAACTACCACAACAAGAGAACATAGTCTTAAATTAACCCCTTAGTGACCAGGCCGTTTTCCAATTTTCTTACCGTTAATGTTTAGCTGTAATTATCCTTTTACTCATTTACTGTACCCACACATATTATATACCACTTTTATTGCCATTAAACGGTCTTTCTAAAGATACCATTATTTTCATCAGATCGTATAATTTAATATAAAAACAATTATAAAATATGGTGAACAAATTTTAAAAAATACACTTTTTCTAACTTTGACCATCAAAATCTGTTACGCATCTACAACCGCCAAAAAACACCCATGTTAACTAGTTTCTAAATGTTGACCTGAGTTTAGAAATACCCAATGTTAACATGTTCTTAGCTTTTTTTGGAAAGTTATAGGGCAATGAGTACAAGTAGTACTTTGCTGTTTCCAAAACATTTTTTTTTTTTTAAATTAACGCAAGTTACATTGTAACACTGATATCTGTCAGGAATCCCTGAATAATCCTTCACGTGTATATATTTTTTGAAAGAAGAAAACCTAAGGTATTAAACTTTGAGTATTTTGACTCTTTTCATTCAACCATTTTACCACCAATCTATGCCAAAATAAATAAATAAATAATAATAATTGGTTATTTCTTTTACACACATAACAATTTAATAATACATGTATTGAGAACTTTAAGGGTTACTGCCAAAGAACACCCCAATATGTGTTCATCAACATCTCCTGAGTACAGTGATACCACCCATGGGTAATTTATTTTTTTATTTAATTTTTTTTTAAATTATGTAATTATTTATTTTACGGAGTGCCTCAACCCCTTGGGATTGGGGCACTGGGGGGGATTGCGCGATGCCTCGACATTGAGGCATTTCTGTAATACCATTAGAGCTGCTGGAAGCCAGAGCTCTAATTCCCAGCGGACGTACCGGATAAGTTATGGATCGTTTTTTGTTGGACATACCTGAAACATCCGCGGTCGTGATGGGGTTAAAGGAGCAAAGGTTTACAAATAATTTCAGGAAGTATTACTTTACTGAGAGGGTAGTGGATGCATGGAATAGCCTTCCAGCTAAAGTGGTAGAGGTTAACACAGTGAAGGAGTTTAAGCATGTGTGGGATAGACATAAGGCTATCCTAACTATAATATAAGGCCAGGGACCTACTGAGAGTATTTAGAATATTGGGCAGACTTGATGGGCCGAATGGTTCTTATTTGCCATTACATTTCATGTTATTTTTTTCCCCTGCAGCTATGTCAATATCTGACAACAGGCACATGCTGCTCGTACAAAACGTCTATTGTGCAGAAAGTATAAGAAAACATGTGTGCCCCCCTCTATCTTCCTGCAAGTATGCCGACAAGTGAGAACTTGTGATGTCACTTCATTCTATGGAATTATGTTCTGGCTATAAAGACAGCACTCAGCATCATCAGGAGACATAGCAGTCATTTGAGAAGCATTCCATCGAGGGTCAGTGGCTGAGAAGAGCTTGCTGCCCACAAAAGGTGACCAATGGTAGCGGTGGGTCTGTGAAACAACTGTGGGAATGGAGAATCAACGAAGATGACACATGGAAGGTGCGTAAAAAACAAACAAACAAACATTTATTCGGACAGTAGAAATAAATATATAGAGGATTAGCTAAAGAAAACAAACACTGACAGGTTCACTTTAATTGCAGCCAACTTAAAGTCAGATTCCAGTCCCTCCTCACGTCAAGGCAGAAATAAATCCGGCCACTAGCAGAAATGTTCATAAATGTTGGCGTTGATTTTTAGTCCAACCACGTACACAGAAATCAGTAGAAATACTGCTTTTATATTTTTATCAAATTTTACTTTTTTTATACGTTATTTCATTGTTTGCTTATGACATGTATCGCCATTTAGAATTTAGCTAATGATTTTATTATGAAATTCATATCCAAAATGAAGACAAATGCATGCTTGTATATTGATCTGAGGTTGTGTTGATCGAAACCACTAATCTATTAACACGCTTTAATTGATTGAAATGGAATACTTCTGGATATAAACTTGACAAAACATGATATATTTCAAAAACTGCTCACGTAAACAGACACGGAGGGATATAAGCTAAAAGTAGCCGAGAATGTGTAAATGAAGGTCTGAATTCTAATCTTTCACAGTGAAGCACCTTTCAGAAACAAACAGATTTAGATTGTACCTGATTTACAAAACAACATAGCGGCAATTTAACGGTGGTAAAATTGTACAATCAGCTAGTTCTTTTCTTGACAAACGCATTGATACAATTTACTATTGAAAATTCCAGTTTCTACAACATTGGAACAAAATAAAATAAATAAATAAATAAAACGGTTTGTAGTTGCAGTGTTACAGAAATCAGCTTTGATTGTAGAGAGAGAGGGACACTGTAGGTACCATACCTGCTTCATCTTTTTAAGGTGGTTATAGTGTCTTAATTCTCCTGCCACTATCCTTCCATAGAGTGTTTAGATAGATAGATACATAGAAAGATAGATAGATAGATAGATAGATAGATAGATTGATAGATAGATTATTGTTAGTGCGTTTATTGGTTTCATAAAATAATCAAGTTATACAGAAAGTCATATGGGGGGGGGCTCTGTCAGCACATATTCAAAAATGATGCAGTGTACAGATGTAATATTGATAAACAGTCCATCAGGTATTCAAACGTTCATGTTACAACTGTAGGGCAAGTACAACGTTAGTCAACACTAATTCCAAAGAAGATTGTAGCAAGCATGGCAACAGTCTGTATAAAATAGAGTATAGCAACATTCTTACAATATAAATGCAACACATAACCCATCAGATTGTGTTAAACTAAATGAGAGTCCCCAGTGGCTCACCCCCTGTACTGCTTGGGCTACTGAGGATGTATTATCTTTAGCAGCAATGGGTAGCTGTGATTGGCTGAGTGTCAGCTGACGGGTTTCAGCCTATCACAGCGCCCATTGCTGGTATGAATCGGTATGGCTAGAAAGAAGTGTGTAATCTCTACCTTAGCTATACCTCTAGTAGGGACTGGGCTTTGAGCGGTCAGGTACCCTCACTCAGTATTAAACTGTTTGAAAATGGTTTAACACTGAATGGAGAGAAAGTGCCAGGAACTATAACCAATTCATTGAGTACTTGTAAGAAAAAGATATACAAATTATTCATAAAGAAATTCTATTTATGGTTACAAATACATCGTATTTTATAAGAATGTTACAGCCACTCTTTCATGAGCTGCTTTTAGCTTTCTCTGATCGTTGCAATCACATTTGACTGAGGAACTCATTGCTCTAAAAGGTTCTTCTAAACTATAGAATTACCAGTTCTGGATATGGGGACATGCTGTTTACGCTTTAATAAGATTATGAGATAAGGTTTTCAATGAGCGTAGAAATTAAAAAAAAGAAAATAAGCAGATCATGCAACCGGTATGAATTATAAAAATAAATTACGCAGACCATTTAAGTAATTGCATTCTATAGAACCCATTACTCTTAATGCTGGGCGTAGGTGGAATAAGCTCCTTCACGGATTGATTAGAATTTTTTTTTTGCATCAAAGAATAACGGGCTCTTGTTAGACATATAATACACAAAACAATATTCCAATAATGTTTAATGTATACAAGATAATATTAAGATAATATTATACAATAACATAAACCCTGTATTCATAAACCTGACCCTGGGTAGAATAATCTTCACCAAGGTTATACGAACATTAAAAAAGCTATTTGGATACTAGCCCTCTCTTATTTTACTTCATTTTAATTGTTTTATAAGGTTTTTTTGTGTTTCTTTTTTTTACAGAAACACATATTTTCTTGCGTGCATATTGTATATTTTATGGGTAGACACAGACACATAGGCATCTTCTTTAGTCTCTTGATCTTGTATTCTGTCGGCAGAGTGGATTAAGCAGCAGCTGTGCGGCTCAGTGGGATAAATCTGCGTCCGTGTGTATCGCAGAATGCTGGAGGTTAAACCACACAATGTTGTTGTGTACAAACAGAATGACAGTAATGAAACTAAATGCAAAATCAGGTAACATTAGCATTTAATCATTATAGGGAAGAATAGCAAAATTTAACCTCTGAAGGACCCAAGATGATCCCTGCCTTCATAGTAACATTGTCTTTAAGGCTCCCATCCAAAATGGAAAGACTCAGTCAGTGACTTGTTGCATGGCTGTATCAAACATCGAAAGCTAAATAAATAAAAAATAAAACATTTTTGCATAGGGAAAAGATTGTGCATGATTGTGATGTCAGCATAATGTAGCAGTTAGTCCTTCAGTTCTTTAAGCAATAGATGTAAGTGTGTACAGGTAAAAAATAGCATTGTATCTATACAGATGAGGGTATATTGTGTGTATATATGAGTTAGTTTATTATTTAATCAATGCAGGTAAGTATATACAAGCAAGAAAATATTAACAGGTAACAAATTAAATTGAAAATGAAATTGTCACTTGTGAGTTTTTTGTTTAAACTAATAGCTAACTAGAGGTGGGGAATGCTGTTGGGGAATCTGAGTTGTATATGTAAGAGAGAGAGGGGAAATAATAAATGAGATATCCTCCAGGGGAATACAAGAAAAGGAAGAATAAGGGAGAAAATGAATGAGGGATTGGGAGCTGTCGGGTGAAACAAACAACAAGAACTTGCGGAATGCAAATTGTTACATCAATAACCACAGCAAAACACGTTGGCTCATTGGCCAAACACCATAGCTCACTGGCAGAGAGCGACCGGTGGCATTAGTAGTTGAGCTGTGGAACCAAAAAATGGTTTGACAACTTAGAATGGTGGGAGGGGGTGGGGGTGGGGGTGGAGGGGTGCTAGGGTACTGCGGGCAATATAACCACTACAGCTAGTGTTCACAGTGCTTGAAATGTCCCTTCGTCCATGGAAACCAAAGAAGCATTCAGATATGTAAGTCAAAAAGACCATGTTCACTATGTATGGGTAACGTCCAATATAGGGAAAGTCAAGCACTGATGGAGGGAGACATATATAGTTACCTTTAGTCAGAGTGCCTGAACAGGTGCCATAAAAAGTTGCTTAATGTTTGGGTTCATTAAGCATAAACAATTATTAACGTTTAAACATCACAAAGAAAATAGCTTATTATGGGATATTAAAGGGGCACTCCAGACCCCTAAAACACTTTATTGCGCTTGCTGAAAAATGTTATGTGTGAAGAGTCTGCCCGCTTTTTCTTCATTTTGCAGATTTCAATAGAATTTTTGCACTTTTTTATATACACCCCCTTGGCTTTCAGAGAGCAGGGAATATTGCTTCCTCTGTGGGTTAGCTCAGTGGATATAAAGAGACAGCAATTGTCCAGATCTCCTGCCTTGCAAATACTTCTCATTGAGCTGCTTTGGGAAGTCTGTGATTGGACAGCCACAGAAAGTCTGGGTGGGATTAGAAGGAAAGGCTTGTAAAAGTTGCAGATAAGAGACCTGCAGGTTTTGCAAGCTGTTTCTAGATATATCTCCAATGAAAAAGAGTGGTAAGATTGAAAATGTCTATAAGTTAAATTTTTTGGGGTAGTTATTAATGCATGAGCAATGGCAGTATAGACCACTCATGTTTGATCAAGATTTCCTATCTACTTTACTCATTAATGCAATAGACTTGATTTAGTTTATTTTGCTTTTTTTGTTTTGTTTTCATATTTTCTTACAATTCTGTGACTTAGAAAAAGCAATAAACCTTTTTATCAAATCAATTTCCAAGCCCTTAGAATCCCGCATTTGTATGTGTTTTTCTGATCAGTACAAAGAGATGATACCCGTGTATTGAACATTGCAAAACACAATGCGGTATTAAAGAAAGTTAATGTTCTTTGAGTTATTGATTATTTACCAATAAACTATGCATTTACTTTCAGAAACCATGTAATAATATTAAAATTAGAAAGCAGTTATACGTTTTATGCTACTTTTCCAGTTTAGCTATTCAGTGTAAGAAAATCTGTATTACTTTTTACCAATATTTAACAAAAACGATATTGACTGTAAATTAGTTTTAGAAGCCTGATGTAATTAATCAGCTCCAGGCATAGAAGCAGTCAGTTCATTACTAACAATGGCAACATCTGAAATAAATTTTGTGAAACTTACAAATATTTGTATTTTCAGTCATGATATATATTCCAGTTCTTGACCTGTGCACACTCTACAATTGTTTGTAGACGTCCCCAATTGTGTCTTTTGAATTTAGAAATCTGTCCATGTTTTTTCCTACTAATTAACAATTACACAAAACTATGATGTTTAATTAGGTTTTAAAAAGATACTCGAAGCACCAAAACAACTTTTGCTTAATGAAGTGGCTTTCAGAAGTCTGTCATTTAGGATTTAAATCACTTTTGTTTCTGTTATGTAGACCTAGCCACACCTCCCCTGGCTTTGATGTACACAGCATCCTTGAAAAAAAATCATTTTCAATCAAATCTTACATCACAGTGTGTTTACTTTAGACATATTTATCTCCTGCTCTGTTAATTGAAAATTAATCACACATAGGAGGTTCCTGTACACTCTAGCAGGCTATTAACAGAGGAGATAAGAAATTCTATATTAGACAGACTGCAGTAAAGGAAGTTTAAACATTAGATCTCTTTTTACAGGAAGTGTTTAGGAAGGCTGAGTCAAAGGAGAAGAAGTGTGACTCGGCTGCATAAACAAAGTTTGCATCTCCCAAATTAAGCAGGGAGACTAAGGGGCATGATCTATACAGCAAAACCACTCAATTAAGGGAAAGTTGTTTTGGTGCTTAGACTGTTCTATTAGCAAGAGATCTACATGCACTGAAATACCAAACAGAACCCCAGACACTGGTAATTACATATCATTTGATGTTTTTTTAAGAAATTACTTGTTTTTCTTTATTGTATAAATGTGGAAGTTTAAGAATTACACTATATGTATTTGTTTATTTTCTTTTTTTTTTTGTCTAGCTAGACAATGAATGTATTTTTGTTGCCTTGCTTACTATTTTGGTTTCTCAAGATAAGGCTTGTGTCTAGTGAGTAATTTCTAAATAAGCTGTGTGTTACTCGTTATAACTTCCATTCCTGCTCAGGATGTTTTTAGAAATGTACTGGGGAGCCCTTGTTCAGATGTTGTTTAGATATCTTGAGCTAAAATCTCACAGAAACCTCTGGTGACTTCAGGGCTTGATTGACCCTGCCTTTTTTGTCCCTATGGTATAGCTTGTCAGATGGAAATGAGTGAAATCTGAGTAAAAGTCTAAAATCAATGTCCTAAATAGTACGAAATCTGATGTTGGGACTTTGTCCACCTCCCTTTTTTGTGCCAAAAGCTGTGAAATAAAGATAGAGCTCTCTTCCTCTTGAGGATTCCTACAAAGTCCCTCCATTTTGGAGGTGTGGTGGAACCTTAAAAGACATCGACTGCCTAGATATCTAGAGCCAGATAGTTGGCTCTAAAAAGAGTGAGTGGGACATTTAAAGTTCTACAACAAACCCTTTTTGTTTCTACAGATTACATTAACGTTTTGTTCTATTTTGTTTTGCAGCATTTTAGGGAATGTAGCTCTTTTTGATAAATAAGGTATATTATATGATAAAATATTTTCACTGTGCACTCTTATCACCTTTTACTGCATTATTGGTTTGAATTTTTTAACACTTCAATCTGGTTCGATAAAGGGAGAATATATGCATATAATATGTGATTTTTTTTGTGTGTGCTTTTACGTACACTTTTTTTTCACGCAACATCCTTTTCTATTCTAAAGATAAATCTTACCTGGAATTCAGTGCCGGGAAAGATTCTTCCACACCCTATTAAAAAGTCACACCTCACCACTTCTTCTCTCTCCGATCTGCCGGCTCAAAGCACATGGCCATGGGAGGTAGGAAGTGGGAGGCAGATGGGGTTGGGGGGGGCAGAGAGGGGATAAAAAGAAGTAATTTGCGGGAGGTAGGGAGGGCTGGGACAGTGTGCAGGAGGGGGATGACTTAAAAACCTCTCATTGGAAGCATGATTCTAGACAAGGTCCAATTTGCAAGACATTGTTTGGTCTCTAAGATGACATTAACAAGCTTACTCAAAGGAGTCAGTTGCTGCTTTGCTCTTATTTGAGGCATAATTTTGATATCACATAACATCAGATTGTTCCCAGGTAGAGATATACATTTATCATCTATATATTGAAAATATCAGTTTATTGAAATGATGTTCACTCTCAGTTTATGTTCACAGGGTGGCACAAATGAATTAATACTGAATAAATGCAATACATATAATAAGAAATATCTACTATAATTATAAATACAGATCCACCTTAAAGGACCACTCTAGGCACCCAGACCACTTCAGCTTAATGAAGTGGTCTGGGTGCCAGGTCCAGCTAGGGTTAACCCATTTTTTTTTATAAACATAGCAGTTTCAGAGAAACTGCTATGTTTACGAATAGGTTAATCCTTCCCCCAAATCCTCTAGTGGCTGTCTCATTGACAGCCACTAGAGGCGCTTGCGTGCTTCTCACTGTGAAAATCACAGTGAGAGCAGGCAAGCCTCCATAGAAAAGCATTGATAATGCTTTCCTATGCGACCGGCTGAATGCGCGCGCAGCTCTTGCCGCGCGTGTGCATTCAGCCGACGGGGAGGATCGGAGGAGGAGAGAAGGAGGAGAGCTCTCCGCCCAGCGCTGGAAAAAGGTAAGTTTTACCCCTTTCCAGAGCCGGGCGGGAGGGGGTCCCTAAGGGTGGGGGCACCCTCAGGGCACTATAGTGCCAGGAAAACAAGTATGTTTTTCTGGCACTATAGGGGTCCTTTAAGTGTAAAAATATGATATTTTTCCTTTTTTAGCTTCTATTTTTCTAATTATTCACTGGGTGTGTTAGACCATAAAGTACTGTGTGTATTTTCCATTGTATTGCTTCATTTGAAGGAAACATTAGGCGCAGTTCATCTGAAATGAAATGCTCGGTGGAGAGATAAATTAGTAGTTGATATTTGTTTGTTATACTTGTGATTCAGAACGTCACCAATAAACTCAGTTAGGAATTCATAAAAAGTTGTCTTTGTATGAAACTTAGTTTCCCAGAAAAAGAAAAAAACAATGAAAAAAAATAATAAAAAATACCAGAGATAATTAGAAGAAAAAAAAAAACACATTTTATTAGAAGCACGAAGAGCACAGATATTGTGTTACTGAATTGAAATTACAATAAGAAGTCTTATATAATTTCTTGACATTCTCGTAGATAACACTAAATAAAACACAATAACAGAAGCATGAAACAATATTAATTGGTTCTTCATTAAAACGAGCAAAGCAGAATATATTATTTCATTTCACTTGTTTTTCTTCTGTTCCTCACTGGTATGTTTAGAAACATGAATTTAAAGGGACACTACAGTCACCAGAACAACTACAGCTTATTGAATTTGTTCTGGTGAGTAGAATCATTACCTTCAGGCTTTTTGCTGTAAACACAGTCTTTTCAGAGAAAATGCAGTGTTTACATTACAGCCTAGTGATAACTTCACTGGCCACTCCTCAGATGGCTGTTAGAGATCCTTCCTGGGTCATGGCTGCCTAAAATGCATCCAAACATGCAGTGTCTCCTCCCTCTGCATGCAGACACTGAACTTTCCTCATAGAGATTCATTGATTCAATTCATCTCTATGAGGAGATGCTGATTGGCCAGGGTTGTGTTTGAATCATGCTGACTCTGCCCCTGATCTGCCTCTTTCTCAGTCTCAGCCAATCCTATGGGGAAGCATTGTGATTTGATCAGGCTACCACTTCTGATGATGTCAGCAGACTGCTTGTTTTTCTGAGTCAAACAGCATGCAGTTACAGCTTCAGGCTTGAATACAGTAATATTTTGCTATATTTATGGAGGCACGGGGGGCCCAGGGGGCTACATGGTGGTTTTAACACTATAGGGTCAGGAATACATGTTTGTGTTCCTGACCCTACAGTGATGCTTTAACTAGACCTGGAGAATCGGTTTTGTGAGAAATACAATTTGGTAAATTTGGGTTAATTTGCGATTCTGCAAAAAAAAAAAATCCATGCCACCACATGTCCTAATCCAGAAACAACCAAAAAATCCAATGGGCGAGCCATTTAGGTTGCTTCGGGATTCAGAATTAATTATTTACCTGCTGGTGACACTAGCACAATTACCCCCACATTAGGACATGCTCCATGCTTCAAAAGTGGGCATTTGTGCCAGTGGCTGCTTGTTGCAAAAAAAGACTAGTAACTGGGTAAATGTTGCTGCCGAACATGGAGCTTTGAAAAAAAATAAATCGGGGGTACATAGTGTCCTCTGTATTCCCATGGTGGGCTTATAATTAAATATAATATTATATCAATAACTTGCCCCCACACATGGCCAACGGATATAATTAAAATGAAGAGGTAGGACTTAGAGTCACCCACTGGCCTTAAATCATGGGTGGTGGGTGGGGACTCAAAATAAATATACAAATAAATAATTATGTTCACTCCTCCCTCCCCCTGGATTTCTAGGGATCCCATTAGGATTACAATGATTGATCAGAACTTTTCTACAACATCGTGTTAGAAGTTACAATTTAATATACCAAACATGATTAATTTTTATATTTTTTAACTAATTTTTACCCCCTCTTGCTGGAACAAGGGGATCACATATGTTAATAACAATATCCAACAATAAATACTATTTATTTTATTTTTTGCTGTAAACCTATGCACACACAAAAAAAATGTAACAAATTAAACTTATGTTGTAAAGATAAATGCATTTGCATAATGTGCAAGTGGGAGCCCAGGAATAGGCACAGGGGTATTAGCTGCATAGTCATGAAAGGTATAATCTCATAAATAATCTCATAAATATGTCAATACAGATGGTATAAAGCAGAAAAAAAATCAGACATGATGTGGGCTGTGTATGAGTCCTACATATCTCAGGTGCCCTGTGTCTATGTCATCCCTCACCGTGTGAAATGTACAAGTGTCAGTTCTTGAATAGCTGATCTCTACAGAATTCTGCAGAAGTCAAACAAAAAGTGAAATATATGAAGAGATAATTAATTAATTGCAACTGATTGTTCAGTATTCCGATTCTGATTGTTCAGAGAACTATATGAAATATGCATGGCATAACAATTATGTAATTCCCAAAAATATTTCACAGTTACATCGTTACATAGTTACATAACTTAAAAGAGACTTGTGTCCATCAAGTTCAGCCTTACTCACATTTGTTTTTTGCTGTTGAACCAAAAGAAGGCAAAAAAAAAAAAAAGAACAGTTTGAAGCACTTCCAATTTTGCAACAAACTAGGAAAAAAATTCCTTCTTGACCCCAGAATGGCAGTCAGATTTATCCTTGGATCAAGCAGCTATTACCCTACATTGAATATCCTGTTTTTGCAAGTATGCATCTAGTTGCTGTTTTAACATCTGTATGGACTCTGATAAAACCACTTCTTCAGACAGAGAATTCCACATCCTTAGTTCTTATGTTAAAAAAACAACCTTTCCTTTGCCTTAGACTAAATCTTCTTTCTTCCAGTCTAAATGCATGACCTCGTGTCCTATGTAAAATCCAATTTGTGAATAGATTTCCACACAATGGTTTGTATTGGCCACAGATATATTTGTATATTATCATATTCCCCCTAAGGCAACGTTTTTCTAAACTAAAGAGGTTTACATTTGTTAACCTTTCTTCATAGCTCAAATGCTCTATTCATTTTATTAATTTTGTAGCCCACCTCTGCACTTTTTCTAGTGCCATAATATCCTTCTTTAGAACAGGTGCCCAAAATTGCACAGCATATTCAATATTTGGTGTTACCAATAATTTATAAAATCAAAATGATATTCTCATCCAGAGAATTAATGCCCCTTTTTATACATGACATGCCTTAGCCACTGCTGATTGACATTGCACATTGTTGACTAGTTTGTTGTCTATAACAATTCCCAAGTCCTTCTCATGTGTTGTTATCCCTAATTCACTTTCATTAAGGGTATAAGTTGCTTGTGCATTCTTTACACCACTTACACTAGTACATAACTTTGCATTTTTCTACATTAAATTTCATTTGCCATGGTGCCTCTTACCTCTCTTGTAGCATTACCGAGCGGAGCAGAACCCCTACAGGAGCTTCAGTTTTCTGTACCTGGCCAGACTGACAGGAAGTGCTCTCTCAGTGAGGCCCTATCTCCAGAAGGATATTGATACTTTAGAGAGAGTTCAGAGAAGGGCTACTAAACTGGTTCATGTATTTCATGTTAAATGTTTAAGGATCTTAACATGTATAGCTTGGAGGAAAGACAATACAGGGAGATATGATAGAAACATTTAAATACATAAAGGGAATCAACACAGTAAAAGAGGAGACTATATTTAAAAGAAGAAAAACTACCACAACAAGAGGACATAGTCTTAAATTAGAGGGGCAAAGGTTTAAAAATAATATCGGGGGGGCGGAGTCTGGACACCGAGCCGTGCAGACGCACCTGCCACGAGCTCCGACCCGGCGGACGGAATCCAGGGAGAAAGCGTAAGCTGCCAAGCACACAATCATCGGAAGGTGCACCACCCACGTCGGGGGTGCCACGCTGAACATAAAGACACGACCCCGGTGCCTGTCGATGCCGGGAATGCTGAGTTCCAAATGCGGCCTACTGGGGAGGAAGCAGAGGGGACATGGCTGCTCTCCTCGGCGCAAGAGCCCACCCGCGATAATACCTCAGCTAACTCTCCCCCCTGGACTGGTGGGGGACATCCCGGTCCCCTCTGGGAGCACGGACCAGCAAGGATCATCAGCAAATTAGCCACGAGAAATTGTGGGGCAACAGACCCACGAGGTACAGCCAATATGGCCGCCCGACCTGAGTGGAGAAAGCGGAGCATCTGCTCCAAGGTACACAGGTCCCCCATGGAAATATTTGACAGGACCTGCGCTGGCCTCAGGGCAGCACTGCAAAGCCGAGGGGCAACTCACCGCCAAGCTGATCTAATGGTGGCCTTCTGGACACGACCAACAGCGAGACGCAGGTACTACCAACAAGTACCCCGTGCATCCCTGATGGCCGTCAGGCAAAATAGATACCGGAGGGCCTCATGACGGAAACCGGCGCCAGGCCTTGCGGACACACGCACCCACCCGCACCCACCCGCACACAAACAACACCGGGACCTCAAACCCAGTGACGCACACAAATAAAGCGCCTTCTTCGGAGATATTGGGCCATACGACCGCGATGAAGCGACTAAAAGCAACAGCCCAAGGGTCCTATAGGCTGAGGTGCATACCACACTGCTACGCAAGGGTGAACATAACCTGGACTGTATCCGAACACCCAACACAGCTGCATACCCAGACCAGAGGTCTAAAACAAGCCCCGAATAGACTATGCTCACATGTCATCACAGACTTGTGGTAACAAAGTACTAAAGTGTCTGATAATAGTATTAAAGCGACTGATGATAGTATTAAAACGGCTGTTAACGGTATTAAATCGACTGTTGATAGTATTAAAGGAACTGATGAAAATATTAAAGTGGCTGTTAATAGCATTAAAGCGACTGATGAAAGTATTAAAGCGACTGTTGATAGTATTAAAAATTGTGACTGTTAATTTCTTGTCCCATATGTATAACGAGGAAAAGCCTGAGGACTGCTTTTGGGGCACTTCACGCCTGTTTGTAATATCTAAGTGCACTACAAAAATAAAGAATAAAAAAAAAAAAAAAAAAATTCATCTGCCATTTGAGTGCTCAGTCCCCCAGTCTATCTAAATCCCTCTGCATCAATTACGCACAAAGACTTATTTACTTAAAGGACCACTATAGTGCCAGGAAAACATACTTGTTTTCCTGGCACTATAGTGCCCTGAGGGAGAGGAAAGGGTTAAAACTTACCTTTTTTCCAGTGCCAGGCAGGGAGCTCTCCTCCTCCTATTCTCCTCCTCTCCTCCCATTCGGCTGAATGTCCACGCGCGGCAATGCTTTCCTATGGACACTTGCGTCTTCTCACTGTGATTTTCACAGTGAGAATCACGCAAGCGCCTCTAGCGGCTCTCAATGAGACAGCCACTAGAGGATTTGGAGGATGGATTAACCCATTTATAAACATTTCTCTGAAACTGCTATGTTTATAAAAAAAATGGGTTAATCCTAGAGGTCCTAGCACCCAGACCACTTCATTAAGCTGAAGTGGTCTGGGTGCCTAGAGTGGTCCTTTAATTTCAAAGATTTATTTTTTTGAATGGAACTGATACTAAAGCTAAATACTCAAGGAATTGTAATCTCAATGAAAAATTGACTTGACCTGCAATTCAGTTACTGAAATCTAAGTGAAAACTTCGATTTACTCTACTTCATTCTGTTTAAGCGACATTCTGTGAAAATATGCAGCATGCATGACAAAAATTGCAAGCAATTCTCATGAATGTTCACATAATGAACTGTGGCATTTCACTGTTTCAATAAAAAAAAAATATCACATCACACAGCTAAAAACCATTGTAGATTGGAGAGTAGTCCAATTTTAGATCAATTTTAAATTTTCTCTCTATCTTTCTGTCTGTACATCTGCCTGTCTGTCCATCCTTTCGTACACCTGTCTGTCTATCTATCTATCTATCTATCTATCTATCTATCTGTCTATCTATCTGTTTATCTATCTATCTATCTATCTATCTATCTATCTATCTATCTATCTATCTGTTTATCTATCTATCTAGCTATCTGTTTATCTATCTATCTATCTATCTATCCATCCATTTATCTATCTATATATCCATCCATCTATCTATCCATCTATCTATCTATTTATCTATCTATATATCTATATATCTATATATCCATCTATCTATCTATCTATCTATCTGATTATCTATCTATTTATCTATCTATCTATCTGTTTATCTGTCATTGAATACGCTGGAAATGTTGCTTTAGAATTTTCTATAACTTATGCCCAGAAAGTCGTTTAGGTCATCTAAGGTGGAGTTGTAATAAATCTTTTTTTCAGTAAAATGTAAAATGGTAACCGTGACTTGCATATTAAAAGAAGAGAAATCCCTTCTGTCCAAAAAGTAATTTAAGGTTTAAATGTATGAGAACACAGACTTTTTGAAGGATACCTGCATAATATTTGCAGTTTTTTTTATGTACAGATTTACATGTTTACGATGTTTATCCTTGTGAAAGACTGAGGATAAATTAATGTAGAAAAATGAAATGATTGCAAATTAATTTTATATGTTATGGTAACAGAGTGTCAGAAGGAATATATTAATGAAAAAGCAGGTAATAAGTAAAATGGCATAGGAGGGGTAACAGACAGGAGTGCAATAATGGCAGAGTAGGGGATAACAGGATGGAGTTTAATAATGTCAGAGTAGGGGATAACAGGATGGAGTGTAATAATGTCAGAGTAGGGGATAACAGGATGGAGTTTAATAATGTCAGAGTAGGGGATAACAGGATGGAGTGTAATAATGGCAGAGTAGGGGATAACAGGATGGAGTTTAATAATGTCAGAGTAGGGGATAACAGGATGGAGTGTAATAATGGCAGAGTATTGGATAACAGGATGGAATGTAATAATGGCAGAGTAGGGGATAATAGGATGGAGTGTAATAATGGCAGAGTAGGGGATAACAGGATGGAGTGTAATAATGTCAGAGTAGGGGATAACAGGATGGAATGTAATAACACTGGAGTAGGGGATAACAGGATGGAATGTCTGAGTGCGGGGAGTAAATGTAATCATGAAGAAGGAATATTATGAATATTACAGAGACTAATAAAGGTTATTGTAATTCCTGCTGATAATTTGTACATTACCTCCTTTGCATTGAGAGATCTAGCATTTAAATCACATTTCTCTAGACATCAGTAATTTAAATCAAAGAATGCAAGCTTGAAGAAGTCACGTAATAAATCATTACACTGACCTTTAGAAAAAAGAAAGTTAATAGTTTTGTTGGGTAGAACATCTGAGCATTTGATTTTATGTAATCAAGACTAATTGTAGCAGCTGATAATGTGTGCTTCTTGAATGCTCAACAAATATTTCTGCTTAAAAAGTCAAATAGAAAAATAAAAGTACCTGGAGTTGGACGCTAGTTAAATTGCCTTCTCCTTTTATGATCTATAAAACAGCTATTTAACTTTTTTTAATTTTTCTATTATTAACTCTAGAGTTTCATTGCCCCTTGGTACTAACATGAAATTTCATTCTGAATAAGAAAATTTGTATCGCCTACTTGCCACCAGATGAGGACAAGAGGATGATGATGGACTCAGGCTGCAGTCTAGTACAAAACAACCACTATTAAACAAACAAATGATAATAGTGTGAAGTGTGTAGCGCTGAAAGTTGTTGACACTTACCCCTGAAGGACAGAGGATAATAAAGATGTAGAGAATAACTGTAGGGAATAATATAAACAAAATATAGAGTAATACAGTGGAGACCAGTGGCATTATTAGCTCATAATAGGAAGCACTCACTTGATTTAGAGCCTATTAAGGACGGGCTCTAATCCCATCCACTGTTGTGTACTTTGGGTGACACACACCGTATGAGTCCATATTCAGCAGTAACTTCAATAAATTGAGATAAACAAGGGAGAAACAGGGAACCTAGCCCTGGTGTAGAAATCAGCAAAGCTAGGAGCAATAAAATATTGGTTGCATCTCACCTTTTCTAGAGTCTATGACTTGGCTCTGAGTATACAGATGAGTGGGTCTTATTTAGGGTGACACTGCCCTTCTTTTCAGCAGGATCGATAGTCCACCAGATGGTATGATATAATATAACTCACATTTATTTGTAATCAGAAATAAAAACTAGTCTTGTCAATTCATACCAGCAGTAGATGCTACAATAGGCTGAAAGCAATCATCTGACACTCTCAGCCAATCACATCCACCCATACTTGCTCGGGCTAGTGCTTCCTCATTAGCCCAAGCAGAAGAGAGGGGATGGGCTGCTTGGGACTCCAAACACTATAACCAATTTAATAAGGTAAAGCAGTTACAGTTCCTACAATGTCCCTTTAAAATAGGACGCCCCTGAGGATATAATGAGATTAATACTCCTTGAAGACCAGTGTGCTACGAGCTAGAAAACAAAGGTTACACGGTTAGAAACTTCTTTTCCAAGTCCTAAGTTTTTGTCTGAAACATCATTTGCTGTGATTTGATCTTGTATTCTCAACATTCTCAGGGATTATTTTTCTGCCATTCTTTGCACTAAAGCAGTCACCAGGTTTATTGAGAACTGTCATTTATTTCCACACCGAAGTAATTTACCATCTACATTTCATCACCATGTCACGGTTGCAGTTACCCTAACACACAGGAGCGAGCATACCCACAAAATGAGGGCCCAAAAGCAGTATTACTGGGCCTTAGAGTGGCAGGAATACAGAAGTAGCCAAGGTCAGGAGTAGCCAAGGTCAGAAACGTGGGAACACAAAAAACAAGCTGGGTCAAGATAACAGAAATGCACAGGTCAATATACACGCCAGGTCAGGATACCAGAAGTTCACATTGTCAAAATGAAGCCATGGTCAAAAAACAGAAAATAACAAGAGAGTCGCTGAAGCACTAAATGTGTAACCAAACACAAACTACGACAGGGCAATGAGTAAGGGCCTAGACAGACTTTTAATAGGATCACATGTGTTCTGATTGGTCTACATCATCCCTGTGACTCCAAACAGCAAAGGATTGCCTAGAGGACATGGTCCCTTTAAGGGTGGATGTGACATCATGGATTTTCAAAACTATATAAGGATTCGACCTTGGAGCGGGCAGCGTCCGAACGTTTGACTGCTGATATTAGCTACTCGGTGCCAGCAAATGCAGAGGAGCGTTTCTCCGGCACCAAAAGGGTATGTATATTTCTCCCCGCAGGTTAAAGTCACATGGTCACGTGGCTAGTGGAGAGCTGCACGGTATGTAGCAGGTATGTATCACCACACACCACACCATGCCCAAAGATGCAAGGTCACGTGGCTAGTGGAGAGCTGCACGGTATGTAGCAGGTATGTATCACCACACACCACACCATGCCCAAAGATACATGGTGATCCAGCCACCATGACAGTTTAAAATCACTGTAAAGCTTTCTGTATATAGAAGTTTATTGGTGTTAAGTTTGTAATGTTGGTACTGTGTATAAAACACACCTAAAAATGCCCTGGGATGAGCCCACAGATTGAAATTCAGATAACTCATAGGACAAACATCTCTGGTCTGTGATGATATGTCTAGCTTCACCAATTCCCTGGCCAGCTCAAGTCCCACAAGGCTACGTCCTCGTTATTTCAAAGGAGAGGAACATGGTTTACATCTTGCTGCACCCCAATAAAGCAATCCAAATTTAAATGACATATCACAAAATAACGAAAAGAAGCAAACTCCAATAATTAAACGAAAATGTGTCTGGGTTTTTATGTCTCACCGTCATACTGGGTGCTTGCTGAAGACCATGAAAAAGAGAGCTGGACCTATCATTTGCTATTAGGGCCTCAATTTAATATTTTTGCATAAGCTTTTTAAAAAATTTTTTTTTTTTATTAATTTAAAAATAAATAAATTACATATTCAAATATAAAAAAGATATAATGTATATATATATATATATATATATATATAATAAAATAACAAATAAAAATATTCAAATATTCAAACATTTTAAAAGTGTATCCAAAAATGTTAACTAATTTCTAAACTCTATCCAAAAATATTAAATCAAGGCACCTCGTCTCTTGAAGTTTGGTGCCTAACAATTATTGCAGAAACTGCATTGGATTGGTATATTGGTCGTGTATTTCCTCATAGTGCTTTTTACATTAATTAAGTGCACTTTGTATTTAATGTTTTGTCATACAATTTCCATATATCAGAAGCCCAGCATGGTCTCAATAACACATTGACATATTGAAAAATCCCTCTTCTGCAAAATAGCGACGTCTCTATTTCCAAAGACTCGTGTATTGTGGGCCCCAGAGGGAAGTGGTCGTTCGATGTGCTCACTGTGAGCATTGCTTCTTCTAATTAAATGAATATTATTGATTCAAGAAACCTCTCTTGTTATTTACATCTAATGATAATGACATTGCTGAAACGGCTTCCTTATTTCCAAATAATTTAGCATTTTCCCTTAGAGAGTCAGTTAATTAAGCTCACACTGGACAGCTAATCTTGAAAATGCATTAAACTCAGAAACTTGCTATTAAACAGAAGGGGAAGGGGGTGATGAAACTAAAACCCATCAGAGGCTGTCTCACAACTCCTATCATCCTGGATTTGGAGCTGATTGTGGCTCGAGGCAGCTGGGGAGGTGGTATTATCATTCCGGTTTTCAGAGACTATTTTATACTGTTTAATTTTATTACTAGTCCCTCGGATGGTATTTTTCACCATGTTGTTTCCCTCGATGGAGCTTTTTAGCCTGAGGTAGAGCATCGGTGGATGTAAATCTGACAATTATCAGGTTAGCTATTCACTGAAGTGAGAGAAATGCCATAGAGTTCACTGGAAAATGGCTGTTGGTTTGATTTTCCTGCAAACTGCTAGGATTGCTATATCTTCCAAGGAAGAATATTTTTAAAAAGCATCAGAAATACATTTTTCGTACAGGTGACAGCTCTGTGTTGTGATAGAATAAAGCGCTTTGAGATATAGTATATACAATCGTCCTTTGTTTACAGCACTTACATGAAGCAATCTGCAAATTTGCATTTTTTTATGTATATTTAGCTTCTTCGTAGAAATGAACAAAAATGTGTCTTTCTTCTTTGTGAGATTTTCAATATTTATTCTGTTTATTGTTTATCAACTTCACGAAACAGGATAGTAATAACCATAAGCTTAGTAACTATAGGCTGTATAACTAATAACCTAGTAACTAGACATGGGGATTCATTTCAGACTTAGAGGGACACTATAGTCAGGGCCAGCATGTCCTATAGGCAGCTTAGGCAGTTGCCTAGGACGCACTGGCCCGGGGGCGCAAGATTCAAGTGACCTGGTGGTAGGGAAGCCCTCAGCTCTCCCTCCTGCCAGTCACTCAGTGTAACGTGGCCAGGTGGCATGGACCGCGGTATAGGAGCTTCTGTTTCCTGTACCCAGCCGGACTGAAAGGAAGTGCTCTCTCAGTGAGCCATGCTACAAAGAGTTAGAAGGCACAACAGGGAAGGGAGGGGAGACAGCACTAAGGGACACTGGGGGAGGAGGAGAGACAACTAAGGGAAGGGACAGATTGGGAGAGAGACCACTAAGGGAAAGATGGGGAGACCACTAAGGTAAAGATGGAGGTGAGGAGAGACCAGTAAGGAAAGATGGGGAGAGACCACCAAGGAACGATGAGAGGGAAGAGACCACTAAGGGAAAATCGAGGGGAGGAGAGACCACTAAGGGAAAGATTGGGGTGGGGAGGAGAGTCCACTAAGGGAAAGATGGGGGGGGGGAACTCTAAGAGATGGGTGGGGAGGAGGGGCACTATGGGAACAGGGGTGGGGAGCAGGGGAGAGCACTAAGGGTCAGTGGAAGCATAAAATGTCAGGGGCAGGGGAGAGCATTATGGGATAGGGGGCAGATGAGAGCACTAAGGGACAGGGGGGCAGGGGAGAGCACTAAGGGACGGGGGTAGGGGAGATCACTAAGGGACAGGAGGGCAGTGACAAGCACTAAGGGACAGGGGAGAGCACTAAGGGACAAGGGGGGGGAGATCACTAAGGTGCAGAGGAGATCACTAAGGGATGGGAGAGCACTATGGCATAGGAGAGCACTAATGGACAGGAGGTGATAGGAGAGCACTAAGGGACAGGAGGGGATGGGAGAGCAGTAAGGGACAGTAGGGGAGGGGAGAGCACAAAGGGACAGGAGGGGAGACTTCTAAGGGACAGGGGAGAAGTGGAGATGAGACCACTAAAGGGCAGGGAAGTGGAAGAGATCAGCCTCAAAGAAAGGCTCGGGAAAGGATGAAAGAGAAGCACAGAAGGGCTGGTAGGGAAGACAGAGACACATAGAGGGGCTCAGGAGAGAGACACATAGAGTCGTTTGTGAGGGAGACACACAGAGGGGCCTGGGGGGAAAAGAGACACACCAAGGAGCTGGGAAGAGTAAGACACAAAGGGGCTTGGGGGAGTAAGACACACAAAGGGGTTGGGATGATCTAGGAGACATACAAAGAGGGGGGATAAGACACACACAAGGGGCTTGTAAGAGATACACTAAATAGGATGTAAGACACAAAACTTAAATAAAAATTATATTAAGAAAATAAATATAATAAAAATAAAGAGCTGCTCCCCTCTCAGCCCCCTATCCTACCCCATAAACCCTCTCTTTCACACTACACACATACACAATGCACAGAAACACACAATGCATCCATACACACACACATGCACAGAAACATACAATGCATCCCTACTCACACACAGACACACCAAAACACACAATGCATCCTACACTCACACAGTAACACATCATGCTTCCCTTACACACACAGAAACACACAATGCATCCATTACACATTCACAATGCATCCCTTAGACACACACAATGCAGCCCTTGCACACTTACACAGAAGCACACAATGCATCCCTTACACACACACTGCTTAACTTAATGCATCTTTTACACGCACTCAATACATTACAATACATACACAGAAACACACCTTGCATCCCCTACGCATACAAACAGAGATTCACACAATGCATCCCTTACATACACACACTGCATCCCCTGTACACACACACTACATTCCTTATACAAACTGGTATCCCTATACACTACATTCCATTAGAACACACACACATTACACACTGTGAGAGAACTCATGGGTGGGCCTTGTAGGCATAAGGCTTATGGGCGAGCCTTTTAGGCATACTCACATTCAGGCCCTCGGAGCCCAGACCGTGATCTGTGTAAGGGGTCCCAAAAAATAAAGCTGCTTCCTGTTTGTTGATTTTTGTGAGCATTGCCTCTAGAGAGCCTGTTTTAACACGAGACCAGTGGAGCCAGACTGCATCCCTAATTTACCTCACATTAAAGGGACACTAGAGGGACACATAGCAAGTGATACAAACTTCTAAAGTAAACATAGAAACATAGAAACATAGAATGTGACGGCAGATAAGAACCATTCGGCCCATCTAGTCTGCCCAATTTTCAAAATACTTTCATTAGTCCCTGGCCTTATCTTATAGTTAGGATAGCCTTATGCCTATCCCACGCATGCTTAAACTCCTTTAGTGTGTTAACCTCTACCACTTCAGCTGGAAGGCTATTCCATGCATCCACTACCCTCTCAGTAAAGGAATACTTAATATTTAAGTTACATCTGATTGAAAATGAAACCATTTTGTTTTCATGCAGGCTGTGTCAGTCTGTGGGGAGGTGTGGCTAGGGCTGCATAAACAGAAACAAAAGTGATTTAACTCCTAAATGGCAGAGAATTGAGCAGTGAGACTGCAGAGCCATGATTTATACACCAAAACTGCTTTATTAAGCTAAAGTTGGTTGGTGCCTGGAGCTTACTGATTCTCAATTTCCTCTCCTGCTCTGTAATTTGAGCTTTTATCACACACAGGGGGCTCCTGCAAAGTCTACTCAGCTATTACCAGAGCAGGAGATAAGAATTTATTGATTAAACAGAATTTGAAATAACAGAAGTGTAAACACTAGCTCTCACGTTTTGATGGATGTACAAGTCACACATAGGGAGACTAGACGTGACTTTGCATAAACAAAGTATTTTAACTATATAATGGCAGAGAATTGAGCTGTGAGACTGCAGGGGCATGATCTATACACCAAAACTGCTTCATTTAGCTAAAGTTGATTTGGTGACTATAGTGTCCCTTTAATCCTAGCACAAATGCAGAATATCTGAACCAAAAGACCAAAAGATCTAAGCATGGCCCCACTATGAAACAAAGCTGTGTTGGGATTTTTTTTTATTTATTTCCCAACTTAGAACTCGATTTAATAATATAGGATAAGCTTTCCAAATTATTTCATATTTTTGGATACACTTTTAAAATATATATATATCAGTATATCAAATAAATATCAACTTATTAAAAAATTCTAATATTTTTTGAATATTAAATTATTTTAAAATGCTACCCAAAAATGTTAAATCATTTGGAAAGCTTAACAAATAATATTAAATCGAGGCGTTAAGACCCAATTTGGACCTCGATTTAATAAGCTTTCTGAATGATTTAATTATATTAGAAAATGTTCTACAAAAATTCCCCTAGATTTCAATGATGACTACTGTAGGTAAATCATTTTAACATCTTCCTTTTTTTCTAACAGATTCTAATCATTTGTAAAGCGAATCCAAAACTATGAAATAGAGGCCTTAACGTGTTCAAATAAAGAAACATAATATCAAGACCAGGGCGATGTAGAATGCAGAGAATGAAAAACAATGGGTTTGATTTAATTAATTTCAATCAACATCAGAAATTATTTGAATCTGTTGATAAAGAAAAAAACACCTTTCAAATAATATATCTATAGAAGTCACTATTACATTGTTTGGTAATTCTTGTAAAAAAAAAAATAATTTGCAAAGTTTTGTATCATTTGAAACTAATTTTGCTTTTTCTAATTCAAGGTCAGATAAAGATGAGAAATGCACGTGCCCCTTACATGACGCAGACTACACTTTGGTAGAACAGCAATGGTTAAACTTGGCACTGCGCATGTTTGTGAACTAAATATCCCATGGGGCTCTACTAGCTGCTAGGCAAGCCGAGCATCATGGTCTGAGTAGTTCCAAAACAATAAAAAATTATCCCTTCCAATGCAATGAATCTACAGGACTAAAATTATAGTTTAATATGATTAGGCTTCCGGAAAACTTTTTCTGGTTTGTCAGACATTACCCAATCGAGTTTTCTACTTTAGGATTGATTTTCCAGAAAGTATTTCAAAATTTTAAAAATAAATAAAAGCATTGGCTTATTGTAAGAACCAACCTTTTTCTCCAGCAAACTTTGATGTTATTATTCTCTAAGACAGATAAATATACTTCCCCTTTAATGAAATGAACGTCAGCAATTGGATTCATAGTACAGCGTGTGTCTTACAATAAGATAGCTATCAGATTGCTTTATATTTACCACTTACAAGGGGAAAAAAACATTATCTTGTTACTTACACAGATCTCGGTGAAATTGATTAGAGGCGGCGGCTCTTTGTATCTGCACAAAGCTGGTTTATAAAGCGACTCAATTACTGCGTTATTTGCTACCCGTTATAACATTCTTTACAGAACAGAACACTTTGTTATAATTTGTTTCGAATCAAATGGTATAAGTGTGCAGCAGTAACACAGAACCATTTCATATTAAATATCAGCCGTGTGAATTCTAAAGATTTAGGGGAATGAACCCAGCTTAATTTCTCCCAGCAAACTGGGTCGATGTCTTTGTAGACTCTGCATCCTGATCGACCTTTGTTCGACTAGACCTGTCCTTGTTACCTAAATAACTTTGCCATAAATTCAGCTTTCATTTTATTCTCTGTGAACAGATATCCTGTGTCTCCCAACTTTATGAAATATATCTGCCTCCCCTGACCCACACCTTGAACTTACCATTTATTGGTTTGAACAAGACACATTACAGCAGACAGATGATGCATGTTAAAATTTCTGTTTGAAGGAGTGCAAAATATTGTTCTGTAATGGTGTTGTCACACATATTATGATATTGCTATATTGTATAGCTTTATAATAAAAGCTATACAATTCGTTATAAATACTTATAAATACTCCTCCGGAAGTGTTCCGGAGGATTGGAGGAAGGCAGATGTGGTTCCTATATTCAAAAAGGGTTCAAAATCCTTGCCTGGAAATTATAGACCTGTGAGCTTAACTTCTGTAGCTGGTAAAATATTTGACAGGTTATTAAGGGATAATATTCAAGAATTCCTTGAGAAGAACATGGTTATCAGCAAAAATCAGCACGGTTTTATGAAGCACAGGTCATGTCAAACTAACTTGATTGCGTTCTACGAAGAAGTAAGTAGAAGTATAGACCAGGGTGTTGCAGTGGATGTGATCGATTTGGATTTTGCCAAGGCATTTGATACAGTTCCACACAATAGATTAGTGTTCAAACTCAAGGAAATCGGTCTAGATGAAAATGCTTGTTCTTGGGTAGAACATTGGCTTAAAAACAGAGTACAAAGAGTTGTCATTAATGGTAAATTTTCAAGCTGGACAGAGGTGGCAAGTGGTGTCCCTCAGGGGTCTGTTCTGGGACCCCTTCTATTTAACATGTTTATAAATGATCTTTAAGACAGCATTGAAAGTCATGTTTCAGTGTTTGCAGATGACACAAAACTTTGTAAAATAATACAATGTGAGCAAGATATTACTTTGCTGCAGAGGGATTTAGATAGACTGGGGGACTGGGCACTCAAATGGCAGATGAAATTTAATGTTGAAAAATGCAAAGTTATGCACTTCGGCGTAAAGAATACACAAGCAACGTATAACCTTAATGGAAGCGAATTAGGGATAACAACACACGAAAAGGACTTGGGAATTGTTATAGACAACAATCTATGCAACAATGTGCAATGTCAATCGGCAGTGGCCAAGGCCAGTAAGGTATTGTCATGCATGAAAAAGGGCATTCATTCTCGGGACGAGAATATAATTTTGCCTCTTTATAAATCACTGGTAAGACCACATATTGAATATGCTGTGCAATTTTGGGCACCTGTTCTAAAGAAGGATATTATGGCACTAGAAAAAGTGCAAAGGCGGACTGCAAAATTAATAAAAGGAATGGAACATATCAGCTATGAAGAAAGATTAACAAATTTAAACCTATTTAGTTTAGAAAAACGTCGCCTGAGAGGGGATATGATAACATTATACAAATATATTCGGGGCCAATACAAACCATTGTTTGGAAATCTATTCACAAACCGGACTTTACATAGGACACGAGGCCATGCGTTTAGACTGGAAGAAATAAGATTTCGTCTAAGGCAAAGGAAAGCTTTTTTTACTGTAAGAACAATCAGGATTTTGAATTCTCTGCCTGAAGAAGTGGTTTTATCAGAGTCCATACAGATGTTCAAACAGCTACTAGATGCATACTTACAAAAACAGAATATTCAAGGATATAATCTTTCAATGTAGGGTAATAACTGCTTGATCCAAGGATAAATCTGACTGCCATTCTGGGGTCAAGAAGGAATTTTCTTTCCTAGCTTGTTGCAAACTTGTGCTTCAAACTGGGTTTTTTTGCCTTCTTTTGGATCAACAGCAAAAAACAAATGTGAGGAAGGCTGAACTTGATGGACGCAAGTCTCTTTTCAGCTATGTAACTATGTACCTATGTAACTATGTAACTTTTCAACTCCTTAGAATTCCCACTGAATTGTAAATTGTTAGGAATTCAAAGTCAATGCAAAGTGAACTTCAAATTTTAGACCACAATAGAAGAATTGGAAAAATATGGCTATAGTCAGCTTAATTTTAGCATCACTACTTTGGCTTAAAATGTGAAATGGGGACACCAGTAGGCATGGTAAAAGGGGTGGACCAGTGATGGATAGTCTATCACTGGTCCCAGAGTCGGCATACCCACCCAGAATGGTGTTTAAAGGGACACTATAGGCATCTAAATACCTTTAGTTTAATGAAGCCGTTTTGGTGAATATATCATGTCCCTGCAGTCTCACTGCTCAATTCTCTGCCATTTAGGAGTTAAATTATTTTGTTTATACAGCCCTAGTCACACCTCCCTGCATGTGGCTTGCACAGCCTTCCTAAAAACTTCCTTTATTGCACATTCTGCTTAATCTAGAATTTCATATCTCCTGCTCTGTTGATAGCTTGCTAGACCTTGCAGGAGCCTCCTGTGTGTGATAAGAGTTTATTTTACAGAGCAGAGGTAAAAACACATAAAGCAAGTTAACATCTGATCAAAAATGAAAGCATTTTGTTTTCATGCATGCTGTGTGAGTCACAGCCAGGAGAGGTGTGACTAGGGCGGCATAAACAGAAACAAAAGTGATTTAACTCCTAAATAGTGTCCCTTTAACGGTTTATTCCCAAAACAGTGAGTTTGGATGGATCAACTAACAGTTTGCCAGTTTTGCCAAAATTACCCAAATGGATGGATTTCCAATTTTGAAAATATGATCTGTCTACTCACCACAACTCACTGCTTGACGAAACTTTACATTTAATGAATAAACCTCATTATTATTTACTTAGAAAATGTTAAATGTGTAAAAATGCATAACCTGCAAAGACAGTTTTTTTTTATTTATTTACCTGTAAGTATAATATTTCAGTTTGTATCTGTGAACAGTTATTTAGTTCATTAGGATGGAAAATTAATATTTTCGTTCCACAGTGTTCAAAACTTCAGAGAAAGATTCTATTTTAAAAGAATGTATTTTCTCTGCACGTCTCTCAACAGCCTTTATAATATATTCATAATTTGCATTAATTTGCCAATCCTGATTAACTATTTAATTTGTTTAGTGTACAATCTCCTCGTAATGTCTTAAAACACCCGTCTCTTCTGTTTAGAATATATTTGTCAGGTCAAAAACTCACATTGTACCATTAACTGACTAAACCCCATGGCTTACTTATACATGATATTTATACATAATCTATGCATGTTCACGTGAGTGCAGCCCTCTTGGTTTACTATGTAAATATATTTGGGAGTCCAGGTCAACCTCTGTGACTTTGCACCTGTCCCTGTCACATGCCAAGGCCCTATTGTGGCAGGCTTATGCAATGTATAATCATATACTGTAACTAAATCCCCACTATTGATGCCCAAGTCAGGTGTTTTTATAAACACTTTTGTGAGTTTTAAAGGTGGTGTTTAGTGAGTGAGTGTACTGGATGTTGTATGTTCTTATCTTCTCGTTCAATTTAGCACCTGTCTGCACCTGGTGAAACAGATTTCTATAAAAGGACTACAGTTAGTCCAACTTCAATCCTTTCATTGTACTAGAGCCTATGTGGCTCATAAAGTAGGGTGCTCTCAAATAACAACCAAGGGATAAAAAAGGATAAGGGCTCAGGGTATATGTTAGTGTGTATGCTTGGTAAGATAGTAGTCTGCGTTGTGCTTGATTACATTTATTTCTGGAATCTTACTGTATGTGAGTGTTATGACCACAAACAGTCATAATGAAGATTACATTCTAATGGCGTTACATTACATTCCAATCCCTAAAACAGATTCCTTACATAAACCCATGAACAGAATACGTGGAAATCTTATTTATACACCTACAGCATGCCACAAAAAAACTGTTCTTGGTACTATTTAACAGCCATCCATATTTAAAGAAACCCCATAGTGTGTTAGGAATACAAAAATGTATATACTTACCTTTTCTCGATCGCCGCACTGGTCTCGCTGTGGCTGGCCTCGCCTCCATCAATCTTTATAAGTTCAGCCAATCCAATGCTTTCCCTTAGGAAGCATTGGAAGGCTGTTGCGCATGTGCAAAACACCACGCTGCGCCAATATCTTAATAGATTTGCATTGAATCAATGGATCTCTATGCGGAGCATTCATTCCATGCAGTATGTAGAGACACTGAACGTCAGTGCTGCAGATACTCTGAAAGGCAACATTTTCATTGCTCATCCTGCAGGGACAGACGACAAACACTAGATCCACTACATGAAGCTGTAGTGGTTATGGTGACTATAGTGTCCCCTTAACATATTTTAGATTTTAGGGTCTTATAAGTAAGACCCTCACTCATCACTACCTCACTAAGTCAAACTTATATACATGTCTTATGAACTAATTGTACATCACTTTATTAATAATAGCAATGCGATTTTAAATAGTGTAAGATAAGGAACTATATATATCCTCTAATAATTTCATTTTAATATATCTGTGTGACCAAGAAAACTAAGAATTAAAAATGAGTGATTTTGTATACTTTTTATTTTTACTATCTCTGAAAAGGGAATGTGTGTACAATTTGTGTATATATCTCCCATTTCAGACAAACGTTGCTCTTTAACAACAAAAAAAAAAAGCGCTCATCAGTAAAGAGGTTAAACACTTTTGATAAGTTTCTTACGATATCAACCTGGATTTAAAAAAATTTAATAAACTTTTCAAATGGTCATAGTCTGTTAGAAAAAACTTTTCACATGATTTAGCTACAAAAATACCCAGAATAGACTTTAATAATGACTTCCGTAGATAAATCATTCAAAACGTTTTTCTAACAGATTGAGATCATTCACAGAGTTTATCCAAAAGAAATGAAATCAATCGAGGCCCGAGTACTGGTAAAATAATCAGAGAGTTTCTTCTGGATAGCCTCACTTAGAATAGTGGAATACCCGTGTCGAGCATTATAGATTCTCGGTATCATAGGGAATCTATGGCGGTTTGACAGCCCTGTGATTGGGTGGCACAGGTCAGAATAGAACTACTGAAAACAAAATGTGAAATGTGACTCCTCTCCATTCTGAGCTCTTAGAGACACAAATGTTAGATTGACGTTTTGAGGTTCTGCCTGCGACAGATAAACGTAGTGACAATTCTGTGGATATTAACGTTAACTCTTATTTTTCATTTGTCATCTTCAACTCTAAATGAAGCACGAAAAAACACATTATTAACCTGTTCACTACTGATTTCTTTTTAGGTATCATTCACATTCCTTAGGGCAAGTGTAGGGTAGTTAAGTGATACAATGTGGTATTGAACTTATATCCTGTTATTAAACTACTAGAGATTATTCTCTGGACAAGGTCTGACAAGAATGAACATACATTCTAGAACATATAGGTGGTGGGGGGGGGAGGGTACAAATTAAGAAAAAAACTTAAAGGGACACTATAGATACCAAAACAACTTTAGCTTAATGAAGCAGTTTTGGTGTATAAACCTTGCCCATGCAGTCTCACTGCTCAATTCCATGTCATTTAGGACTTAAATAACTTTGTTTATGCAGCCCTAGCCACACCTTCATGCATGTGACTTGCACAGCCTTCATAAGCACTTCCTGTAAAGTGGAAATATTTAAGCTTCCTTTATTGCACAGTCTGTTTAATTTAAAATTTAGTGTCTCCTGCACAGTTAATAACCTTTTAGAACCTATAGGAGACTCTAGTGTATGATTAAACTTCAATTTACAGAGCAGGAGATAAAGACTTCAAAAGAAAGTTAACATCTGATTGAAAATTAAACCATTTTTTTCATGCAGGCTGTGTGAGTCACAGTCAGGGGAGGTGTAGCTAGGGCTGCATGGGCAGAAAGAAATGTGATTTAACTCCTAAATGGCAGAGAATTGAACAGTGAGGCTGCAGGGGCATGATCTATACACCAAAACTACTTAATCGAGTTAAAGTCGCTTTGATGCCTATAGTGTCCCTTTAAATATTGCAAATAATATTATTTGTAAGGAATTTATTAGCATTTTATTGTTTTTATTTAAATGACAACACACACATTTACCCCAGTTATAACTCCTAAATAAAGATTTAGTCAGTTGAATAGAATCTGTCCGTGTATAATAACGTGTCAAATGATCTCACCCATCTGTTTCTGGAAAGCCCACGGTTTGTTAAATATCATATCTAAACGAACAGTTTAATGAAGACCAAGAACAGTCTGTAGAAGCATCAGTCACTGTTAGATCATATAAAGATATCCCAAACTGTGAACATCCCACAAGTCCCGTTAAATACATTATTGAAAAAAGGAAAGAATATGATACAATTCGTTAAAGAGCAGCCAGCAGTGAGAGTAGAACAGCAATCTGTATTTAGATTAATCTACAGGCCAGACGAATGAAGACAGAACAAAAGTTGAAGTTTTACGGCGATGCAAGTTTTGTGTTGGCAGCAAACAACAAGCTATTTACCACTGTGTTTATCACACCAAAATATAGACAAATAGCATCTGTGTGATCACTGCTCTCTCCCTTAATGGGAAAGTACTGATGAGAATAGAGAAGGACTGTCACCTCTCTCTGCTGGAGACAAAGCTTCTCGGCGATTCTGGGAGCCCAGATGGAGTTTATAATGATGATAAATATCGCACGGATTTTCTCTCTAATTTCAACATTCAAGGGGCCTTGATAAAGATTCCCAGGCTTTGCCCATGGTACATTATCCTGGTGTTCCTTTTTCTCATTTTAGATTTTATAAACTTCAAAAAATGTTTCATTGTCAGAGCTAAGAATGTTATTATTTTACTGCTCTTTGGTTAAAAAAAAACCCCTACAAAATAACTTTTTTTCTGATGAAGTTTGCAAATAAAAAAAACCAATATAGTTCATGAACCTTTGCATAGGTTAATAGTAAGTAATGGCAAAGTAAATGGCATAATTATGGGTTTTAAGAAGTGGTAATTCACTACAGATTATATGGTAATAAAGATGTACTCACTTGTTGTGGCAGTTATGGAGTTAAGCAGTTGAGAGGGATGTCCACCAGTTCTGTGACAAGTAGTTGGACAAGTAATAATCCCCTACGTGCTTCACTCACTGGTTTGATAATGTGGAATGCCAATTGGCAGTGCCAATTTCATCCCTGAGGTGTAAGTTACACATTCATATTAGCAATGTCAATATGGTCCAACTGATGCTGTCAGACAATCACTGCTGTTCTAATCCAGCGAGGGACCAGATATGTGCCTAGGGGACTCTCAGTTAGTTTCTCAAATTTCTCAAAATCAGTTTGACACAGAAACTGAGGGTTGGAGTCCACAAACTCCAAGCACTATACCTAGTCCAATGGACTAAAGTGATTTTGGTGCTTAAATTACCCAAAAGCCAAGCTGGGAAATAACAAAACTAAATAATGGATCCAAATCAAATATTTTATCAGAATCTTTTGGAGTCAGTCTACAAAGCCACTGATTAAGTGAATATATTCCTTAATTTTAGGGCTGGAAACATTGTGCATTGTGATTTCACTTGAGGCTGGCTCTGAAAAAAATGTGGATATATTCAGCAAAGAATTCTGAGCCTCGTTCCCTGCACTGTATTCCTAATAGTCTGATATTTGATTCTTGCTCTGATCGAATTAAAATATGTGCATATTGTAATTTCTGCAGTACCATCAGTACCCAATGCGTAGTCTGCAAACCTCTGAACTGAGACATTCACACAATAATTCAAATCTGGCCATAAAGGATTATTCATTGTATAATAAGATAAGGAAAAAGTAAAAGTAAAGTTAAGAGGCTACAAATATGTATATTAATAAAATGAAACAAACACACTGAGAAAGGAGATGGAGAAAAGGATATGTTGCACGATGATTGAGAGCTCTTGGGAGCTGACACAGGGAACTAATTTAATTTGTGCTGATGTTAGTCCCTTTGACACTCATTGAATATCAAAACAGCATTAAAAATTTTAACTAAAATATGGTTTAATTAACTACAGCTCTACCAGTTTTTTAATTATTGTATTATTTTTTTGTAAATCAAAACTAGGCTACCATTATTATTATTAATATTATTATTATTTAGTTGAAATAACTTTATTTTTTTAATTTATTTATTCATTGATTCCTGGTGTTTACAAAGCATTAATATATTCCACAGCACTGTACAATTAGGAAAAAGAAAATATAATACAAACAGACCAATACAAATGATAGAGGGCCCTGTCCATGAGCTTACAATCTAAAGGTTAAAACTGGGATGGGAGACACGAGGTAATAGAGGAATTTGGAGGTGATGGCAGAGAAAATTAATAGTATAATTGCAGTAGCTGATAACATGTGAAGGGAATTAGGAGGTCGTTCAAACAGCTGGAAGTGGGTGAACAGGGGGGTAGAGTTCTTTCAGACTGATGTGGAATTGGGCCTAATGAATAGAGATGCACAGGTATTTGAAGGAATTTACAGCTAGGAGGGGAAAGACGGGGTGGGTGGTGTTAGAACAGAGTAGACGTTCGTTGTATACAATTTAAATAATTGCTAATCTAATTAGACAATATATTAATAACTACATGTAACGGTAAGTACAAAATATTACAGTATTGAACTATAGATAAAAATGTTAGAATTATTATAGTAAATTAATAATGTAGTAACAAAGTTGAAATAAATCCAGTGGAGTATCTTCCAAATTAATCCAGTGGAGCATCTTCCAAATTTCAATCCCTACCTTAAAGGGACACTATGGTCACCAGAACAACTACAGCTCAATATATTTGTTCTGGTGAGTATGATCATTACCTGCAGGCATTTTCATGTAGTGTGACTGCTGTTCAGTGTCTCCACGCTCTGCATGGAGATGCTGAATTTTCCTTATAGAGATGCACTGATTCAATGCATCTCCATGAGGAAGTACTGATTGGACAAGCCGATGTTTGGTCCCACCCCTGTTCCACCTCCTTGCCGATTTCAGCCAATCTAGTGCTTTACAATAGGGAAAGGATTGGATTGATTAAAAATCATACATTCTGATGATGTCAGCAAGGAGGCAGATCGGAGGGGAGGGAACAGCTCCGGCGGACCTACGTGGCACTGGAAATAAGGTACGTTTTTAAAGGGGTTGGGGGGGGCAAGCCATCTAAATGGTGGTTTTAACACCATAGGGTCAGGAATACATGTTTGTGTTCCTGACCCTATAGTGTTCCTTTAAAGTTGCAGTGTAGAAATGAGGCTTTATTTCAGATAGATGTGGAATTGGCCTTAAAGTTGCAAGTATTGAAATTAAGTTGTGTAATGCTCCCAGACTGTCCTTCCTCCTGCCACGAAACAAGTGTCTCTCACAGTATTAATTTGTCTCTTTATCTTGGGCATTAGTAGAAGGAGAAATGGTTAGGTTCGTGTGAGACAAAGACTGCTACATTTTAACACAAGTAAATTAATTTACTGAATTTAACATGATAGCCACACACAATTGTAGCATGCATTTTACGACAATTTGGGAATCTGTATTTCACAAACCAAAAGCAGATTACTCTCAAATTGTAGAAAATGTTTGAGATTTTAAGCAGTAGTGCCATCTGTTTTAAATCTTAAAAGTAATATGTTTCTCAGTGTCTTTCTGAAAAGTATTTTAAGACAAATCAGACTAAATAATTAGTGATTCTTTACATTCCCCAACATAACGACACATAATGGAAAATGGAAAATTGTTGGAATACATGAAAAGAATCGACTTCATATTTCATGTTACCCTGAACAACAATCTGTGAAGAAAAGTTGTGTTGTCCTTAAAGGACCACTATAGGCACCCAGACCACTTCAGCTCAATGAAGTGGTCTGGAAGCCAGGTCCATCTAGGGTTAACCCTGCAGCTTTTTACCTATGAGTTAATACAGCCTCTAGTGGCTGTCTCACTGACAGTCACTAGAGGCCGCTTCCGTGCTTCTCACTTTAAAAATCAAAAAGCACCTCGCATGCGCATTCAGCTGATGACGTCGGAAGGAGGAGGAGAGTCCCCAATGACGAGGGAGCCCGGCGCTGGAGAAAAGTAAGATTTTAACCCCTTCCTCCCCCTAGAGCCCGGCGGAAGGGGGGCCGTGAGGGTAGGAGGGACCTATTAACACTATAGTGCCAGGAAAAAGAGTTTGTTTTCCTGGCACTATAGTGGTCCTTTAACTCGTGGTTTACTGAGTTCTAAATAAATTGTACATAGTTTTCAGAAGCTTCATGGAATTTGGGTTCTGGGGTTCTTCCTTGCAAAGTGTACAATACAGAAGGCAATAGTAATTCCAGAAGATCAGGTTCAACAAGAGGTATTTAGCCTCACTATCAAAAATCTTATCAAAGTTTGAAAAAAGCAAAAATATATGAAAATAGTATACTTTGTAACTGGGGTACCCAAAATGGGGTACAACATCCACAAAGTCTGACAAAGCATTGTGTGAATTGCAGTCGTAAGACCCCTTAGGATGCATCATTTGGCCACTCTTGCTATATAATAGTTACTGTGGTGAAAGTGACCTCGCCACTGGTTTTTAGAGGGGCCTGTTTGCAAGGCCTCCTGCCCCGCGACTATGGCCCTGGGATGTATTGCCCTTCTAGGAACTGATTTGGGCATATTGTATTTTATTATGCTGCTGCTGGTCCTTTAAGAACCATCTGGGGACATACTGTGGAGTTACTGGATGGCCACCATTTCATGTATCAGAGGCACATGGTGAGAACAATGGATGAAGCACATGGTGAGAACAATGGATGGCGGACATTTTAACTCACAGACACTGTTTGGACTTTTCTACACGGTGCCATCTCGCCGGTATTTGGTGCACAAAGACATCGTGCAGTAGTTTTAAACTATACAACAGGGGACACATTATACAGTAATTATTTTTCATATAGCCTGTATATGTTCTGCGGAATCTGCATTAAACTGTATCTTCCAAACTACTGAACGGATCTGGGTGAATTTTGGATATGTGGTTCACCCAGATCCCCCGGTTCCGAGGATATATGGGGTTATTGCATGTTTTGGGGGTCCCTGTGATGTGTTTTATAATACTGTATTTATCTGCCTGTGATAATTATATTAACCATTGTGTTCAGTAATCATATCACAGGCAGAGGGGAGGATTTTGTGTGTGTGTATTGTATGGATTGATTGGTTGTATTATGTTTGTGGATTGTGAATAAAAGTGGCTGTATGTGCCAGTAGAGTCAGTTCTGCTTGACCTCAAAACGGTGTGTCGTCTCGTTATTGGGGGAATTGGATTGTATGCTGATTGCCAGGAGTGTAAGCTGATTGTATGCTTTTCCCGTTCAGCTGCTTACAGTATTCAAATGCTTGAGAGCATTCATATGCTTCTCCGGTTCGGTGCTTGTGGTGTCTGCTGCAGTGCTTGGAGTCCTCAAGAAGCGCTAGGAGCATCCTTCAACGGAGGTACCCAGTCGGGGTGCCAGGTGATCCGTTATAGTTACTCTTACTAATCATTTTTACTGTAATCTGAAAAGCTAACATCTAATATTTCCTATTAATGTATATGACAAATAGACCTTCAGTATTTTTTTAAACATACTAGAACCAAATGTGTTCTCTTATCTTATCCTCGATTGTCACAGAATCTCTGTTTTTTGTACTTTGAGAGAGGGGAATAATGAGAGAGAGCAAGAACACTGGAGATTATTGGCTGAAAATTACTCCACAGTAAGCAAAGTGTGTTTCTTTGATTGAAAATGACAATATTCCCCATGGAAGCAATTAGAGAGAGATAGGCTTGCGAGTACTGTTTGGCAAGCACAGTTTAAAAAAAAAACTGCAGTACCAGCAAACCAAGACATTTTGTGAGTTTGTGTATGTATATGTGAGTGTGTGTATGTATATATATATATATATATATATAGAGAGAGAGAGAGAGAGAGTTTATTAAAGGAACAGCATTAAAGTAAATATTTCATGCTGTTAAATTCAGCAGTAAACTGGGTGATAAAAATAAATTATAATCCGCTTTAATTGCAGACTCAGTCCTAGGACAATGGAAGCTGCTAAGGCTTAGATAATGACGTATATGGAACCACCACAAATTCCAAGGCCGTGGAATGACGAACGGGATACTAGAAACTACAGAAAACCCCGCCATGCATCTCTCTGCCTTACACTTTAAACAGAAAAATTAAATAAATATAAGAGGTGCAGGGCAGCATGTAGAGAGTATGATGGCCAAATGGACCTATGTTTGTACAGCTGGTGGGACTAATACTGAATTACGCAGTTATTTCCATTTGGTAGCATTCTAGGGAAGTAGCAAGTGCGTATTTTCGGAAACCTACTGACAGCCATTAGAGGCACAGTAAAACTTGGTCACGTGACACGGAAGCCTCCATAGGAAAGCCTTGAATACAATGCTTGGGCATGTGCGCGGTGTTTGCCATGCATGCACATCAGCCCCCCAGCACTTCTCCATGAGGGGTATTGGAAAGGACCATCGCGGAGGAGGCCATGCTTTTTTGATTACATTGCAGAAGATGTAGAGGTAAGCAGAGCCGAGGGACCCTCGGAGCAAGAAATGGTAAGTAAATGTTTATTTTATTAACGTTTATCACACAGGCGCAACCTGTACAGGGCTAGGGACAGGGGCACTATAGCAATACAGGTTTGTATCCCTAATGCTATAGCGTTCCGTTAAACAAAAGTACTTACCCGTATTTAGAGATTAGTAGAAGTTAAAATATTTTTCTCACTGCTCCAGTTCTACATATTATTCATCTTCTTTTAATAAAGAAAAACTATCACCACATGTGTCAGAGTAGCTTTAAAACTGTAGATTCTAACAAGTAAGGTGAAACATTTTAGATCAGTAGAAACGCTTAAAAGTTCTAAAATAGATATCTGTGCTCTGAAACTCAAAAATGAAATGTGTTTTTTTAAAGGCCACTGCATGAATTAATGCTGCCTGCAGGCTCTGGTTTTACATGTGGGATTTTATGTGCCTTTATCTCTTTCTGTTTCATATAAAACCATGCTTACCATAGCAACCATGTATCTGTGTGCTTATCCATTTAGATTTAGAGAATTTGATTTTAAAAAATCTGCACAAAACAGTATGTAAATTTTACCCTGCAATGTTTTCCATATTAACCTCTTTTTCTCTTCTTCAAGTTGATAAGAAGGAAATGCAAGACTAAGACGTTTACTCATTTTTTAAAACAATTTATACAGAATGTAATCCTTTCTTCTCAAACATTCTACAATACATAGTGACACATGGTCACCGTCTTCAATCAAAGCAATGGATTGTATGATAGGTTGCATGTTGGCTATAATCTTGGATGGCCCGGTTATGTAGCAATAGTCTTGTCAACAAGTTAGTATCCTTCCGGTTGAGCCACTGGATGTCATCAACTGCTGGTCCTCATTGTCTACAACTAAAACTGCTGGAGCTTGGCCATTCCTGGTTTAGAGACTGGAAATGTTTCTAGCAAGGATGCAATAAGACTGGATATGGCAGGAGCTATGAAACTGAAAGAGGTAATCATCAGGTATGATGATGACACAACAATGATATCAGATCACTGATAATTAAGCAGGAAGCAAGACTTTGTTTTTGATGATGACGTGTCTGTTGATGCACCACAGAATTCAACAAAAACATGTTTAGACTAGGACAGCCCGAGATTGGAAAAGACAACATGACTTTGGGCACTGCTACTGGAACAGATTACGTGATTCCTGAGCAGAGAGGTCCTAGAACAGGCATATACTGCAGGAGTGTGCATGAATCTAGAGGATAGTTATTATATACCGGGATATAATGACTCTTCACAAAGTGGAACCCTTGCACCTATACATTTAATGACAGGCAAAGCATAGAAAGCAAAGTGAATTTCACATTATGGCCAAAGTAACTGGACAAAGATGATATGGAGATTTTTTTCCAGTTTGGTTATTTTTGCCTTATATTTGAAATTCACTTTGAATTCACATTGAGTTCCAGACAATTCCCACTTTTAGTGAATTTTTACGGAAAGTTTGAGGACCTCTCCTGGACCGTTCTGACAATGAAGGCAGCAAAAAGCCCCAGCTACATTACGACTGGACAGTGAAGGCAGCAAAAAGCCCCAGCTACATTACGACTGGACAGTGAAGGCAGCAAAAAGCCCCAGCTACATTACGACTGGACAGTGAAGGCAGCAAAAAGCCCCAGCTACATTACGACTGGACAGTGAAGGCAGCAAAAAGCCCCAGCTACATTACGACTGGACAGTGAAGGCAGCAAAATGCCCCAGCTACATTACGACTGGAAAGTGAAGGCAGCAAAAAGCCCCAGCTACATTACGACTGGACAGTGAAGGCAGCAAAAAGCCCCAGCTACATTACGACTGGACAGTGAAGGCAGCAAAATGCCCCAGCTACATTACGACTGGACAGTGAAGGCAGCAAAAAGCCCCAGCTACATTACGACTGGACAGTGAAGGCAGCAAAAAGCCCCAGCTACATTACGACTGGACAGTGAAGGCAGCAAAAAGCCCCAACTACATTACGACTGGACAGTGAAGGCAGCAAAAAGCCCCAGCTACATTACGACTGGACAGTGAAGGCAGCAAAAAGCCCCAGCTACATTACGACTGGAAAGTGAAGGCAGCAAAATGCCCCAGCTACATTACGACTGGACAGTGAAGGCAGCAAAAAGCCCCAACTACATTACGACTGGACAGTGAAGGCAGCAAAAAGCCCCAGCTACATTACGACTGGACAGTGAAGGCAGCAAAAAGCCCCAGCTACATTACGACTGGACAGTGAAGGCAGCAAAAAGCCCCAGCTACATTACGACTGGACAGTGAAGGCAGCAAAATGCCCCAGCTACATTACGACTGGAAAGTGAAGGCAGCAAAAAGCCCCAGCTACATTACGACTGGACAGTGAAGGCAGCAAAAAGCCCCAGCTACATTACGACTGGACAATGAAGGCAGCAAAAAGCCCCAGCTACATTACGACTGGACAATGAAGGCAGCAAAAAGCCCCAGCTACATTACGACTGGACAATGAAGGCAGCAAAAAGCCCCAGCTAGATTACGACTGGACAATGAAGGCAGCAAAAAGCCCCAGCTAGATTACGACTGGACAATGAAGGCAGCAAAAAGCCCCAGCTACATTGTGATTGGACAATGAAGGCAGCAAAAATCCCCAGCTACATTACGACTGGACTGAAACCACAACTGAGACTTTACAGCCACAAATCAGAAGACCTCACTCAAAGACACATTCACACAGTAAAGGGGGCTACTGGCAGAAGTCAGTAATTCCTCTTTGGAAAGCTGTGTCATAGCTTGTTTGAAAACGAGAAAAACTAATCAAACAATAAGACAAGTAGCTAGTTGGTATCGATGGATGGATGGATACATAGTGGAGGGACGGATGGATGGACGGTCAGATGTATAGATAGCTAGCTAGACAGACAGATTGACAGACAAACAGATAATTTGACTATCTACCTGTCTATTGACTCTTTAGAATAGCTATCCAACATTGCAGATACTGCCAGTTTAACTACATTTGTCACACTCCTTGGCCAGACTTTAAGAAATGTTATTTTGCCTGTAGCATCTAAACATTGCTTCTCCCAAAGGGTGAAGAAGCTGAATTCTACTGAAAACAGAGAGGATTGTTACAATTAAAATCCCTTTAATTGTTCAGTTAGAATATAAATGTTTATATTACTTCCACTGTGTAGAAAAATAAGCATTATTCAAGAACACACAGTGAGAAAGGTCTAAAAAAACCCAAAAACAATCCCGATATTACCATTGCTAACATAATCAAGGTCTCAAACACCTTATAATTCTATAAAAATGAATAAAATCTCTCAGTGTATATCAGAAAAGCTTTAGCCAAATAAATAATTGTATTTCTCTGTATCAAACTCATAACGTCTTCCCCTTTGGAAGATTTGTATCATCACCATTTAACATTTCCCTACAGTGCTGCAGCCCAGATAAATATCATAAAATATAAAGGAATGAAAAGCTAAATTATCAAAGAGGTAGAGAGTTATGAGATTAAATCTAAAGAACAGAGCCCAGCCTTTTAGCCCGTAATTTAAAAATAAAATTAACTGCATATAGAATGAGGTGGGGGGGTGAGGGAATAGTCTGCATAAATAAGAAATATTCTAGAATGTCTTCAAATCCTACGTTTAATCTTTCGATTTTTTTTCATCTAGCAAACCATCAATTTTCTTCTTCTTTTATGAATGGTTTTCATTGATTTTTTTTTTTTTTTATGTTTTATTTACATTTTTTTTCTCACAAAGGTTATTAAAGCAGCTAGTTCTATCCAAGACTATTTGATTAAAAAAAAATTCAGTTTTGGTTGCTGACTCCTGGAAACTACGTGAGTACACAGCTGAAATTTCTATGGAAAATATTCACTAAACGGAACGAAAAAATATCAGCCGTTAAGACGACTTACCATTTAGTGAATAAATGGCTACATTTAATGTTTTTTTTCTCTCCAACTGAAGGATATCAAACCTTGGAAGCATGTCGCATCTAGATGTGACATGTTGAAATGATTTTTGAGATAGAGAAGATATAATTCAAGAGGCATTTTCTGACAATTCTGCATTTAATTGAAACGTTTTTCTGATGTCCGTGATGTGATGATAGATAAAAGATAATTAAATATTATGTGTCAAGTCATTCAGTATGACATGGAGGTATCTTTTCATTTTTAATAATGACTGATCTTTAAATGTGACATCTCTGTCATGCTGTAGGGTACATGATAACTCTGGGTACGATGTATAAATATGTACCCTTTCTCACAAGAGGTGGCAGAGCCAATTCCCTAATGATATGCCATCCTGGTATTAAACATCGGAGTTGCCGAAAAGGGTAATTACACCCACGTATTAATATTTTCTTACAGGAAAGTTAAGATTTAAAAATATTTTTAGGAAAAACTATTTTTTTTCTTTTTAATTGAATGTTTCCTCTGCACAATCTGGGATGAACTGTGTTCATTCGGCACACTCAGCTGCCCCATATGGAGGTTATAAAGGGCTGGGTTGTGCTCATTGTGGCACAAGACTCATTGTAACTACGTCAAGATATTAGCAATGTAATTTACGCTAGAATATGACGTCCATTGTGTTTTACTCCACATAGTACCAGATGCTGATGGAGCATGAACTAAGGTCTCAGATGTTTTCCTCTGCCCCTCACTTTATCTTTTTTTAAGCATTGTATTTATTCAGCCTCTTATGTTATTCACTTTGCTTTATCATTTTG
The DNA here is from genome assembly GCA_933207985.1 of Pelobates cultripes. NCBI lineage: Eukaryota > Metazoa > Chordata > Amphibia > Anura > Pelobatidae > Pelobates > Pelobates cultripes. Next base: position 10,451,571 of record OW240916.1, on the reverse strand, counting down.
GCCCTCTGTGATGGACTGCCTGGCACCCTGAATGGGTGACTCCGCCAATCGCTCCACCAGACACCATAACCACCGCAAACCCCACAGCGCTGTCCTCCACCCACCCTGGACCCAAGACCAGGCTGCTCTTACAAGAGCAAGTGTTGTAATCCAAGGGAATACAGTGATTATAGCAATCCCCAGAGTGAATATAGCTGTCCCCTCCACACATGAGACAAAGCTCTATTTCCGGTTTCCGGTTACATATTCCACGGGCATTCCCCACTGGACCCGAGAGTAGACTACAGCAAAAACATAGACTTAATTACGTTGTCTCTCAGGTCCAGACTGTCCTCCCTCCTGGTACTTCCAGCAGCATCCCTGTAGGGCCGGTGGAGAGACCTCAGTCCCATATCCACCTGCAAGTTGGGGTTCCCCTCAGGACCAATCTATAAGGTACCCCTGTAATTGGGAAGAGGGACCAGCTGTCTCTTCTTCCAGTAGCTCAGGCTGTGGTTGGGTATATGGGCTGGCAACCCAACATCCCTGTAGGGCCGGTGGAGAAACCTCAGTTCCATCTCGACCTGCTGATTGGAGGTCTTCCCAGGCCCAGTTGATGAGGTTCCCTACTTCTGGAGCTGGTAGGGAAGCAGGGGGTACCTCAGCCAGGTCTCCCCAGCTGTAGAGTTGTAGATCTGGGTTCGTCACCCAGCTCTCCTGCAGGGTATATTGGGGCTGAATTAAGCTGAGCAGGTGTTGGTAATCCTCCTCCAGCTCCCACAACATTGTCACCAGAGATGTTAGGTCTTGTCTCACCTCTTTAGCTGAAGCCCAATCATGCCATCCCGGTAATCATAGAGGTCCCAGAATCGGGACCCTCTCGAACTTCCGAACTCTGGTTCTGTGAAGGCCTCCTACAACAGGCCAGGGCCATTATAATCCTCACCCTTGGGCCTGTCGTGCTCAGCCTTCCAGGGGGGCATGCGAACCGTGTACCACCATAGCGCCTGGTATGCGTCGTCCAGCCAAAGCTCTTTCCATACCAGGCTTTCGAGTTCCGTCATCCACTCATCCAGGGGCTGTTCTCCCAGGAGAGGCATTCGCAGGGCCACTCCCATCTGCAAGCACTGCTCTTCACTGGGGAGACTCTTGCCCTGCCAACGCTGTACACCCTCTAGGGCCTCATGCCAGACGTCTTTCCGGATTACATTTCTCCAGTCCGGGTCATCCTCCTCCTCATATGCGAACACTGTCCGGCGACTAGCTGGTTCCACACCATTGTAGATAGGGGTGCTGTATGAATACTAGCATTGCCCTCAATTTGTAAATCCAAACGGTGTCACCAGGGTGCTTCTATACTCATTAGGAAGCCATCCCACCGCTGCCAACCATATGTGACAGACAGCCTGGAACCCTGACTGCGTGCTTCCACCAATCGCTGCTTCCTAGTACCTCAGAGTACTCCTAAGCACTCCACCAGACACCATAACCACTGTAAACCCCACAACCAGCGTTACAGCTTGATTGGGGTCTTGCTGTCTTCCACCCACCCTGGACCCAAGACCTGTATCCAGCTTCCAGTAGGTAGACCTCTTCTAATCCAGAGAGTAAAGCAGGCTGCTCTTACAAAAGCAAGTGTTGTAATCCAAGGGAGTATAGTGATATAGCAATCCACAGAGTGAATATAGCTGTCCCCTCCAAACATGAGACAAGGCTCTATGTTGAGGGTGAAGAGAAACTCATTTAATGGCAGACACAACTGGCCTTATATGCAGGTCCCCATGCAAGGGGTTTCCGGTTACATATTCCAGGTGCATTCCCCATGGGACCTGAGAGTAGACTACAGCAAAAACATACACATGATTACTCCAGGACACTCCCACACAAAACAAGATAATCTCTCCCCTGTGCCTGGGAGATAATTGAGTCAGGAATTGTACTAAATTCAATTATCTCCAGGCACAGAAAACATACTTTTTAACAACCTTCAGATAGTACCCCCCTCAAAAGTCACATACCCTGATAGCCCCGATATGGGGGACCAACATATCCAAAAATTACCCAGATCGGTTCAGGGATTCGGGATTTCCATGGAAGTCATAGTTTTGACCGAACATGCACATGGTCCTATGCCCAAAACAGTTCCAGGGAATTGAGGCTAACAGTCGGTCTCTCTTTCTGGAGTACAAACGTACATAAATCACATAAGTTTTTAAATGGCCCATAGTCTTTTGGCAAGAGGCTGGCCAGCAGGTCCCTCCAAGAGCCCGTGGCGAGGTTTCTTTCACAACACTCTCTCTTTACCAATCTTTATCTTTAAAATTTTTACCTTTCTGTTTACCCTTTCCATTCTGTTTCCCACTTCACCCTTCTTTCACCTATCTTCTCCATTCTGTCCTACATGTAGGGATCTTCATGTCGGGAATTTTGACGAATAGCATTATGTTCAGATTTCATAGTAAAACACGTTTGTACATTTGGCCATAGCGTCTTGTTATGTAAAGGTTTAGGAAAATATTGTGTTCGTGGAGCAATTTAGTGGATCTTGTTAAAGAAGGGATGAATACAATTTTGTGAGAAGCTCACTCATTTAGATAAACACATTTGAAGGGTCACCTAGTGTTCCCATATGTCATAGGAGTTTTGTTGGAACATTTTTCTCTGGTTTACCATTTGTACAGCACTGCGGAAAAAGTTGTCGTTATATAAATAATCGTAATTAGAGTGTAGAAGAATAGTTTAGGGCTGTATAGCTAGTGCTGTTAGAGAAAGCTAAGTATCGAAATAAAACAATGAATGAGAATTCTGCTCTAGACTTGACGGGGCATCTTGTATAATTGGGCTTGGCTGCAGTAAATGTCTACAAATGTCTCTGAAAATGAAGCATTGGCTTAGAAGGAAATACTTTTGTTCTGGGCCATTAAAGGGATCAGTACCCACAACAGCTGAGTAAATTGACAGATGTGAGGCGCCAAATAAACAAGCTTAAAAGCTTTTACCGTAGACACAAGAACCAGGTTTCGTATCGGCTTACATTTAAAACGATTGCTAAAGTATTTCATATTTTTGTATGAGATCATCTTATATCAGCAAAGGTAAAAATGACATGATAAAGAGAGATGGCAATCTGATCGGACTTGCTGGGTGACCTTCTTTGTGGAATGAAAGTAATCATTTTATATCCTCTGTCCAAACATGCTAATGAAAAATTACTCTCTCGTGAATTTTGAAGGCTATTTAGACACTAATCTCATTCCTCTACAAGGACAGACTAACCACGCTAAGGAACACAAGGGCTGGAAATAAATACCCCCACTCTTCAGGGGATGACCCCGGTGGACCCCTCTCCCCATGCTGCACATACAGATGACAGCCCATCCACAAACCCTGGGTTATAAATTCAATGACTACGATAAAAAGCCCAGGTATTTAGGGATTAATTTTCCTTTCAGTAACCCCTACTGCTACATTTTGACTAAACATTAATTCTCCTGTTCCATCTGAGCTCATGATATCCAGAAAGTTCGTATTGCTTGTACCAGCCCTTATTTTATTATTATTATTATTAATAATATTATTATTACTAGTATTATAACTTTAATATATTCCACAGCGCTCTTCAATTATAAAATAGGGATGATTTACATTGACAACAGGTAATTGACGTACAAAATGTTAACAGTAACAAGATTTGAAGAAGAATCTTAAATGAGCTTACAATCTATGTTTAGCAAGTGAGCTTACAATCTATGTTTATTGTTATAGTTCCCTAAAGAGTTGCAGAGAAATGATTAAACAGGAAAATGATGTAAGAGTCTGGAGCATTAGCAAAGAATTAGCAAAGTCAGGTTAAAGGGACAGTAAATTAGTAAGCTCCGGCTGTAAATTGCAGGTGCATTTAAGGTTATTAGCAAGACATGGTTATATTGCTTAGGTGCAGAGAGAGTTAATGAGCTTGGCCTTTATACATAGTACAGAGGTAGGGATGGCTAATTAGCAACTCCTAAATAAATATTGTAGGGCAAGTTATTCAGCAATCAGCAGTTAATTTAAAAGGTTAAGGTAAGGCTAATTTCCCAGGCCAGGTTATTGGCTCAGGTGTAGGCAGTCTTAATTAGTAAGATCAGGTTGAGTTATGCAGGGAGAATTAATTAGCAAGTTCCAGTCAAATGGTGGAGTTGATTAGCATGGCAAATGCTGTAAGGAAGGTTAATCTGTAAAGTCAGGTTAGAGAGGCAGTGTGAGCACTGTACCAATACAGATTATTGAGGTGGTTATGGTAGAAGGAGTCTGTGGGCGCTGCCCCCTCCTCCAATGTATGCAAAACAGTTTGGAGCAATTTAATAAATTCCTGAGGTCTCCCCAGCACCCTCAGCCAGCCCCTCTGCAGCCTCAGGGATGATTTACTTCTCTGTCCTAGGCCATCATACCTTGGACAGGCTGCAAGTTCTGGGGTGGCTTAGTCCAGTGTTCATAGCCCATCTTCAAGTAGGGCGCTAATGGTGCTTAATGGGTCCCTTCAAAGAGCACAGGTAGAAGGAGAGTTAGAGTGTAGGGTTTATATAGTGTTACTAAGTATAAAGTGTTATTTTTAAGATACACAAATGTGTTAATTAATCATATGTAATGTCTAATCTTATCTTTCAATAAGATAGAGCTCTCAGCCTCCCCTTCCATAGACATAGTTTCACTAAATATTCCTTTTTCCGAGTCAGGGAGTTCTCTGAAACAGATGGATTAAATGGTGATTATCGGAAAGGGCTAATTAGATGTCTCAGCTCAAGATCTAGTTTAAAATATGGTAATTCTGCTTTCCCTAACTTGGTAATTGTATTGTTTGTTTAAAGGCTACATTAGCAAAAAAACTTTTTTATATGTGCGTTTCAAAATATTTAAAGGGAGACTTTAGACCCCTAAAGCACTTTATCTTGTTAAAAAACATTATGTTTGAAGAGTGTGTCCTCTTTTTTTAATTTTACAAAAAATTCAGATTTCAATAAAATTTTCCACTTTTATAAATTAATCTCATTATACTCCCTGTCTATCGATCAAACAACTAGTCCCGTCACTTCCTGGTTTGGTTAACTCAATGGAGCTAAACTCAAGAGACAGCAATTGCCCAGAGCACCTGCCCTACAAAGACTTGTCATTGAGCTCCATTGGGAAGTCTGTGAAAGACTTGTTGGTCCTCCTGGGGGTATTGGATCTCCCTCTTCTCTTATCCAAAGTGGGTGATATTTTTTTCAGTGTAATCCAATCACAGGGGATTTGTGGAGTTTTATTTGCATTAAATATCACAATTCTGAAATATCTTTAAAAAGTGCTAATAAAATGATAATGAAAATAATGAATCATGAATTTGCTTAATCAAATTAATTAAAGTGTAAAATTGGGGTATAAGTGAAATAAAATCTGTGAAAATTAATTAAAACAATACAGCAGCACATCCGTATTGACTTGCCACCAAACACCACAATTTGGTGGCCGGACCTCTCGCGCATAAGCAATGCAAGCATTAAACCAAGGAAGAAAATGCAGAAGAGAGAATGTAAAAGGGATAAAGGAGCATCTAAAATCAGACTGAAAGGAACAGAGTTAATAGGAAAAGGGGGGCCACCAAATTCAGAAAACGGGTGTCCGAATTCGGTCCGAAAAGAACAGTGTAGAAGGACAAGTCTTTAGATAGATTTGGAGGGAAAAAGTGGTTTGCGGGTAAAAATAAGACAAGGAAAATATAGGATTTCAGTCGCAGTCAAAATATATAGAATAGATATAAAAATACAAATATAAGGACAGGTGTATCAGGGTAAAAGTGGAAAATAAAGCTTAAATCAGCATGAAATAATTTGAGAAATAAGTAATAGATAAATATAAATGTTTAATAATATGGAAAGGATAAATGGAAATTTAGATTTGTAGATATTAGAGAGTGATACTCTGACCTGATCTGGAGACATGAGTTGAAAAGAAAGAGCAGATGCCATTAACTGTAATGAATTTACCTGTTACAGGCGACCGCTTTGCTCCTATCGATAGGTTCCACAAGCTGAACACAACCTGAGCATGGAATATACATCCTTACCAATTGGTGCCTGCGCACAACTCCTCCTCCTCCTCACACTGGCCGAATGTGTTAAGGCCACTTTTTCCCTGCGTTTTTTCAGACGCTGCCCGCTGTTTTGGTGAGTTCTTTTATAATTCAAATTGCGTGACTTCATGCCTGCCCATAAAGTAACCAGGTCATCTAGCCTACCCCTTTTCTGTCATTCGGAGTCGCAGAGAAAACGTGGACCTATCAGAAAGTGTGTTAGCCTGTATAAAGTTAATTTGGGCCCTTATTCCGTGACCTATTATGGTTTCTACCTTGATACACATTAGTGCTTATAGTAAGTCTCTCTTGATATTTTGATATTGACCTTGGCTGGATTTGACTTTGGTTATTTCTGGTATCCTGACCCGGCTTGTTATTCTGTTTATCTGTATTTCTATATTTCTATATATTTATATTGACTTTGTCTTCATTTTTCTTACGTTAAGTCCGGCCACTCTAAGGCCCGGTTAAATGTCTATTTAGAACCTCTGTTTGTGAGATTCACCATTCCTGTAAGCAGGGCCGGTGCAAGGAATATTGACGCCCTAGGTAAAAATAATAATACAATGCCCTACCCACATGATTCGCCCATGTCATGACATCACATATGCCCCATCCCTGAGGGACTGTTTCTACAATAGTCTGGGCAATTGGTCAGTATTAATGCTCTTTGTTGGGTCTGCCTGGGCAGCTCATTTGCCCAGACTGTAGTAAAGCCGCCACACGCTGTGCACAGGCATGCGCTGCCCATTTTATTAGGGGGTGCACCAGGAAATTCTTCCACCCTATGTTATTATTTATTGTTATGTAATGTGAATATTTATTAAAATGTTGAGTGGATGTGCAGTGTGGTTGTGTGTCTTGTGTAGGATGGATGAAAGTGTTGCAGCTATATGTAAAGTGTATGTTGTGGCTTTCTGTGTGTGATGTATAAGGCTGTGTAATGTGTGTATAGCTGTGAGTGTCTGTGTGTGGGTAGTTGTGAGGGATATTTGCAGCAGTGTGAGTTTGGGCTTCTGTGAGTGTTACATGTGGCAATGTGTGATGTGTGAAAAATGTATGTGAGAAGAAGTAAAATTTCCATTTAGTACAAGATGGGAAGATAGATTCAAGTTAGCTCCCCCTCAGGCCAATATAGCTAGGGTGTGGGGGAGTTTAGGCGCTGTAGTGAGGGTTTAAAGGCAGTAGTGCGGTGATTAGGACCTGCAGTGGGGGGGTTAGGACCTGTAGTGGGGGGACAGGGGCTGTAGTGGCAGAGTCAGTGACAGTACTGGAGGGTCAGGGACTGTACTGGGGGTTTCTGTGACTGCACAGGTGGGTCAGGGACTGTACTGGGGGTCAGGGGCTGTACTGGGGGGGTCAGGGGCTGCACCGGTTGGGTTAGTGGCAGTATTGGGGTGTTAGTGGCAGTATTGAGTGGTTAGGACCTTTAGTGTGTGGGTCAGGGGCTATAGTGGGGTCAGTGGCAGTATTTTGGGTTAGGGCCTGTAAGGGGCAATAGTAGGGGGTTAGAGGTTGTATTGGGGGTTAGGGGCAATAGTGTGGGGTTAGAACCTACAGTTTGGGGCAGTATTGGGAGGTTAGAACCTATAGTGGGGTGTTAGGGGCACTAGTTGGGGGTTAGGACTTTATGGCATGTAGTGGGTTAAAAACAGGAAGGTTTTAAAAATAGTAATTTTTTCAAAATCAAACAAGAAAATTATCCAGCTCCCTGGTGGTCTAGTGGGAAATACATCTTCTTCAGGGTGGTGCCAGGAAATGCATCAGATCGTTGCCGCGGTAATCCATGGCAAGGCTATAATACAGCTTTGGCGGGTTAGGCAATAAAGTGCCAGGCGGATCAATCGCTCCTTACAGAGCGGCAGCAGTGCATCTCTCCTCAGTGCCATGCTAGCGCGCCCCTTCCAAATGTGCGCCCTAGGCCACTGCCTACTTTGCCTATAGGTGTCGCCAGCCCTGCCAGTAAGTTGTGGTACGACCCTGTGGCACTAACTACCTGACAGTGTGTTTTTTTCTATTCCAGTTGGTTAATCTGTTACTATGTTTTTTTTTGCTACTATTTGATGATGCAATAAAGTAGAAATGCAGAATATGAAGCCTCCTGTCATGTGATAAAATGTATCCACAATGCATCAGTCAAAATGATCCCCACAGAAGGGCAAACAGCAGACATCATAGACAGAGGACAACAAAATGGTGGCGCCCAGGTTATTGAGTTCCAGTGCAAGGAAGAAAACATAATAATTATAATTAAAGACACGTGACAATGAAGGGAATATGATCATTAGACTCGCTCAGTACTTTCAAAACTAAGAAATTATCTGCAGTGTTCGGATTACTATCGTTTGCAAAAGGTAGCTGATTGCTCTTGGTAACTCAAAATGAAACAGATCTGTCGTGTTTGAATTAGTCAACATTACAATAGACAACTCATTGGTGATAGTGGGTTACTGACAATGTCGGGAATCTATATTTATATACCTCTACTGTGTTCAGGTTAGTCACCAATGGATAGACAATTCATTGGTCATTAAAATAAATGATAGACAAAGGGATTTACAAACATCTGCTGTGCCACATTTAGTAACCAGTGACCTTTCGCATATATTTTATCATATCCAAAGCATGCTGCCCAATTATTTTCTTAAATTGGACTTTCACCCTGTTTGGTGTATTGTTTGTGCTATTTAAGACTGAAAATGTCAAATCTGCCATAGCTGTTATTATTATTATTTTTATTTTATATCTTTACTTATATAAGAAGCGCATTATAATTCTTGTGTGAAAACCTTTCTAATCAAGGGATAGTCTACAGAAACGTGTTCTTTCTATCAAAACCGAGTTTCCCGGGATAATTAAATTCTGAAATCTCTAGCTCTGTGTAGTTGTTTAATAATCCTCTCAAAATAATAGGTATAAGTCCGTTTTCCAGTAATAAGGTGACAGCAGTGCATTCATTAAACTTAATCGAGAGGTTGTTTTTACATGAAAAATTTGTGTTTTTGGCATTCATTATTTTTAAGCTAATTTTTACAGCTTGTTCATTTAGGCATCGCACGCTACACACAGTTCCCTCATCCTTGTCATTTTTCAATACTGGAATCACAGGCTCTTAAACTGATGGACAATTAATCAAATAAAATGGTAAAGTTTCATGCCGCAAAATCATTTCCCTGATGGATGTATCCGGAAAACTCTATTTGCTTCTGGATATTGAGAAACATGACGATACAACACTTAAAAATATATGAAACGCAAGTATCTACTTAATTTACCTACCTTGGTTTTTTTTTGTAGACCTGCATTTTGATCAGAGTCTGCTAACACACACACAATAATTCAGTTGGGAAGAGCGATTACATGTAAATTAATATTCTAGGAAATACATTTGTATACTTTTTCAGATATATTAATCTAATGTTCTGAAGTCTTATACAGAAGACAGTATTTAAAGTTAAAGGGATTTCTCAGTAAGATACGGAACTGCTTAGCTTTTGAAAGTAATTTTAAAAGCATGTCATACCGTTCAGAGACTTTTCCTAAAAAGATTATTGGCTCATATTTTTTCCCCAGCTGGAATAGTTAATGAACCTAAATCTAAATTCTAGGTAACTCTAGAACCATTTTTGTCCTCTTAAAATGCCTTTATAGCTGTCGTCACCCCTTTTCTTCCTCACTTCGAGAAAGGCTGAGATGTTCCTCAATAAATTCCATGTACACTTGACAGTGCTGAGCATCAGTCTGAATTTTTTTCTTGCCGGATATCAGGATACTAGTTCTATTACTTATTATATAATACATTTGCACAATGAATTGACATTAAAAAGAAGAACTTTGGGAAACCAGGGTACATTAAGGTTGAACCTCAAACCCACAAAGTCAACATTGGGACAATAAAATTCAATATAATTGCATTTATTAAACATAAGAAGCAAAATATAATATTAAATGCGTAGTTATACTCGTAGACAGATGCAACAGTCCCAACTAAATTTCATCATCTTATCTAAACCCTTTTTAAATAGGCATTCTCCTTGGTTTTTCTTAGAGAAAGGATGTCCACGTTATGTTAACTTGCTTCCTTAATTTACTATTTCAAAACCAGAGACACATGAATAGTTAAAAATTAATGGGAAAATTGGGCAAAATGGGTGACAAGTAATAAACAGAAATGTAAGAAATATGGATGTGCCTGGGTAATATAAGTAATATGAGTATGTATCAACCACATCGATAGTGTTAACTAAATAATGTGGATATTGCGAAACATGGCAAGGATAGATCGTAGGAGCATCTGTACCTTGTATCTCCGAATATCTCTGAAAAAAGTAATGTTAGGCAATTACGTAGCAATCCACAGTGGCTGGCTTATCAGATCTTTGTTTACCATGGAAACAGTGATTCAGTTGTTTATATAATTGAGAATACTTATTCTAGCTTTTTCAAAAACAAAAACAAAGAAACACAATTATCAGCCATTGACTAATGCTTGAGTCACTGAATAGTAACTTGCTCTTTGTTGACAATTGACCCAAAATGTAGACCAAACCAGTCAAGTTTGAAAAGAAAAATCTTTAGTTCTAAAGTTTTTTTCACAGCTATTCAAGTCTATTCAAGGTATCAGATGGAGACTTAATCCATAGTGAAGTCATGATCATCTTAATAACCGATGTTCACATTCTTTCATCTCTGTCCCATCTCTTCCACCAATCCCGTCCTTCATTCATCTCTCCGTGCAAAAAACAACATGACAAAGAGCGAATACGCTAGAAAAATTTGAATTACAATTATAATTTAATTTAATTGGAAGAGAAATCAATTTTCGATGTGCATATAATGTTTATTATTTTATTTTAATAGGCCTGAAAAATTCAATTTTTATGGTAGACCGGCAGCATTCAGGAGCGATTTTATGTTTTGTCCATTAAGCTTGTTAAGAATTCAATGAGTTTTATAAAACAAACTCAAAACTCATACAGAGCAGAGCTAAGATTTCAAGGACCTGTGTAGATACCTTAATGACAATGCTGTTTTGCTCTACTCAGAAACGGCACACTGCAATGTAATTATTGTAGAAATAATCGTACTTATTTATAGAGCACTTTATGTCAAGGTAATTTCATCTACAGAACATTATGTACACATACAGAACTGAAAACAAATAAAACATTTTACACTCACCTACTACAGTCCTTAGCTTTCAGCAATACAAAACACGTAAGAACAGAAATTATTTGTTTTATTACAGAGTTCAAAAATTGCCTTTTTTCATAGATAAAGGAGAAGGCTTTTGTTTTTTCTGCAAATGTATTTCTTTTATAAAGTATGCTCCTGCCTCAAAACTTTCCATGAGGAATTAGGGACACCTCCAGGGCACAGCCAAGAAGGAAACACGTCAACATATTGCAACTATGTACATGTTTGGCATCTGTCTGCTCCCTAAGTACCTGTTAGTCATGCTTAGAGTAAGGTCTAGAATATTGTGACCACCTCTATATTAAACTTGTAAAACCCTGTGTTGAAATATTTCTTGAAAATGCATTGTTCCGAGTAAGTGTGCTATGCAGCATCAGAACATTGCCAGAACATTATATGGCAACATTTGTCACTTTACTATATTCTTGTGATGCTCTTCTGTATTTAGACCTCCTCTAAAAGACATTACACAGTCACGGATGCCTTCCAATCTCATATATATTCGTCTGCCTACAATTTTTTGGGTGTCAGTAAAGTGATCGTTTTATATATCAGTGAGAGCTGACATTTGTTCTATTCTCTACACTGGAGTATCGGCAGGTAAGCAGAGCCACGCTCTTGGGAGGACATAAATCTACAGTTTAGGTGGGATCTTTTTGCTATACCACAATTTTGTTTGTACAGATAGAAGTTGAGCGGAAACAATTATTTTTTAAAATAAACTGAATGGCCAGTGTGCAATTTAGAAGGTTATCATTCTTCTTTTCAGTAGTGGAGATCAAATAGGATCAAAATTGTATGGGGCATGGAATCATGCAAAATTTGTTAATGTCCTAAAGCTACAGAAAACTGTTAAACATAATATTAAAAAGGACGTAATTAATACTTAATTGGCACGATCTCATTAATGATACATTGTATGTACAAGTAGCTCACCTCACTCACCAATTCATTTGACATCTAAAAATATCTTCAGAACCATAGCTGCTGGTATAGCCATAAGCAGAATTATCATATTTCTTACAAAATATACATCTAAATACGCTGTTGGGTTGATATCTCTGTGAATTCAACTGTAGGTGATTCACTTGATTCATTCATTTCAGGGAATGCGATCCCTACTATGTCTTTTCCTCCTTTGCCATGAGTGCATACATTTTGCAAAAAAGAGTATTGCATGATTGCCTAGGAGGATCTATAAGAATGAGACATTGATCCCAGAAGTAAGTGAATCAAGTACTGAATGCACAAATAAGAATGACAGTCAGTATATGCACTCTTGAAATGTTCGGATGCGGATTTCCCTTCATATGTTTTATTGTGAGACCATCTGGTCATTTCGCCATTTTTTAATTTTAAGTTTTATGAAATGTGTTTTACAACTTTAAAAATATTGCACCATTTTTCTCTCCATACGCTTAACAACAAAAGTGTTGAGGAGTTACACTCTGTGTCCTCAACATTTGTGTTTTAGGAGAATGACCATGATTTCCATTACAACTCTTCTATGTTAATAAATAAAAAAACGCCACATTCTCTGTTATTTTATGTATTTATTTTTAGGTAGTATTACTTACAGGAACGAGAAAGATTGCAGTTTGTAAGATACATTGTATGCATTCACAATAATCATATATTAGAAAATAATAATAATATTTTCAACTTCCGTTACGTCTAGTATTTTTGGAGGGAGGGTTGTTTCGCTTATTGTGGGAACAAGCATGCTGTTTAGTGTTACAATTATACAGAGTTATTTGCTAAAGTGTGAATAGGTGTGAATTCAAAGTAAATTTACATTTCTTAAAATGTATAAAAATATCAAAACTAAAAATATAGTTTGTAGAATTGTTCCCGTTCTCCTGTACTGGCGTAAGTTTTGGAATTCACTCTGAATTACCAACAATTCACACTTTAGAAAATAACACTTTCTTGTGCCTTCCTTAACATACATCTTCAACTGCTCTCTCTCTCTTCTGGCATTGTCCATGCTGACCTTTGTAGTACCTATCCTGAAAAAAACCCATCTCTCAACCCGTCCTCTCCCTCTAACTATCGTCCCATATCCCTGCTACCTTTTTCCTCCATGCTTCTGGAAAGACTTGTCTTTTCCCATCAGTCTTGTTTCCTCAATTCCAACTCTCTCCTTGACCCTCTTCACTCAGATTGCTCTCATCAAAGTTATTAACAACCTAATTGCAGCTAAATCCAAAGGCCACTACTCCATACTAATTCTTCTTGACCTCTCTGCTGTGTTTGACACCGTTAATTATGCTCTCCTTCTTCAAACTCTTCAATCACTCGGTCTCTGTAAAACTCCTCCTAATAATGTTCCTCCTATTTTGCTCTCCATTCAAGTTAGTGGTATCCACCTCAGTCCATCCTTGCAAGCACGCTGTCTTGGTATCATAATGGATTTTGGCCTCACCTTTGGGCCTCACATCCAGCAGGTTACTAAGTCCTGTAGATTCCATCTTAAAAACATAGCCCGCATCCGCCCCTTTCTTATGCAAGATGCTACTAAGGAGCATGTCCATGCTCTAGTAATTTCCATCATGGATTATTGTAACCCTCTCCTAATTAGTCTTCCCAAAAACTGCATTGCCCCGCTACAGTCTGTAATGAATGCTGCCGCCAGACTAATTTTTCTCTCTAGTCGGTCCTCTCACATCTCACCCCTCTGTCAGTCCTTACATTGGCTTCCTGTATCGTATAGGAGTCAATTCAAAGTGCTAACCCATACCTATAAAGCATTGACCAATTCTAGTCTCTCTCTTCACAGTTCCATAGGTAAGCCCTTTCTCAGTCTCTCCAGTCTGCCCGTGACCTTCTCCTGTCCGCAGCTTGTGTGCGCATGGCAAACTCACCCTTACAGGACTTTTCTGCGGGTGACTCCCTTCCTATGGAATAGACTATGCCCTACTCTTCAATCGTTTAAGAAGTGCCTTAAAACCCATCTCTTTAGGTAACCTTATGGCCTCCCAGAGTAACCCTTTCCTTATATACCTGTCTCTTGCTCTCTCCGAATTTAATTGCTATTTCCTGTCCTAATGGCAATAATAATAATAATAATAATAATAATAATAATAATAACACTGATATAAATTGTTTCAAAGCACCATTTTACTTTTTTCTCGTATTTACATAGAACAAACAAAAAACATACAAAGAAATGCAATTGATCATGGTTTCTTAATTTAATTAAAACACCTTATTGATTGCAATCCCTTTGCTCTGAAATTGCAGCTGTGACACATTAGTTATGTATTTATTTATATAGTGATTGCCCAGTTGAATAGTCATTCAGGACTAAACAGAGATCTGCAGCTTGGATATAATGTGTCATGACTTGGGGAGGTTATGCACCTTCCACTGGTTTCAGTGTGTCTATTAATGCTGCCTGTCTGTTATCCCTTGAAGGAAACCTCCAGGGCTTCGAATAGACATGTTTTTTGGCACCAGAGATTAACATGCCACAAAATATCAATAATCAAGAACAGTCATTGATTCGTGACTGACGTCTCTGCAGAGTTGTAGGAATCTTGTATTCTTTTCGTGGAACTGGAAAAGGTGCAGAGAGATGTCTTTCTTGTAAGGTCTGTAATATCCAAGTTGTTTAGAAATGGAGAATAAAAAAAAACAGAAGAATGAAAAGAGGGAAATAAAAAAAAAATCAGCAACAATTATCTTTCAATATAATCCAATAAAAGTTTATGAACACATGGGTAAGTGTGTTGTGTTGTAAAACATTTTAATAGCCTGGAATTACTATTAGGTCTCACTTGTATTGAAGTGTGGCAGGTGGGGGCCCTAAATAACAATAAGGGGGGGACCTATTGACCTCCCCACCGGCCTCCACCCCTGAATGGCGGATGGGGGCCTAAATAACAGTAAGGGGGGGGGACCTAATGTCCTCCCCCCGGCCCCCACTCCTGAGCGGTGTGTGGGGGCCATAAATAAAAATTGGGGGGGACCTAATGTCCTCTCGCCCGGCCCCCACCCCTGAGCGGTGGGTGGGGGCCATAAATCAAAATTGGGGGGATACCTAATGTCCTCCCCCCAGCCCCCCAGATGACTAGGGGTCCCCAAACCCCTAGTCACCCCCTAACCCAAAAAAAGTTCCCCTACCTACCCCCCTCATCCTAAAAATAATGAGGGAGTACCCTTGTCTAAATACCTGTAAAAAAATAGACTTACCATTTGATGTCTTCTTTCTTCTAAAATCTTTTTTTCAGCCCCAAAAAAAGGCCAAATAAAAATCCAGAATAACCGACACACTTTAAAAAATAAAATAAAAACAAAAAAGCACAAAAAAATTATAATCTTTCTTCACCCATGGAGTGCTCCACGCAGACTGAGCTCTGCAGGGCAAGGGAAGGCTTATAAAGCCTTGCCCCACCCTGCAATTAGGTTCAGAGTACTCTGATTGGTGGGTTTAAGCCATCCAATCAGAGTTCACTGAGAGGTAAATAAAGAGACTGACAGGTAAGTCTCTACATTTACCTGTCACAGCACTCTGATTGGTTAGCTTGAAATCCACCAATCAGAGTGCTCTGTGTCATTTTACACAGCGTGGGAAAGTTCTTTTGAATTTTCCCACGCTGTGTAATTTGACTCATAACACTCTGACTGGTTACTTAATCCACCAATCAGAGTGCTTGTGTCATTTTACACAGCGTGGGAAAATTCAAAGAACTTTCCCACGCTGTGTAAAATGACACAGAGCACTCTGATTGGTGGATTTCAAGCCAACCAATCAGAGTGCTGTGACAGGTAAATGTAGAGACTTACCTGTCAGTCTCTTTATTTACCTGTCAGAGCACTCTGATTGGATGGCTTAAACCCACCAACCAGAGTGCTCTGAGCCTAATTGCAGGGAGGGGCAAGACTTTATCAGCCTTCTCCCGCCCTGCAGAGCTCAGTCTGCACGGAGCCCTCCTTGGGTGAAGAAGGATTTTTTTGAGCTCATTCGGTTATTCTGGATTTTTATTTGGCCTTTTTTGGGGCTGAAAAAATAAGATTTTAGAAGAAAGAAGACATCAAATGGTAAGTCTATTTTATTACAGGTATTTAGACAAGGGCCCCCCTCATTATTTTTAGGATGAGGCTGGCAGGTGGGGGCCATAAATAACAATAAGGGGGGGACCTAATGTCCTCCCCCCAGCCCCCACCTCTGCGTGGCAGGTGGGGGCCCTAAATAACAATAAGGGGGGACTTACTGTCCTCCCCCCCGGCCCCCACCTCTGAGCAGTGGGTGGGGGCCATAAATAAAAATTGGGGGGGACCTAATATCCTCTCCCTGGCCCCCACCCCTGAGTGGTGGGGGCTCTAAATAACTATAAGGGAGGGAACCTACTGTCCTCCCCCCGGGCCCCCACTCCTGCGCAGCGGGTGGGGGTCCTAAATAACCTACTGTCTACCCCTACCTGCCAGCCTCATCCTAAAAATAATGAGGGGGACCCTTGTCTAAATACCTGTAATAAAATAGACTTACCATTGGGGGCCGGGGGGAAGGACAGTAGGTCCCCCTCTCCACTGGCTGCTCACTGTTTACTAGACACGCCCCTACTCGCGGTATAGCACTTGTCCTACTCTTACCCCTAGCAGGGCACTTGTCCTACTCTTACCCCCATTTTACTTCCTTTTCCAGCCCTGTAGCCCTTACCAGGAGTTTTTTTAGAGCCATTTTTGTGGCCAAAAGTTCAGGGCCCCATTCGGTTCGGGGTCAAGTTCGAGGTCATGTTCGAGCCCGAACCCGGACTTTTTTTCAAAGTTCGACCGAACCCGCCGGACCCGAACATCCAGGTGTCCCCTCAACTCTATTGGTGAATTTAATGGGCATCAAAATTAATTCAGCAAATGGTACCCTAGTTTCTCATGGCTCGTTTTCTTGTGTAAAACATTTTGGCTGGTGGGACATGTTAGAAGAACTCTTGAGGACCCAATATCCAAGGCAGGCTATCTAGCATAGCATGACTGGCAATGCACCAGCTGAAAAGAAACTTTTTAATTCTTCAAGCCTAGCTCTAACCCTGAGAGGTTCTCACAGACCCCAATATTAACTAAGAAAGGCCAGTTAAATGATGATCAATGTGTGGTAGAAATTCATTAACAAAGAGTAGCACCCTACTCCATCCCCTGGCGTGTAGGGTGGAGTGTAATAATAATGGTGAGTTATATGGAATCCAAGCCACCTAGCTCAATGTTAATTAGACCAGTGATATCTAGTAACTGGGTTTGAATATCATCATATTGTGACAAAAGTACTCCTTTCCCTTGGTACCTTGTCCTGGGATTGGGGTGTTACACACAGTCTTTTCAGGCTTTAGAGACACTTCACACGCTGGATGAGGTAAACTGACTTGCTCTTTTATTGAGGTTCCAAAATAAATGCACAGTAAGGTATAAAGGTAACAAAAATATATCAAACAAAAGCCTTGCTCTTCTGAGCACTAACTAAACAAAATAATCAGCTAACTGGGTTGGATGGCTTGTCCATTTCCCAACATAAACATAAACATAAACATAAACATAAACATAAACATAAACATAAACAGCCTTACTGCTTCAGGGTTTTCAGCTCTCTGTTTCCACTCACAGAAACCAAACACAATCTCCCTTCTTCCTTGGCAGGGGAGTACTTAATAGCACTGGTAATTGCCAATCCTTTTCAGGTGAGTTAGATTAGGATTCAAACTCCAGAACTGGACTTCTCACCAAGCAACTTCCAAAATGTGGAGTGGAGCACTGGCCCACCCTACTCTCCAGGTGCTCCACCCCAGGGCCCAAATATACACATATTTAAAGTGCAACATTCATTAGAACATAACACATTTCCCTGGGGCTAATTACACAAAGTAAGAACCTTGCAAAATCTGGGGAGGTATATAGGTTCCTTCCAGCACAATTCCTTGCTTTCTGTCACAATATACAGAGACTGTCTAATCCTCCTGTCTCTCTTAAAATAATAATTCCACCCAATGGAAGCCCAAGTGTTGACTGCCGTCATCTCCCCCAGTTGATAGTGGTCCCATCTCTTCTGGAACTACAGCTCAGACAGTCATGAATAAAGCTACAGATGAGGCATGCATCATGAAGATGTGACTGTTAGCCTAGGGGACACATTGGCAAAACAAACCCAACATTGACCCTCAATTCCATTCTATCAGCAAAACCCAGTTAAAAACTGCATTTGGCTAATATTTTTTTTTCATTTTGATTTGATGCCAGCCAAATGTCTAACCAATAAACCCAATAAACAGGTCAGCTTCTCGAGAAATATGTCTTATATGGGAAGCACAATTATCTGCCTTTTTAAATAACTATCTCTGTTAGTCTTAAAAACATAAAATATTTAAATGCCCATGGGGTTCAATATTACCCTTTTATTAGTACAACGGAGGTGTAAAATCTCCCTCATGCCCACACTCGCCATGCCACACGTGGGGGAATGTTTACTAAATAGTGATCAGTGGCTGCTCTTTGTAATAATACTTTAGCAACTGGACAGCTATAGCTGCCCAGTCACTAATAACATACATCTTAGTAACACAAACATGGAAAGGATTTCAATTTAAAGAATAGGGGGGGTGGGTGGACGGATCACTGCCTACCCTTCGTGCCCCCATGGTGTGGCTATTAATTATAAAAAAAAAATGCCTCCACTAGTGGCCAGCAGGTGGTGTCTTTAATATTAAATTAATCTCTCAGGCTTAGTGTCCCCATGTCTTCACCTAGGGGTCAGCAGGGTGGGGAGGGCTATTATTTTAATGAAGAGGGGAACTTATTGATTGGTTGGCTTTTAAGGCAAGCTGACAGACAAGTCTCACTTATCTCTAGACTTTGTCAGGTGGAAGATGGGGCATCATTAGGTCCCACTCACTAAATAAAAATTAGAGCCTTCACCAGTCACTCACGGGTGGGGGCTTGGAGGGTCATTAGGTCCACCCATTTATTAACATTAGAGCCCCCCACCCACTACCTATGTATGCGGCTAGGAAAATACAGAAATTACCCTCAATTAATTATCATTATAATCCTCACCATCATTAATGATGTCCTAATGATGCAGACTCCAAGCACCAGGACAACTTCAACCACCTTAAATTCTTATATTTTCTATTTTACCATTCCCCTTGTTGTAGGTTTTGGAATGGTGTTCAGCACAATGCTTTACTCTTAGTTCAGCCTCTCCTTTTTAAGCAAAGTCTGATAATTTGAAGTTACACAGTACAGCAGATAAATGAAAAGTCAATACAATTTTACCGGGAGAGAAATAAGGGAATCAATACATTTTGCAGCCGGATACCAAGAATTTTATTTCATTCCTTAGATATGTAGGTCACCGTGCAGTTAAACATCAGCCGAATAATAAAGAATTTCGAGTAAAGCATTGCATTGGGTCGAGGAAGTGGAATATCAAAAAACAAGTAAGGATTTGTAAATGTGTCTTTTTGGCACTTCAAAAAAACAAAAGGTATCTATAAGGTAAAACATGACGGATGGGCCTTGTTGAGCACTCAGAGGCTATCTTCTTCGGCTGCAGACCAATTTATTGTCTGTGTTGTCAGCTGTAAGAACACGTAGTTCGGCATCGCTGCACTTGGCCTTATGCTTAAAAATGATTTTTTTTATTGTTTCCAGATAGATTTTTCTTTTAAAGCTGATATCACAGCATATCACCGCAGTGAATAGCTATTAATATTTATTAAGTCTGGAGACAGTTTCTAACCATAGAGATTTACGCATTACTTACGGTCTTCTGCCACAATTACACCGGTCTCCGATCCACAAAGTTGTAGCTTATCAATCGAGCTGTCCCTTGGAGCACAGAACATATAGCACAGTCGAAAAACTTTTAATTCTTCCCCACGGAAAAACAGAGGAGTTGTGTGAGTAAGATTTAAAAACAGATAGGAAGATGTTTTAAGACTACCAATAAAAATTACAGGTGTTTCCTATATTTACAATCCACCAGAGGCTACTAGAAACAGCTTAAGCAACATCGTGCATATTATACCAAATTCAGTCTTATAATCCATACAGATCTGTAAAGTTCTTTGGAAGGTTAATATAAAAAATACATACTTTTTAACATATTAAATTTCATTGGCAGTTTAATTGAAAATGTAATTTGAAATTGCATTCAATAAAAAAAAATCACAGTTTGATGTATTGTTGCATCTTTTATACGTAACAATAAAACAATTAAAAATAATGCCTGTAGTCTGGTATATAATCAATATGGGTGTCTCCATCAAAGGGTTTCTCCAAGCACTATGACCACCAAGATTATGAAGTGGTTACGGTGCTTGCAGTTTGGATGTGCAGCATTTCAATTTTAAACGCTACACCTATAGAATTTAACCCCTTGCTGCTGCAGATGTAACTAGCGTCATTAGCCAGACCAGAATTCCAGAATTCTATTGGGCATCCTTGACCAATGGAGGCATGCACCTACCCCCTTGTGCTGCCCATGTTCTCCCCTCAGCCCATTATTAGTGGTGCCCCTTCCCCTTCAGCATGAGCTTGCATTAAGTTTTTCTTTATTTCTTCATTTTTTTTTTCGAGGGTACAGACATGCCAGTAAGACTTACTACTATTAAAAAACTGTGTTTTGGGTTGGAGTAATCCTTTAACATAATTCTTATAAAGTTACAATTTTCAATAGTGTCACAGGCTATTGAAATGATATTGATGGTAATTGATTGATCACTCCTGAGCAAACCTGATATTAATAATTGTTAATTAGTGTGCAAACCTAATATTAATTAAGTAAATTGGTGTTAGTCACACAAACATGTCCAGGCATATCACAAAACACAGGCCTGGATGTGTCGCAGATAAATTCAGGCATAAGCCATAAGATGACAAAGCATGAGATGACAGGGTCACGCTAAGTGCAGGACCTGGAATATGCCCAAAGAGATAAGGTATAGCATGAAACTAACGACTAATAAGGGTGAACATAGGATAGTATAGTGTTAGAAGATAGATGAGAGATAAGCTAACCGCACAGGCATGACATGACGTCATGAGATGTCCTGAACAGCCTGGACAGCTGCCGGTCCCATCCAACACGTGTGCCAAGTCTTTGATGGCTGCACTGATAAGATAATCTAAGGTGCACAAGTACAGACTGCCCACCCCTTGAATAGGTATATAAGGCGAGGTAACTCAGCACTCAGTAGGGAGCTACCAATCTGCATCACGGATGCGTGGTCCATGTCTTTGCTTTTTTCCCAGCGGAGAGGATCCCTCCAGCCTGACTGCCAGAGTTCCCCCAGTCGTGTGCAGCAGAGCAACAATGAACTTCTCCTATGGTGATGTATATTAAAGGACCACTCTAGGCACCCAGACCACTTCAGCTTAATGAAGTGGTCTGGGTGCCAGGTCCAGCTAGGGTTAACCCATTTTTTAATAAACATAGCAGTTTCAGAGAAACTGCTATGTTTATGAATGGGTTAAGCCTTCCCCCTAATCTCTAGTGGCTGTCTCATTGACAGCCACTAGAGGCGCTTGCGTTTCTCACCGTGATTTTCAGTGAGCACGCTAGGCCCATAGGAAAGCATTGTAAATGCTTTCCTAGCGACGGGCTGAATGCGCGCGCAGCTCTTGCCGCGCGGCGCATTGGGAACGGAGGAGGAGAGAAGGAGGAGAGCTCTCCGCCCAGCGCTGGAAAAAGGTAAGTTTTAACCCCTTTCCCCCTTCCAGAGCCGGGCGGGAGGGGGTCCCTGAGGGTGGGGGCACCCTCAGGGCACTATAGTGCCAGGAAAACGAGTAAGCTGATACTTAAGCTGATATTGATATTTAAGCTGAATGCATGCACAACTGATAACCATTGGATGCATCTTAAGATAAGATTGATTTGGATACCAGTGTATACAATAAAGTTTGATGTTAATGTTTAAACAAAAAAGATGAGAAGGTGGGCGAGTAAACAATAAAAACTAATTATAAACCAAGTGCAGGCAAGCCTCTGTAAATTGGATACTCCAAATCCAATAAGAAGCCTCTGTTCAGCATTATATATTAGTGAGCTGCTATACCTATGGGTTCCTGTTTATTATGTGTTTGAGCACTTTATCGTGCTGTGATTTTATTTATCTTGTATCAATAAATTACTATTTTTTATTCAGATATTGGATATATTTAAGTATATGGTTCTTCCCTTCATACATACACCTATTTAGTGATTGTGGCGCCCTGTTAGTTTGTACATACCTGTTGTTTTTTATTGGATTTGGAGTATCCAATTTACAGAGGCTTGCCTGCACTTGGTTTATAATCAGTTTTTATTGTTTACTCACCCACCTTCTCATCTTTTTAATTTGTATATTTTATATCTTCGGGTATAATTTTTTACTCCATAAGGTGTGGTGTAATTGAACGTTTTCCTCCATATCTGCAATTATTTCTCTCTATTGTATTGAAGACCACTTGTGATATGGCTTATTGTAGACTTATGACCACACATATGAGAGATGCAAGGAATAGACGTATCGAAAGTCTATTCTCTAGAGAATCTACAACTAACCACAAGGTGAACAATTTCTCTTTTCAGAAAATGGAGAGATTAGCAGAAAAGGAGGTTAAAAAATGGTGGGAGATTAAATATCTCCAACAATACTTAAAATTGGGAATTATCCCTAGAGGGTTAAGAATTGAGAAAGAACCTGCATTTGGCCAAGAGAACTCGGATTTTATGACTAAGTGGAATGATACCCTTGACAATTGTTCGAACCGGTTAATGGAGATCCTGGTAAAATACCAGGAAGATTGTCTGAGAAATATAGAGGAGGAGATCCACTCAGTGGAATCCGAGATCAATATGGCCTTTGATGAAGAAACAATAAAAGAAAATAGTAAGCTATTGAATAAAAATGTAGAAAAATTTGAAGAAATTTTTTTAAACATTAAGGAAAACAAATTGAGTAGAGATAAAGATGATTATAAAAAAGGCATACAAAGAGAATGGAGAAAAAAGAGACCTAGAGGTTCTCAAAATAATAGAAATTATCGTGAAAATAGACCTCATAAATATAATGAGGGCTTTAGAGGGGGGCAAGATAGAAATAATACCCCTAGAGACCCTAGCCATAAGAAAAATAGAGATGATTATGGACAATCATCTTTTAAAAAAAGTAGGAACCATGAGGAACAAAATAGGGTGGTGAGACGAAAAGATAATTCAAGTAATGTGATGAATAGCAGAAGAAAAGATGGATCCTTTAACCAGAGGAATGGTGTAAGAGATGGATCTTTTACCCAGAGTAATGTGGTAAATGGTAGAACAAGAGATAGACATGATCAATCCGAGATTTTTTTAGAGAACCGACCCAGACAGGGACAGAACGTCTGGGTTCACAGAAACAGGTTCTCCCCTCTACCAACCCTCCAAACACCCTCCAAGAAAAGGAGACTTTTGGGGGCAACAGGAGGATTAGGGGAAATAGAGGAAGGGGAAATGTCGGATTAAATGATAAAAAGAGTACTGAAGGCATTTTTAATTTATCAAAGGAGACTTTTACTAAGGAACAATTAGAGGTTTTTAATAAAGGATTAAAATTTGCTCCACAAACAGATCCCAATATGTTTGAACTTTTTATAGATACACAGACATTTTTAAGAAAATTGACTATTAAGAGATTCTTTGAAAAAAAAATGATGGAGGTATTACCTTTAGAGATACACAGAGTGATCAAATGATGGATGTGATCTTAAGAGAATCTGGGGTACCTGAAATTGTACACTCTAGTTTAAAGAATAAATCAAAATTCTTCCCCACTTGGGAAAAGGGAGACCACATACCAGTGTTTTGTGAAATGGTGATGAGTGAATTTGAGAAACTCTCTAAAAATAGGGGTAAAGATAATTTAACTAGGAAAGAAAAAACAAGCTTTAAAAGAATTAAAAGAAAATAAGGATATAGTAATTAGGCAGGCTGATAAAGGTGGAAGCATTGTTATCCTTAATAGAGTTGACTATATGAAAGAGTCACTGAGGATATTGAGTGACTCAGACACTTACAAGATTCTAAAGAGTAATCCCACAGGTAAATTTAAGGAAGAACTTCATGATATTTTATTAGCAGGTTTGGAAAATGGGATTATAAATAAGGATGAGTTCAACTATCTATTCATTAATTCACCTAAAACAGCTGTCTTCTATTACTTACCTAAAGTACATAAATGCTTGGAATCCCCACCAGGAAGACCTATTATCAGTGGGATTGGGTCTCTAACAAGTAATATCACAGTATATTGATTTCTTTTTGCAGAAATATGTGGTTCTAGCTCAATCATACACCAAAGATTCCATCCAGATCATCAAGGAATTGGAAGGTCTTGAATGGAAAGATGAATACCTTTTGGTAACAGTCGATGTCACCTCTTTATACACTGTGATTGATCATGAGAAGGGTATCGAAGCAGTACAAAATGTCCTGAGATGTGATCCAGATATGAATCAGGGACAGGCCACTTTTGTTTTAGACCTCATCCGATTCATCCTATTCCACAACTATTTTTGGTTTGAAGGGTTGTATTACCTTCAAACTTGTGGAACAGCGATGGGCACCAGGTTCGCACCAAGTTATGCCAATATTTTTGTGGCCGATTGGGAGTTGAACCATATTTGGTGGAATAACCCATTTGGTGCGAACCTGGTGCAATGGAGAAGGTATATTGATGACGTTTTAATTATCTGGAAAGGAGATAGAAGTCTCTTAGCTGAATTATTAATGTATATCAACTCTAACACATATGGATTGAGGTTCACTGAAGAAATTCATGATACGTGTATCAATTATCTAGATCTTACCCTTTTTATAAAAGATAAAAAAAATTTTAGCAAAACATTTTTTAAACCGACAGACGGTAATGGTTTTATTGAATTTTCTAGTTGCCATCACCGTAAATGGCTGACAAATATTCCTAAAGGTCAGCATCTGAGATTATATAGGAATTGTACTGAGAAAGAGGATTTTGAAAAACAAGTCCAAGTTCTGAATAGGAAATTTCTAGATAGGAATTATCCAGAACAGCTTCTATCTAATACACAAAAACAGGTAGAAGGTTATCAAAGGAAAGACATTCTAATGAACAATAGAAACATTAAGAAGGATGCTGGGAAACAATCTGAATTTGCTTTTTTGACAAAATTTAGCAATAAAGCCAATCTAATAGAGAAGTCTATTAAGAAAAATTGGCCTATTTTACTGCAAGATACATTTTTTTAAAAGATCCTACCTCAGCACCCTAGAGTAATCTATAAAAGACCTAATAATTTGAAGAACATTCTAGCTCCTAGTATTTTGCCTAAAAAAACAGTTGAGAATGAGAAGACAAATTTTTTAATAGAAAGGCCTAATGGTTTCTTTAAATGTGGTATTTGTAATACATGCAAATTTCAGAAGAATAAGACCACTGAATTTTCTAGTATGGTGACTAATGAAACTTTTAAAATTAAACATTTTATCAATTGCCACAGTAAATTTGTGGTATACATGTTACAATGTAAATGTGGGGTCCAATATATTGGACGGACGATTAGAAAATTACACACTAGATTGCTTGAACATTTTAATGAGATCAAGAATAAAAATGAGAAACATAGTGTACCTAGACATTTTAATACTTGTAAAGATTTTGATTTTAAACATTTTATCTGTATTGTGATCGATATGTTTTACCCCATTGGAGAGGTGGAGATACGGAAAAAAGGTTAGCCATGAGAGAAACAGACTGGATATATAAAATGAAATCTTCTGTTCCCTCAGGATTGAATACAGATTTGGATATATTAGCCCTTATAGATTAACTTGATGATGATTTTAATTTTGACCTCTTTTTATGTCTTTTTTATATATATATATATATATATATATATATATATATATATATATATATATATTATTTTTTTATATATATATTTTTTATTTTTTTATTTTTGCATTTTCTATTTATGCATTTTTTATATGTATTTTTTTATGTAGATTACTTTAAGATGCCCTCATCTCTTACCACATGTTATAATAAGTTATATATATGTGAAAATATATGTGAATATTGCTCTTCATCTGGATTTATCTGCTTTCATCCTTTATCACTAATTTGTGTACATCTATATGGATATCAACATTTAGATGATTTACCATTGTAAGACCTCTGTATATTATGTTATGATGGTTATTGTGGAAATATAAATGGACCCACTTTTTTTCTTAATGTATATTTTTTCCTTAATGTATAATTTTTCTATAATTTTTATTTTTTACATATATATATATTTTTAATGTATATTTTTATTGTTATTTGTTTTGTATTATTTATATTTTCTCCGTACTGGTCTTCCTTCTGTTACCTGTCTCATTTATATTTCCCCCTCTGCACATCTAGTGTTCCTCTGTTTAGGGGTTATCAGGGGGGTAGGCAGGTTCTGTAAACCCGGTCTGCATTAGTATAGAGCGTTTTCTCTATAGATCGCTCTCAATGTGATTGCGCATGCGCGTACTGGCCACGTATGCGTCATGACGTATGACGTTATGCGCGGTGACGTATGAACGCATGCGCGATCACGGCGGCCGGCGGACGGACCGGCAGATTTAAAAGGAAGAAGATGGAGGAAGACGGCAGAAGCTCCTGAGGAAGTCTAACGACGAAACGCGTTGAGCATCGAGTATCACTTGGGACCCTGCATTGTGGTATCAGCGGCTGTACTGTCTATGTGTGCTGATTTGTGCTGACTGTCTATTTTTCACTTTGGACTTTTTTGGGCTATGTTTATGCTTATGTGGTATTGATTGGATGCTTTTCTAGCACTAGCATCTTATATTCAAGTATTTGCACTTTTCTATTAGATTGTGCACTTTAGCATTTGCACTTTATTGCCCTGTTCAGCATTATATATTAGTGAGCTGCTATACCTATGGGTTCTTGTTTATTATGTGTTTGAGCACTTTATCGTGCTGTGATTTTATTTATCTTGTATCAATAAATTACTATTTTTTATTCACATATTGGATATATTTAAGTATATGGTTCTTCCCTTCATACATACACCTATTTAGTGATTGTGGCGCCCTGTTAGTTTGTACATACCTGATGTTAATGTTTACCTACTACTTGGTTTCTGTGTGATTTAATTTGCCTGTTACTCAACCTCCTCATCAAAAATAGGGAAGTGTGCCCGTCAGTATCGCTACAGACCTTATTAGATGCTTATTAGACCACATTGGGTACTTTGGTCATTAGGCACAACAGCTATAACACATTTCCTGAAGAAAATAAATATCACACATTGACCAAAAAAAATGAATTTTGTCTTCTTTTCTACCTTTTTGCTATCACTACTGAAAAGAAAAACCACACAACTCATTGCATCCAAAATCACTTTCAAAATAACCCCAACATGTAGATGAAAATATAATAAAAAGTTATATTCATAAAAAGAATCACATTCGAATGATCCACCTAATGTATCCTCACAAGACCCACCCCATTAATTTGTGTCCTCTGTACTGGACAGTTCGTTCACATGCATCTCCTTCTTTTGTGCGACTCTATCAATCCCTGCTGTATTGTAAAGACTACATCCTGAGCTTTCCAGTGATATATCGTGGCTGGGATGCTGGGAACTTCCTCTTCCTTTTCTTAAAAAATGGATGGCATATTGGAAGACAATTTATTCCTCGGTTCCCAAGAGGATGTAGATGGTGGGGATGTAGAGACTGAGACATTTCCCTCCCTCTTCCAATCTCCCATTCCATTTATCTGAGCAGTCCCCATAAAAGCCATCTAACCACTGGACACTGTACCATGTCCTCCTATTACCTTATACTGTGTATCAATAATAAAAGGATAATAAAAGGAATTCCCTTGATTCTTTAAATACCATAAAGTGAACCTCATGCATCTTCCCATCCTGTCATTCATTACAGGGCCGGTGGGAGATTATTGGCTGACCCCCTAGTGAGAACGGCTACACACTCACTTTCACTCCCCACTGTCATGGATCATGGAGTTCTCAATCTCACAAGAGATACATGTCTCCTTTTTATTCATTTACTTCCAGTCTCTCTGGAACTCATAGGGCTAATATCAGTCAATTGTTTGTTGTAAGGGTGAAAAAGTATCCAGCAGTTTCAGACATTTATTCTGCACTACTAGCACAAGGTAAGGGAAGAAATTAGGATATTGGAATAGGAGGGGCCTGTAATTTATTTATGCTTGACAACAACTGTTCTTAGTTGCAATTTAGGCATGCGGGGGTCTATTTATATTATATTTAATTTATGTTAAAGACTTGTTCTGGAGTTAATTCCTAAGAACTTTTTAAACTATAGCAGTAGAATTTAGTAATTTCAGGGATAGTTCTATAAACGTTGAAATTAGTTTTTTTTTCTTCTTCAGTGCAGCTAATTTAACAGAAAATGTATTCCAAATTACAAAAAAAAGACCTTAATACTTTCAACTGTTTGCAACAAACAAATAAAAACAGCACAAATATACAAAACATGTGTTGTCTCAAGCACACCCAATGCAACTTATCAAGGGCTTCATTAGTTGCACTAGGTGTGCTTGAGTTGGAACACTTAAAATAAATAAATAAATGAACTGGCTTGGGGTTTGTTGAGTGTCACATTTGACTGCATGTTAGAAAGAATGGTCCATAACGTTAAAAGAAGAGATAATCGACATTCACTAACAAGGAACCTAATACAAAGAGATAGCGAAGGCACTGCATGTTTCTAGGGACACTGTTGGAAGCATAGTTCACAAGTTCAAAGTTGAAGGAACAGTGGTTATACTACCTGGATGCAGCAGAAAAAGGAAGCAATCAATGGCTGCAATCGGATTTCTGAGAAGGCAGATTGTGAAAGACCCTGGAGTGACAGCAAAAGACCTGCAGCAAGACTTGGTGGCAACAGGCATTGAAGTGTCAATGAGCACAGTAAGGTACATACTAAACACAAAGGTTTCCATGCCAAAACTGCAAAACATGCACCACTACTGACACAAAAGAAAAGTCGTCTCAAATATGCTCAAAATCATATAAATAAGCCACAGAAGTTTTGGGATTCTGTTCTGTGGAACAATGAAACAAAATAAATGGAACTTTTCGGCCCAATGGACCAGCAGTACGTCTGGACTAAGAAAAATTAAGCATACACCAAAAACAACACTCTGCCTACAGTTAACTATGGTTGTGGCTCGGTGATGTTCTCAGGCCGCTTTCAATCCTCTGGCACTGGAAACCTGCAGCGTGTGAAAGACGAGATGGGTTAATTGAAGGAAATCCTAGGGGAAAACGTAATGCTGTCTGCGAGGAAGCTGAAGCTTGGGCATTATTGGACCTTCCAACAGGACAATGATCCCAAGTATACCTCAAATTCCACCAAAATTTGGTTACAGAAGAAATCCTGGAAAATGTTATAGTGGCCATCACAGTCACCTGACTTAAATGCCATAGGAAATCTCTGGTGGGATTTGAAGAAGGTGGTTGCAACACGCAGACCCAAGAATATTAATGAACTGAAGTCCCTCTATAACACATACAGAGTAAGGGAAAGGAGACAGATAGCCACAGGCAGGGGTGGACCTAGAGCATTTGGCACCTGGGGCGGGTCCTATTTTTGGCCGCTCCCCCCCAACTTTAAAATGTAAAAAACAACCACAGTTTTTTAAATGTATTTAGCACTAAACTGTGTTTATGTTTTTGAATGTAAGCATGTTTTTGTATTGAGTGTGTGTTTGTATGTGGTGTTGGCGTTTGAATGCAGGAATGCATTTGTATGTAGTGCTGACTTTAAAATGCAGGGGGTATTTGTGTGTAGTGTTGCTGGGATTCTGAGATGTATGCACACATACACATACACACACATATACACACTGACACACGTGCAGATACACAGACACACATGCAGACACGGTGGCGACTCTAGGAACAATATAAAGTGGGGGCACATGAGATCCACAGTAAAAACTGGGGGTGGGGGGCATTAAAACTTTTCACTAGGGGATGGGGTAATGTGCTGCCATTGACTGCCTGATGCCAACATACAGTGCACATGGCATCATTCAACAAATTTGCATATAATTCACATTATCCACACAGATTTCTTGTTGTGGGCTGGCTGATACCTCTTAACTTCGCTCTTTGTTTAGCAGATAACTCCCCTATTTGCTATCCTTATGTGGGATTGTCATATTCAAGGATGCCAAATAGCTATCTGCTAAACAGCACACTAATTGGTACCTTTAAATATGGAGATCTCACATAAGGGCACCAATTTAGGGAACTATCTACTAAACAGCTAAAAGATCAAAATTTAAAAGCCATTTTCTAAATTTCAGGACACCAAATAAGGGAACTATCTACCAAATAGATGGTGACAGTTTTCAGCAATAATCTAAATGCCAGGTCTCAGAATGCTGTACAGTGTGTGTACATTACAGGCAAGAATGCAGTGCAAAGGACACCACACGGCCAAGGTTGGTCAGCTAAACGTAAGTATTCGGATTGCGTAGTTAAATCAGGTAGTCATGATATTTCTGTTGCCGTATAATTCCAGTAATGTTGACACAAAGTTGTGAAGTACTACATTATCTTGTAATTCCTTTTTCATTAGACTAGCAGTAGGACTAAGGAACTCCCAAAAGCTTGTTGCTACAAATTTCTGTTAGTCCAATTAAAATTGTATTAATTGATACTGCGATACTTAATTATTTTTCATACTAATTAAAGCAAGAGATTAAATCTTTACTTACCATTTATCTTCAGCACAATGAGTGTAATCGTGTTTCTTCATTTGATTTCAAACCTGCTGCTAGATTCACAAAAAAAATGCAAAGAGTACTCCTTTTAGACATTCTCACAGGGACTTTTAGATTTTTAGATTTTGAGTCTTTATTTTGTGTTTTTCATTTGTTTTGTATGTAGTTCATGTTTATCGGAGGCTCAAATCTGCTTCCGCCAGTCTAAGCTAAAGTCAGATATGATCGTTTTCATCATCTGCTGCAGATATATAGAAAACTAAATTGCAAATAGAGGTTTTTTCCCAGATATTCCCAGCCGTAAACACAGAATTGCATGTGGATTGGCTTTTCTATGAAGCAAATTGTCATGCTACATAAGTTCAATAGTGGTCTAAACCACATTCTAAAATGTATTTAATATATACCACCCACCTCCTTCACCTCCTGCCTGCTGATTCAGATCACAGCTTCTCTGTCACGAAACTGTTTTATACTGAGAAATAACATCATTTATTGCTGAAATCGACTTTGTGTTTACTCAAGAACCTTGTTGTCTCCTAAACTCTTCTAAACTCAAAAAAATCAAATTCAGGTATTAAGCAATCCAGATGATGTTCTCGTTCTGACACAAATTTAGAGATAGGTTTAATGTGCAATTTGTATCAAACAGCAATCTTCTCCAAAATGGGGTGACTACAGTGATTTTAGCCCCAAACTTCTAAGGAAACAAACTGAATTCCATCCCTCCCTTATCCCACCCCCCCCAAAAAAAAAAAAACAGAAGCGATGCTCTGATTGTGCAAACTGCCATTCAGATACAAAGTTAAATACATTGGATTGTTGTTCATTTCATTTCCTAATCACTATGAGACAGCTGTGACTGCCCAGCTAACTTCCCCCTTATGGATCCCACCTGGGGTGTAACTAGTAAGCACCGGATTCTCACTCCCCTCTAAGCAATACACCTTAATGGAGTGTGGGATGAATGTGTGTGATTGTGTGAAGTTGGCTGAGTGTGATATGTATGTGTGGGATTGGCTGAGTGTGATTGTTTGAAGGGGTTGATTGAGTGGAATGTGTGTGAGGGTTGTCTGAATATGATTGTGCATGTGATTTGCTGAGTGTGATTATCTATAGACTTGTCTAAGTGTGATTGAGTGTTGTGTTGGCTGAGTGTGATTGAGGGTTTAGTTCACCAAGTATGATTAAGGTTGGCATTGGCTGAGTGTGTATGGGTGTTGCCTGAGTGCAACCGTATATGGTGTTGGCTGAGTGTGATTGTGTGGGTGGGTGGACTGAGAGTGTTTTAGTGTGGAGCTCCCTGAATTTGATTATACGTGTAGAGGTTGGCTGAGTGTTATTGTGTGTGGAGTTGTATGAGTATGATTGTGTGTGGGGCTGTGTCAGTGTGACTGTGTGTGGAGTTTTGTGAATATTATTGTGTGTGGCGTTATGTGAGTGTGATTGAGTGGGGTTGTGTGAGTGTGATTGTGTGTGGGGTTGTGTGAGTGTGATTGTGTGTGGTTGTGTGAGTGTGATTGTGTGTGGGGTTGTGTGAGTGTGATTGTGTGTGGTTGTATGAGTGTGATTGTGTGTGGTTGTATGAGTGTGATTGTGTGTGGGGTTGTGTAAGTGTGATTGAGTGGGGTTGCGTGAGTGTGATTGTGTATGGGGTTGTGTGAGTGTGATTGAGTGGGGTTGCATGAGTGTGATTGTGTATGGGGTTGTGTGAGTGTGATTGAGTGTGGGGTTGTGTGAGTGTGATTGAGTGGGGTTGTGGGAATGTGATTGAGTGGGGTTGTGTGAGTGTGATTGAGTGTGGGGTTGTGTGAGTGTGATTTAGTGGAATTGTGTGAGCGTGATTGAGTGTGGGGTTGTAGGAATGTGATTGAGTGGGGTTATGTGAGTGTGATTGAGTGTGGGGTTGGCTGGGTGTGATTTTTTGTGAGTGGCAATGTGTGTATGGGCACATGATCGTCTCACTGATGTCACAGGCAAAATGTTTTAAGTAGCGTCCGCACTTTGTATGCGCTCTCCCCTTAAATCTCCCAGGACATGCCATTTACTAAACTGTAAAAGCTGCTGAAAACTCATTAAGATGAAAACTAGTCCTTTAATACTGTACCAAACACATTTATCAGATTGAATACAAAGTTCTATAAAATAACATATGGATTTTTATTGGAGAGAACTCTCTCTACTTCTTAATCGCTTAGTAAATTTCCCCCATAGGCTACAACAGAACATTTTCAGATGACAATTTCACCTGCATAACACAGGCCAATATATCTCTTAAAAGCTATTTGTTTCAATGTCGGTGCCGCTAATGTTCCGTACATAGTGAAACTTATTGTCCCAGAGGTAAGATACGAAGTTGAGCTTTCTTATCATCTTGAAAGATAATTGCCTCTTTTATATTTGAGTGTGCAGTATGTTCCGGAGCCAGTCTGTAGATATTTGGCCTACTGTCTGTCTAAGTCATACAAGGACTCCTTGAAGTTCCTCTACATTTAAAGCAATCAGGGAACACAGCCAAATAGCCTGTCACTTTTTAATGTTATTATAAAATGGAAATAACTATTCATACATTTTTACAGTAGCACATTCATAACACTAGCATGAACACAATTCTAGCATTTTTTACATACGATAAAGAGAATGTATAAAGACCATTTTTTATAACACTGTGCATTAGAGAATTTCTTAGTGTTTTGAAACTTAGAGGGAATATTTAGGTATTTTCATCGGAACCAAACTGCAGCTTAGAATCCTCAGGGGCGTCAGAATATGGGGAAAAAGGAAACTGGATTGTGTAGTAGGTTGTTTGTATAAACAAAGAAGAAAAAAAGAATGCACTTACAAGGGCCAATAGTCCAATGAGGGATAGTCTGATGTTTATAAAATATGAACAGAATAGATATCTCTATAGTGTATTATGTATAATATCACAGGTGTGGCTAATATTGCATTTATAAATACTCTCACACTTTATGGAGTCTGTAGATGGCTCCCAATGAATAGCTTGGAGTGGTACAATCCCCGCTCTAGGATATATCTTATAATCGTGTATGGTGGTAATTGCCCTCACCGTGACAATATACATAAAAAATATAAAAGATTTAAAACATATATATATATATAGTGCACACTGTAACAGGAAAGGTGAATACAACAATTGGAGATTTACTCAAAAGTGTGGAGCAAAAATAGGGTTTTGCTCAGTCCTCACAGCATAGGTGGTATAATCTTCACCAAAGGTTATACTATCCAGAGGTCAGGAATAAAACAGGATGATCCAGAATAAATAGACATACAAATATGCAACTTTATTAGAATTATATAAAATATGCAAAAAATACAGTAAAAGTAATGCTAACGCATTTCGCCTGAATCAATGGGCTTTATTAAAGTGTATTTATCAACACAAATGTACCAATAGCTAATGCTTGCCTGGCTCTGCTGTGTTATTGTGCAATGGGATGTAAAAAGATAACATGTATGGAAATTTTAAGTCCTGCCCCTAAGGATAGACAAAATTATGGTATGTGTAGGCTACGTTTGGTATTTCAGAAGTTGTGGACTACATCTCCCATAATGCTTTATAGAAACAATGCTAGTAAAGCATCAGGGAAGATGTAGTCCACAACTACTCGGAGTGCCAAAGGTTGCCTACTCCTGCCATAAAGTTTGTCTATCCCTAGAGGCAGGATTTAAAATTTTCATATTTAAAGTTTCC
The DNA here is from genome assembly GCA_933207985.1 of Pelobates cultripes. Taxonomy (NCBI): domain Eukaryota; kingdom Metazoa; phylum Chordata; class Amphibia; order Anura; family Pelobatidae; genus Pelobates; species Pelobates cultripes. Next base: position 10,416,815 of record OW240916.1, on the reverse strand, counting down.
AACATAAATGTGTCAAATGTTTCATGAACTAAATAACATTGACCAAGATTTAACAATACCTTAGCATTTTGGAACTTAGAAAAGACATTCAAAGAATGGTTCGGGTAACATAGTAACATAGAAACATAGAATGTGACGGCAGATAAGAACCATTCGGCCCGTCTAGTCTGCCCAATTTTCTAAATACTTTCATTAGTCCCTGGCCTTATCTTATAGTTAGGATAGCCTTATGCCTATCCCACGCATGCTTAAACTCCTTTACTGTGTTAACCTCTACCACTTCAGCTGGAAGGCTATTCCATGCATCCACTACCCTCTCAGTAAAGTAATACTTCCTGATATTATTTTTAAACCTTTGTCCCTCTAATTTAAGACTATGTCCTCTTGTTGTGGTAGTTTTTCTTCTTTTAAATATAGTCTCCTCCTTTACGGTGTTGATTCCCTTTATGTATTTAAATGTTTCTATCATATCCCCCCTGTCTCGTCTTTCCTCCAAGTTATACATGTTAAGATCCTTTAACCTTTCATGGTAAGTTTTATAGGTATTGTCTTCATTTAAATATGACTTGTTCTAAGTTCACTAGACATGGAGATTCATTTTTGTCCGAACTGCAATTCATCTGAATTTGGGCAAATCAGTCGAATGCCCGAACACAGAGCCGAAATGTACCCAAATCATAAACCAATTGAAACATGCAGTCCCGAACATGTTCGCTTAGATTTGTAGTTTTGGTGACCAAACAAAAAGAGTGATGGTTAGGGGACAGTTACTAAATGTTGATTTTATTCATAGGTGAGATACATAAAATATACATAATTATTCTGCATTATACATAAAATAGATGGAGAAGGCTGGGCTTTATCCAGATGTTAACAACTCATGTGAAAGTTTGTAAATACACACAGAAATCAGCCCTGTGCTCAAACCTTCCCTAATCTCAGCCGCAGCATTGACTATAGAATTCATCAGTCAAATTAAATAAATAAAACCAAAAAAATATTACCAGTGCATTATCCCAACCCCCTCTGCACATTTATAGTGACAATCCACTGGCCAACTACAAATATAAATGAGTAGAAATAACTTTTTAGTAGATATACTCCTAAGGAAAACATGCACACATTTAATTATGTATTTTTTTAATTGGTGACATATCTAAAAACAGCTTGCAAATGCTGCAGATCTCTTGTCTGTAGCCTTTGCAATCCCTCCCTTTCTAACTCCGCCCAGACTTTCTGTGGCTGTCCAATCACAGACTTCCCAATGCAGCTCAATGAGAAGTCTTTGCATGTGCTCTGGGCAATTGCTGAATCTTAAGTTTACCTCCAACTATTGAATGCCAGGGGGATGTAACAAGGATAATTTAGAAAAGTGTTGATTTCTATTGAAATGCATGCTTTTTGAAAAGTGAAAAAAAAAGAGGACACACTCTTCACACATAACGCATTTCATCAAACGAAAGTGCTTTAGAAGTACGTAGTGTCCCTTTAATCAACAGAGGTATTTATGGGGGGGAAGGGTGTGGCATGACAGCACGTTGTAGTGGTTATGGTGCTTGGAGCATTCCTTTAAGAAAACATATATGTTGCTGGACATAAAAAGCACAATGTAATGTAATTACATAGATAGATGAAACAAGGTTATCACTAGCACCTTATGCCTCTGGTATCAAAGATCTCTCATTGTTACTTCTTCCAGACTGAGGTTAAAGTTGTGATAGAATCAGTTTGTTATAAACCATACAGAACAGTAAGTCATAGCATAGATCTTTGGGATCACTGGAATCTCTGCTTACTGCTAATGGAATTTCAGGGCTTTGGGTCACCCCATGTGACCCCATATGGTAACTCCATCTATGAAGAGTTATTAGAGCTAGAAGCACGACAAGCTGCCATCGGCCTCATATTTCTGTCCCACTGATATTTGTTTGCAGAATGGAGTGACGGTGATATGTTTGCGACTTGCTGCATTTTACATGAAGTATCGAGTGCGTGGGCTTTTGCTTGTCAACTGAATAAGTGAAATCCCTGCGAATGTATTTTCTCAGGAGTGAACTTGCTCTTGTGGCATATGGCTACCATTTCATCTCTGTAGAACATTGTCACCGACTTGTCATTTCAGATGACCTAGATTCCTCCTAACACGTTTCATTAGACCATGTTCTGCATTTTGCTTTCAGTATCAGTGGTAACTCGGTGAACGTATCACCATATCTGAACAGGTGCAATCTAGTTTTCAATGTGTTTTAAGACTATATTTTAGGTGAGAGTTTTCTTTTTAATCCAAGGAAATTAAATTTAAAATGTGTCTTTTTTTCCCATTATCTATCAGACTGCACTGTAAAAAAATTTAGATAAAAAATAATAATGTTATTGTTTTTCAACACAGCAAGTTCGCATTGTTGGGTTTTATAAATCTTCTTATCTCTTTCGAAACCTGAAGGTAATAGTGTCCAGAAGGTTAGATAAAGCAAAATTACCTGAAATAAACTGAATAAAATGGAGGAGCATAAGTTAATGTCAAGTTTTACTGAGTTTTATATGTAGGGCCTAAGGCTCAAGCAGTGTTGAAATCCCTCCAGTCTCTTATAACCAATGATGAGAACTTATATTGTTCGAGCCTGGAGCTTTGGGTTTCTCAACCTACTTACTGGCAATGCATTATATAAATCCTCTTTGTTTCCAAGCATATGTGCTATAACTTAACCCATCTAGGTGTAGCTCAACTCCTTTGGTAGCAGTCCACTTTCTAGATTCATAACCATCATGTCTTCAATGGAAGGAAGTTGTCGACTTATTACCTGCACTTTGGGTTCCTACCTTATGACTGAGGCATTAGGACCCCTCCAGCTTAAACCCGAACATTGGATTTCTTTCTGCCACAGAGCTAAATGGTTATCTAAATAAAAACAATCTGTCAATATTGCTCTTAATTAATTGTTAATTGGTTTAAAAAAAAAAATTACGGAAAAGTCACATCAGGATACACCCAGCAATATGCTCTGTTAACAATCAGTCTCAATCTTTTGCTAGCTATTTATTTATTTACAAATGCAGTGATTGTAGATTATTTTAGAAGTCATTACTATTATTAATTATTATTGTAGAATTTCACTAACATGACTGTACAATGGACAAGAGGTCATCCATTGAGACTTGAAGAAAAGAGATTTCACAGCAGAAAAAGTTCTTTACAGTAATAAAAATAAAAATGTGAAATTCTCTACCTAAATATTCAGTACACAGTTTTAATAATGGTCTGGATGGTTTTCTTTGTTTGTTTGTTTGTTTGTTTTTTGGAAAAATAGTATATCATGAGATATAATAGTTGATACAGCTTGTTGATCCACAGAGATATGAGAATGCCAATTTCAAATCAAGAAATTGATTCAAATAGTTTTTGGTTTTTTTACCTTCATTTTGATAAATAACAAAAACAAATGTGTGGCAGGTTGAACGTGATGGAACTGAACATTTTTTCAACAAAGATTACAACACTGATGAGCCACAACATTAAGACCACATTAATATCGTGCAGGTTCCCCTCATGCTGCCAAAAGGTAATTGCGAAGGAAGTTGGATGTTCCCAAAGTGCTGTATCAAAGCACATTAATAGAAAGTTATGTGGAAGGGAAGAGTGTGGAAGAAAAAGGTGCACAAGCAGCAGGGATGACCGCAGCCTGGAGAGGATTGTCAGGAAAAGGCCATTCAAAAGTGCTGGGGACTTTCACAAAGAGTGGAATGAGGCTGGAGTCAGTGCATCAAGAGCCACCACACACAGAGAGATCCTGGACATGGGCTTATAATGTCGTATTCTTCTTGTCAAGCCGCTCCTGAACAACAAACAACTTCAGAAGTGTCTTACGTGGGCTAAAGAAAAACAGACCTGGTCTGTTGCTCAGTTGTCCAAAGTCCTCTTTTCCGATGAGAGCAACTTTTGCATCTCATTTGGAAACCAAGGACCCAGAATCTGGAGGAAAAATGGAGAGGCACACACTGCAAGATGCTTGAAGTCCAGTGTGAAGTTTCCACAGTCTGAGTTGATTTGGGGAGCCATGTCATCTGCTGGTGTTGGTCCACTGTGCTTCATTAAGTCCAGGGTCAACGCAGCCGTCTACCAGTTTTTTTTTTTTGAGTACTTCATGCTTCCTTCCACAGACGAGCTTTATGGGGATGCTGACTTCATTTTCCAGCAGGACTTGGTACCCGCCCACACTGCCAAAAGCACTAAAGCCTGGTTTAATGATCGTGGGATTACTGTGCTTGATTGGCCAGCAACATTTTTGTTTATGTATATATTAGTTATACTGCTATCCTAATCGGTCAAGGACAGTGACTAACACATGAAATAAATCATAAACAGATAAAACAATAGGAGTAACATCAAGACAAAAGGCAAATCTTGGAACAATTAAAAAAAAGAAACCTTTATTGCAATAAGTAACAAAAGTAACTGCTATTTACCCCCAAAAAATCACTGTATCATTGTATTTCCCTGACCGAATTCAGTGCACATATTATCCACCTAAGGAGTGCCGAGTGATAGACTCAAAGGCGATTCCACTTGGAGCTAACACGTTACACATCTCATCAGCCCTGCATGTGCACTTATCCTATTACTCCCAGCTTGCACTGATCAATTTATTGGGTAAATGGTAGCTACCTTTTCTTTTACCTTCTTTCTTTTTGTCATTTTCCTCAAACCATTCCTGAACAAGGTTTCCCGGTAGAACATATCCCAGAGCCTAACACTGCCTCCCTTAGTGCATCCTGCTGCCATCTCTTCCTCAGATAACTGATGCACACGCACTCGGCCATCCACTTGATCTAAAAGAAAAAGTGCTTTTAAATCAGACAGCTTTCTTTCATTGCTTCATAGTCCAGTTCTGACCCTTATGTCTACAGTGCAAGTGCATTTGGTGGTGGACAGAGGTCATAATGGGTACTCTGACCAGTCTGTGGCTATACAGTCCCATATGCAGCAAAATGTGGTGCACTGTGTGTTCTGACACCTTGCTATCATGGCCAGACTAGCTAGCCATCGCTTCCCACATGCATGACCCTTGGGCTCCCATGACCCTGACTCTGGTTCACCGGTTGTGCTTCCTTGTATCACTTTTGGTAGGTACTAACCACTGCATACCGGGAACACCCTACAAGAGTTGTCTTTTTGGAGATGCTCTCACCTTGTCATCTTGCCATTACTAGTTGTCCCTTGTCAGAGTCACTCAGGTCTGTTCACTTGCCCATTGTTTCTGCTTCCAACACATGACATTCAAGAACTGACTGTTCACTTGCTGCCTAATATATCCCATCCCTTGACAAGCGCCATTGTAATGATATAATCAATGTTATTCACCTCACTTGTTAGTGGTTTTGTGGCTGATCGGTGTGTATTACAATAAACATGTTAGGATTGTGGCATAGTCCTAGTTGATAAACCCTTAGAGAGGAGTAAGTAGCTCAATGAACAGAACTTGCTGACATTTAGCATTTAACACAAAGAGAGTCCATTACTTTTTGTCCATAAATCTGCCTATAAAAGGACTCATAATTGGAAGCTGAAACATAATTGCCCAAATCTCAGTAACTTTGTGATAGCTGAAGCAAATTAGCAGCAAATTAGGGAAATTCGGGGATGTGTATAGTTTTTAGTATTAATTGTTTGTTTTGTATATTTTTTTACAATGCGCCCTGAAAAGTTCTTTTAATAAGTGCCTGTTAGCTTTCCCCCCATGTATCCAGTAAGGGTAGGCAACCTTTGACATTCCAGATGTTGTTGACTACATCTCCGGTAATGATTTGCCAGCGCTATGACTGTTAGAGCATTATGGGAGATATAGTCCACATTATAAGGAGTGCCAAAGGTTGCATACCCCTGATCTAGAGACGTAAACCCTTCGAATGCCAGGGGAGTGACACCATCAAACATCACTCTTATGGTAGTCTAAGTGTTAAATGGAATACAAACTGCAAGAGTATCACATGATGTTTGCTTTTCAGTAATAATGTAAGAGATCAAGGAAACACAGCTTCCATTACTTGTCTTCCAGCCCTGCCAATACCCACTCCCTGTTAATAATGCTTTTTGTACCGTTCGTCTGCTAATGGGAACAAGCTGGCCTCCTGCTTAATTTCTCCTGGGAGCCTCACATCACATTATTGGCTTCTGACCTCCCGGAGCCGTGATATATGCCGCACAAATTCAACTGAATATTGAATTCCAATGCACGCAGTTTAGCAAGGAACACGCACTCTGTGCTCAGTATTAATATGTGTTTATGAGGTATAAAGCGATAGAAACATAGAGCCAAAACATCAAGTTATTTATACATTCAGATATTTTGAGAAAGGGGCTTTATTCTAGATCAGAAATGGATAGCACTGTCACTATTCCCATGACTATAAACCGTATCAAAGGTAATTTTATGTGAAGTCCTAATGACATTACCACTCATCCAACAAGAATATTGACCAACTTCATAGAGAATAAGGAGCCCGCATGGTTTGTTTGCATGATTTATTTGTTTAATATTATGTTTTGAAGTTTATTGAGAAGGTACAGTGTGAAAAGCACCAACAAAGAAGAAAAATAAAGATGTTTACAATATTTTTATATTTAAATTCATAAAATAATAAAGAAAACAGAAGAATTTTAATGAAAAGACCACGGACTAACTCAGCAGAGCTTTATCTGAATTTTAAATATGTAAGACTGAGAAAAGACAATTATACAAAAAAAGAAGTATATACCTAGAGTAGCCTTCAAGTGGAAGTAGTAAATGGTAACAACGATATAGACAAAGGTTTTATATATCTGTAATTGCCTTCCAGAGTACCAGGTGTGAGACACCAGGGAGCTAAATCGGGACAGTGGGACAGGACCCCAAACTTAGAACTGTCCTGCTGAAATTGGGACTGTTTGGAGGCCTATAGGTGCATGGAATAGCCTCCCAGTGGATAAATAAAGGCAAACAGGGTTTTATCTGCACTCATATGACAACATAGAAACACAGAATGTGACGGCAGATAAGAACCATTCGGCCCATCTAGTCTGCCCAATTTTCTAAAAACTTTCATTAGTCCCTGGCCTTATCTTATAGTTAGGATAGCCTTATGCCTATCCCACGCATGCTTAAACTCCTTTACTGTGTTAACCTCTACCACTTCAGTTGGAAGGCTATTCCATGCATCCACTACCCTCTCAGTAAAGTAATACTTCCTGATATTATTTTTAAACCTTTGTCCCTCTAATTTAAGACTATGTCCTCTTGTTGTGGTAGTTTTTCTTCTTTTAAATATAGTCTCCACCTTTACTGTGTTGATTCCCTTTATGTATTTAAATGTTTCTATCATATCCCCCCTGTCTCGTCTTTCCTCCAAGCTATACATGTTAAGATCCTTTAACCTTTCCTGGTAAGTTTTATCCTGCAATCCATGAACCAGTTTAGTAGCCCTTCTCTAAACTCTCTCTAAAGTATCAATATCCTTCTGAAGATACGGTCTCCAGTACTGTGTACAATACTCCAAGTGAGGTCTCACCAGTGTTCTGTACAATGGCATGAGCACTTCCCTCTTTCTACTGCTAATACCTCTCCCTATACAACCAAGCATTCTGCTAGCATTTCCTGCTGCTCTATTACATTGTCTGCCTACCTTTAAATCATCAGAAATAATCACCCCTAAATCCCTTTCCTCAGATGTTGAGGTTAAGACTCTATCAAATATTCTGTACTCTGCCATTGGGTTTTTCACATCCAAGATGCATTATCTTGCACTTATCCACATTAAATGTCAACGTTAATGCTTCCCTCCCAACTCCATGCGCATGCTGACTACAGATATTATAACATTGCAAAGCAATTAGCAGTTAATCTAATTGAGGAGCTGTATCCATTTTATAAATGGCTGCCATAGTGATTCAATACAATACCCTATAATACAGCCTGTGTGGACCTATATTACCATCCTATTGTGTGTTCAAACATTTCTGTTTCCACGCACAAAGCCCATTCTCAGCACTGCCTGACGGGCCTGCAGCTTATTTGTTTCTATAATTACAATCAGCTGTGATTTTAACAATTAGTTTTATCTTGCTGTCAGTCCGCGTATTCGCACTCCGTGAAATATAGCGTCATGGACTCAACTGCATTAAGCTTGATTGATGCCATTTATTTTGCATAAAATAAAGTGAGGTGGCCTTTTTATGGGAAACAATTATTCCCAAATAATAAGTGGAACGGTGCGATTATGACAGCAGGACTCACTTTGCACTTTTAATAAACTCTGCATTCAACTGAACAGAATCTTTACTAAGAAATTCACAAATGAGAATGTGTCAGGCAGAGAACGCTTGTAAGTGTGTGTTGTTTTAAAAGCTATTTATTATAAATTCGGCAAAAAAAGCTACTGGACAAAAGTGCACAACGTTCGTATCGTTTGTCAAAATACTCCCAGTTAGCAATTCACTTGGATGTATGTTTGTTTAGATATATTTAAGAGCTTTACCGATTTTACCTCAATCCGTCTCCGTATTATTTTCCAGTTGGGGCCCTGCAAGGTCTCAAGACAAGGTTCACTCAGAGTGAGGCAAACTCAATCACTTGGAGTGACCCTAAGTTGGATGAGCATGCGGTCACATTGATTGTAATAAACTAGATACTGGACCTCTTGTTTACAGTTTGTATGAATATGAGTCCATACTCAAATATTTAGTGATTAAATTTGAGATTGCAACTCAGTTGATCACATCAATCAGTAACCTTTCCTTTCAGCGAATAAAACCTTACTTTTAGATAACCAGGTAGGGACAAGAACATAATTTGTGTCCTTGTGCTGATAGTTCGAAATGGAATTTCATAAACACTGAGTGTCACTCAGGCCAAACTTTTACCTCATTGAGAAACCTCTTTTAGCACGAAAGGTCACATTTGTTATCTATCAAAATAGTCCGGTACAGAGGAATAATGAGCTCCAGCAAAATACTGGCCTTTTACACTTTAAAATGGGCTTCTAAATCAAGCCAAGAGACCATTGACTGAAAATCATTCCGTCTTGTCTCCAGGAAAGGTCAGCGTCTGAAATATTACGAGATTATTTCAGCCAGGTTCATAGCGGAACCAAATACAACAAGAAAACATTACAAACACCATTTATGTGGCATCTTTAAAACTATTTCTGGGTCACAGGGACAAGAGTAACTGTGCACATCCATAAATAATTTGGGTGAATTTTAAGTAAATCATTATGAATTAAAATATTGCATGTGGTAGAGCATTTCATTCTGCAAGAAATGTATCCAGTTCTACAATAGTTTCAGGACTGGTACTTCATCCTGTGTTAAACAAAGAGCTGCATGAGAAACAGGGAAAATAAAATAAGAGGAAAATCACAGTCCCTGCTTGACGAAAAAAAAGAATAGTTTGTTCAATATTATAGGGTCCTAGTCATAAAAACATTACATGTACATTTTAAACCGGTCATTTCCTGGTACTTTACAACGTATATATTCTTATTCATTTTTTGTAATTTACTTGAAGCGTAAATCCATTTTCTGTTTGATAGATCAGCTTTGAATTCCTCTAAATAAGGGGAGACAATATAGTTTGCAATTAATACAATTTCCGGTTTACCTTTAAGTGAAATGATTGTTATATACAAGGTGAATGCAGCTGTATCTTATTGCAGAAACTGGTTATATTCATTATTAGAGAACTATCGAGCTGATGTTTTTCATCTACAACTTTCCACATCAACACTTTGTTTGTTCTGTTTTTTAAGGTAATTTAATGGGGGAACACACCTTTTGAAGCAGTGTCTGGAGGAAAGTGGAGTACAATATTAAACATAAAACATCAAGTATAGGCATGAACGGCATTGAGGCTGCATTGTGATTTAGATAATATTTTTTAATCATTGTGGAGACCTCATGTTAAGCATGGTTCCCGATGAGTTGTTTTCAGAAGCGGTGGTTTCTGATGACTATCCTCGGAGAGAGCACAAACCAACGGATCTCCTGTGAGGGTTACGCATACAGTAATCACGTTTCCCACTATCGAAATCTGACCCTTGGGGACTCATTACAGCTCCTTCCCTGTAAGTCTATGTTCAGCATCAGTACCTTGGACAGCAGCCAGAATGCAAGCGAGTTTCACTTTGCAGTACTTTATGAGATAGCGCAAACCATTTCATATTCCACCTTTATCATTCCAACACTGCTTTAATGTGCCAGGCAGGGGACCATGCAGCAATGACATCATGGCACTCTACAAAGCATCATGCCAAACGTATATTTTGTGGCTGATAAATTGCAGACAGATGTGCAGCAGAAATTAAATGTGTGCTTTAGGATTTAATACGACATTTTTATAGAATTACCGTCACTAGTCTGCTTTGGTTCTGCATCCGGTATTTAACCTTCCAAAAGCTGAGCTTGGAGACCAACAAGGCCTTGCGTGGGGATGCACAGGGATACACAGGCAGTCTACAGCAGGCAACCAGATCAAACATTTAATTTACATATTCACTGGTGATTTGGTGGCAAAATGTTAATGCTGGCAGTCTGGTTGCCATAACACCAGTTTGAAAACAATAAAATATATCTCCCCCCACCCCTCACATCCCTTCCTTCAACAAAGCCCCTGCCTCATACCTAAAAGTCAAAAGCATGCCCAAAAATAAACATAATCTATAGAGCTTCTATATAACATCCTTGTCTGAAGCAAGTGTATTTTTATTTTCCTAGTATTCATAATTTGCACAAGGGAATTTTGGGACTGCTTTTCGTTATACAAGTCAAGAGAAGTTGATTGGGTGAGTTTCTGTTTCGCTTGCCAATCAAATGTACCCACAATCTATCAGTAAAATGAATCATACAGGTGGTCAAACAGCAGACATCATGGAGAGAGGAGAACGAAATAGCTGCTCCGGGATATAGAGAAAGAAAAGATAATTAATATAAATAAAGGCAAGTGTCAATGGGGGATATATTCGTTATGATACAGGAGACATAAAGAAAGTAAAACAAAAATTTTTTTGTCAAGTGTAATTTTTGCATTACTGCATTATTTAACTGCTCAATTTTAGAAAAACATACTCATTGGCTATCAGCCTCTTATAAATAAATGGTACGTGTTTGTCTTATTCATCTAAAGGGATTCTATAGCGTAAAGAATACAAAGTTGCATTTCATACTGTATCGAGCTCTCTGGTCCTCCCCCCACCCCCATACTTGCGCCTCTCCAGCTCTTAAATGGTTAAATAACCCTTTGTGTACTCACCAAATTCAAGTGACGATCTCCCACGGTGCCATGATGGAACTTCACCTCCTCCGATGTCATCCGACAGAAGTGGCTAATGCGCATGCGCGGTCAGTGCCATGAGCGCATGCGGCCCTCCTTATAGGAAAGCATGAAGAGTGTCAGGATATCCAGCGTCAATTAGGGACCAAAAGTCAGTTAGCCACCAGGAAGTGACTCTAGTGGCTGTGTGATTGACAGCCACTAGAGGCAGTCTTAGTGCTGCAATGTAATAATTGCAGTTTCTCACAAACTGCCCCCGGACCACTTCAATGAGATGACGTGGTCTGAGTGCCTGTAGTTTACCTTTAATGTTTATTGTAAATAAATAAAAATACTCATATTCTCGTAACATACCACAAAACTAAGGACCTCTCGTTAGTTTGTTGAGAAAAGGACCACCCTTTCAGCCAGAATAAATAAATAAAATAATTTCTGTATCATGTCATCCACACCTCGCTCTACAACAGGATTATTCTAAATCTTAAGATGAACTCTGTAAAGCAAACTAAACAGCAAGTACTGTCATGATCAGAATTTCCAGACAGGTAGAGAGAAAGGCAACGATCAATTTCTCATTGCAAATATAATTTAACCAGTGGCTCGTAAGATAGTATACAGCATTCTCAATTTGCATTGAACCCACATGGATTTTTCATTTGATGCAATGAAGGAACTTTGCTGAGACTTTAAGAACGGTGTTATTGAATAGCCAAAAGCAATTCTTGTAAGAACAATCTATTTTTTCCAAGAAGAAAATGTGTTAGACCCATTACAAGCCTGACGCTCGTTAACTATGTATCGGCAGATAAAGTGATCTACATATGCTTGTAGGACAAAAACACAACTGAAGAAACTGGATAGTTCCACCCCTGATAAGCAGAGAAGACTATTTTATTTTAGATAATATACAAGATTTTTAAAATATAACCAAATGCTTTTCTGGATGAGAGTAAATTTTTTTTATTTGAATTGATTCATATAACGTTTTTCTCTCATTCTCGATTATGTCTGGGGTAGACATATTTTAATTACCAAACTTTGGTTGTTGTATCTCACTTGCAGAGAGAACATTGCCGGCATTTGGTTTCTGGGCTGCCCTTGTGGGTGGGATTAGTGTGAAATGCTAAGCGTTTGTCGATTCTCAGAGTTCTTATATTCTCTGTTGTTGTACCAAACGTTACCTGATGTTTAACCATTTTCCTCTAGACAAATGTATGCAGAGATAGACTTTTAACTGCAAAGTGATTTGGAACAAAATTTAGCCTCTGAAATCCTTCTTAACCTTCTCTTTTTATCAATAAAAATAAAAATTTGCATTTGTCACAAAACTCCGGATTTGCATGTGATGTATTTAACTGTCACTAAACCAGAAAGTGATACAGTCGATCATGATTTCTACTTAATTTTTTTGATTGTCCTGTCCGACTATAGAAAACTATCAACGGAATAATAGCCTCAAGAAAGCCAACTCATCACATTGTATACATTGGTGCCTTTGAAGCAAAAACAGTGGTGCCTATAGAGCAAAACGGACTTATTGTTTAACCCCTTAAGAACACATGACATGTGTGACATGTCATGATTCCCTTTTATTGCAGAAGTTTGGTCCTTAAGGGGTTAAACAAAACCAAGAACGACTACTGAAAACATCATTATTATTATTATTATTTTATTATTTATATAGCGCCATCAGATTCCGTAGCACTGTACAAAGGGTGAACTAACAGACATTTAATTGTAACCAGACAACTCGACGTACAGGAACAGAGAGGTGGAGGGCCCTGCTCAATGAGCTTACAAGCTAGAGGGAGTGGGGTATAGTGACACAAAGTGTAAAAGTAGGGGTATGTAGTAAGTTGTTAGAAAAATATAAGCTGAGGGCTTAGTAGGTAATTTTTGACAGTTGCAGGAGAGGAGTCATGGAGGGTGGAGGATAAAGACCTGCTAACAGTTTAATTGATATGCTTTCTTGAAGAAGTGAGTTTTCAATGATTTTTTGAATGAGTGGAGACTGGGTGAAATCATAACGAACTTTAAACTAGATAGACCGACCGGTTACCTTCGTCAATCGCTGCTTCCTAGTACTTGCGAGTACCATAAGCACTGCACTGAAACACCATAAGCACCGTTAACCCCACAAACCGCCGCAGCTTGGTTGGGGTCTCACTGTCCTCCACCCACCCTGGACCCAAGACCAGGATCCAGCTTCCAGTGGGTAGATTTCTCCTAGTCCAGAGAGCAAAGCAGGCTGCTCTAACAAGAGCAATTGTTGTGATCCAAGGGAGTATAGTGATTATAGCAATCCCCAGAGTGAATATAGCTCTCCAATCCCCCAAACATGAGCCTAGACTTCATGAATGGTAAAATAAATATCTTTAATGGCAGCCACAACTGGCCTTATATGCAGGTCCCCATGCAAGGGAGACTCCCCCCTGGACCTGAGAGTAGACTACAGTAAAAAGATACACACGATTACATTGGCTCTCAGGGCCAGGACACACCCATACACAAATAAGATAATCCCTCCTCTGTGAATCAGGAACTGTACTAATCTAATCCAATTATCTCTAAGCACAGAAAAACATAAAATTTTATAAAACCGTAAAAAAACCTTAAAACACACACAATCCCCTGATAGCCCTGATCTGGGTGACCAGCTTCCCAAAAAATCACCCAGATCGGTTCAGGTAAGTGCTGTAAGTGCTTTATTATGGTTTATTTAGCAGATATAAGGCAGAGTAGGACCCGCCAAGTATGGGGTACATTGGCATTGTGGCAGGCTTATGCAATGTATGATCATTTTATGTAACTAAATCCCTATAGTTTTCACATACAGTACTTAGTTATGTTTCCTCTTGTTTTGCCTATTATATCTTGTCTTGTTTTATTTTGTATTCCCAGTCCATGTACAGTCCTGTCTTGTCCTGCCCATGTTCTGTTAATGTTTCCCTTATGTATTGTGTACATGTTCTGGGATTTGCTTCCTATCCTTCTCTGGTTCTGGGTACTACTAGTTCTGTCTTGTTTTCATGTTTGGTGTCTTTTCGAGTCTTGCCTTGTTTCTGTACTGGATACATTCCTGCTGCAGAGCCCCCCTATTCAGCTCCTGGGAGGTCTGCTTGTTTCCAAGCTCCTAGTTCCTGGGATCCGCTGAAGCTGCATCAGGGTCCTGGTATGTGGCTGCACAAACGCTGATGCTCAACACCAGGGGGCGTGCGGTTACCCTGCACCAGACCCTGCTAATCCGCTTCTACACTGTGACTCCTACTTCAACATCAGGCATACTGGGTCCCGGTCGTCCGACCGCCGCCCAGACAGTGTCTGGGTCCCGGTCACCGGACCGCCACCCTGACACAGGGCTTGCGGTCGGTCTAGTTTGGTAGTTTAAAAACTAACAAACTACCAAACAGAGTCACTAGTCTTACCCTGGAGCTTGATCCCCTTGTTTGTGGGAATGTTTCCACAAAACAGCGCCTTTCTAAGTTTTGTTGAACCGAACACAGGCGATGCTGGAAGTCCAGCGGTGTTCGGGAGTTTCTGTGTCCGTTTTCAGTTCCATGAGACTTATGCCCAAACACCGCTGCCTGCATTCGCGGGAACAAGATTGCCGCCACCTCGTGGTTGTCCATAGGAATTGCGGCCACCCAGACGAACACTTAGAACACTGCGGTGGAAATTGCTACAAAGTAGGAATTAGGCTTAACAAGCTCCAGGGTGGTCTCCGGTTAGTGCAGCTGTTCGGTTCCCGAACCAAATATAAAATCCCACGAACCAAGTCTGTTCACATAGTTTTCTTAACCCCTTAAGGACACATGACATGTGTGACATGTCATGATTCCCTTTTAGTCCAGAAGTTTGGTCCTTAAGGGGTTAAAGGGCCCATAGTCTTCTGGTAAGAGGCTGGCCAGCAGGCCCCTCCAAGAACACGTGCCAAGGCTCAGTTCGTCACACAAGACAATTCATTGCACCAAATAAAGTGTAGAAATGTCTGGTGTATCATATTCACATTCTTTTTGTGCAAACAAGACAAGAAGCCCATGGTTATAAACAGTATCTACATTTAAACAATCATTTATAAAATCTTCTGAATTATGGAAAAATAAATACAATTACATACAAACAGAATTTGAAGCAGAATTTTATTTTACTATGGATAAAAATGTTTAAGCCAAATTCCCATAATGATATGAGTATGTGTTAGCGTAGGTGCTTCTTACATTGTCAAAGAAAATGATATGTTACATATTTTATCCAATTTATAAAAAAATATAACAGATTATATTCTTTAAAAAAAAGAATTTGTATAAAATAAAATATATCTTTTTAATAAGTTTATTTACCCACACAATATAAATAATATATAGATTTTTTAAAACAGTGAAAACTGTTGATTCTAATGAAAACTAATGTCACTTTATCAAGGATACATTTTATCGTGCGGAGATACATCTCATCTCCCTGGTGATAAACATGATTTTCTGTCATTTACAATATACACCGTGTAAGATAAGTCAAAGGTTCCTTTCTCAATTTAAAACCGAAACTACAGGGAAAGAAGACTGGGATTATTACATTTACAGTAAATTATTACATTAAGTATAACATTTAAAACTGACATTCTTCCGACAATGTCCATGGAGAATTGGGATAATTTCCCATATTCCGAAGAATACATTATGCCTTCCCAAATGAACGATTTCATTAACAAAATCAGGGATCAAAACTGATAATGTCTGACCGTGTCAATGTACAAACATTTCCATAGCAACAGCACCTTCTGCAACCGTAGTATCACAATACAATACCTTCCTCAAACCAAAATCACAATACAGCCTGTACCTGGGGACATGGACACTGTAAAATAACTTGTAAAAAATGGTTTTATGGGGAAAAAAAATAATTGCCTGAAACATTACTTAACAGCACGTGAAACAACCTGAATGTTATAGAGTAGACATCCTAGGGGAAGTGCTATGTGTCAGGTAAGGGCATAGGGGAAGTGTCATTCAATATGAAGTAACATGTTAGTGAAAGTGTTATGTTAGTGGATGTGTTATGTTAGAGGATATTTCATGTTAGTGGACATGTAATATAAGTAAACGTGTCATGTTAGTGGACATATTATGTTACTGAATATGTTTTACTGGCAGTGTTATGTTAGTGGATGTGTTATGTTAGTGGATGTGTTATGTTAGTGGATGTGTTGTGTTAGTAGTTGTATAATGTTAGTGGATGTGTTGTGTTAGTAGTTGTATAATGTTAGTGGATGTGTTTTGTTAGTGCACGTGTTATGTTAGTGGATGTGTTATGTTAATGGATGTGTTGTGTTAGTGGTTGTATAAAGTTAGTGGATGTGTTATGTTAGTGGATGTGTTGTGTTAGTGGTTGTATAAAGTTAGTGGATGTGTTTTGTTAGTGCACGTGTTATGTTAGTGGATATGTTATGTTAGTGGATGTGTTATGTTAGTGGATGTGTTGTGTTAGTGGTTGTATAATGTTAGTGGATGTGTTTTGTTAGTGCACGTGTTATGTTAGTGGATATGTTATGTTAGTGGACATGGTATGTTAGTGGACATTTTATGTTAGTGAATGTGTTGTGTTAGTACAATTGTTATGATGGTGGACATGTTATGTAAGTGGACGTGTCATGTTAGTTGACATATTATTAGTGAGCATGTTGTGTTAGTGTAGGTGTTATGTTAGTGGATATGTTATGTTAGTGGACATGTTATGTTATTGGACGTGTTATGTTAGTTAATGTTTCATGTTAGTGGACATGGTATGTTACTGGACATGTAATGTTAGTGGATGTGTTTTGCTAATGAACGTGTTGTGTTAGTGGATGTAAAATGTTAGTGGACGTGTTTTGTGATGTATAATGTTAGTGGACATGTTTTGTTAGTGGATGTGTTATGTTAGTGGATCCATTATGTAAGTGGACTTGTTATGTTAGTGGAGATGTTATGTTAGTGGATCCATTATGTTAGTGTACTTGTTACGTTAATGGAGATGTTATGTCATTGGATCTATTATTTTAGTGGACCTGTTTTGTTAGTGGGCATGTTGTGTTTGGAGATGTGTGAGGTTAATAGAAGTATTTTGTTAGAGGAGGCGTTATGCTAGGGGAAGCACTATTCTTGGGGGGTTATGCTAGGAAAGTATAATTTTAGGGGAAATGTTATATGTGACTGTATTTACCGTCACTGGGGATGGAAGATGTGTGGGTCCCCAGATTCCTTTCGTGTGGACAAAGCCCTCAGTGATCCCAGTCAAGCCTTGGTGACTGGGTCTGAAGTGCTCCAGGGTCCCTGATAGATATGAGGAAGCGAACTGGGCGGAGGTACTCGGTCGGAGTACTGGAGCTCCGTCACGTTATACATGGGAGTGATTTTCTAGGGGAAGTAGTATGATTGGGAAGGTATAATCTCAGAGGAAATGCTATTTTAGGGTAAGAGTTATTTTAAGGGAATCACTATGCTATGGGAAGGGATGTGCTAGAAGAAGTGTTAGGTTAAAAGAAGTGTTATAGTAGGGAAGTGTTATTCTTGGTTGGGGAAAGGTTACGCTAGAGGAAGTGGTATAATAATAAAAATATATCTTACATGCAGCAATCAGGTTGAGGGAATACAGGTGTGCTGGGTAAGCATTTGTTCTACGCGTGACAGTTCGTTAAACCCAAAACCTATATAAAATTATAAAAGTTAGTGCCCCATTGATATTTTGTGTTGTATTTGTTAATGTTTTGTTCACTTTGGTTGCAGTGTCTGTTTGAATTGCAGCTAATATTTTGCCGTAAAGATTATAGGCTGAGTCCTGAGTTATCATAAAAGGTCATTTCTAAATGACCCGATACAATAGCAAATTATGTTTTCAATGGTTGAGCAGTAATTAGTGTCTCCTGCACAATGGGGCGACCCAACTGGTCCGCACGCACTGCCACTAATTCCGTTTACCTAACATAACAGAATAAGGCAGATGCGTGCAAAGTGCTTAACATGGTGAAGCAGAAAATCAGACGACAATAACACTTCCTGTGGTTCAGAAACACCTGAAAGGCCATCAGTCTAGCTTTGAAATTCTTTCGATTTAACATTATCTTGCATGCCTGTGTATGTTTTTAATTTTATTTATTTTTTGAATTTTTTGAACGTGGGTAACATTTGGGAGAAATTACAGTAATTTCAAACAGCAAGTACCAGTCATGTTATTAAATGTAAATGCACAGTAATGGTATAGTAGTGCTCGTTGTATATTTCCAGTAACAGAACACCTCTCTAATTCTATATAAAATGGTCACTGTCATCGAAACACTTGGAGATGTGATGTAAATGTACAGACATGATATTTTTTTTTTAAAGGGCTTAATATGACAGAACAGAGAAAAAATTTTTTTTTTGAAGTTCAAGAGCTTTTGGCCTAATTAAATTAGTTGAATTTTTGCATGCACACTTTTGTATTTTTTTTGCAGAAAAAGCTTTGCAGAATTATTCATGTTAACCCTTGTCTCTCCAACCACCCCATTCTAAAATACATACGCCTCTCTTAGTCCCTTCTTCCTTACCCACAGTGCCAGTGACAACACCGCTACATACGTCATATATATTTATAAAGACTTTTAAACAAAATGAAATAATGCTACCAAATGTATAATATACCATATTTCCCAAGTGTCCCTATTTAGAAAGGACAGTCAAGATTTTTGGTCCAAAATCCCCCGTCCCTCCATTTCTAGGCGCTCCATACTGTTGGTGTATCTGAATTTATAACAGAGCTCAACATACAGATTAAGGAACAGTGTGCACACAAAACAGATACCTCTTACAAGGATATTTAATAACACCTGCCTTACCAACAGCGGAGGGCTGGCAGCCTTAGGCCTGGGGGCAAATCAGTCAAGAGGCCTATTGCACCACCGAATCAGCTCACCATCCATGCCCACTTTTTCCTGGTTTTATAACGGATATAGGTGTAGTCCATATACCAAGCCCGTTTTGTATACATCGATGGGATTACCATCCCATCCACCATCAACAGGGCTTGACAAATTTTATTGGAATCTAGAAGCCAGCTGAAAAAGTTAGGAGTACAGTTTTCAATGTCAAAAATACAATTATTAAGGGACACTGTAGTCCCCAGAACTACTACAATTTAATGTAGTTGTTTTGGAGCCTTTATCCTGTCCCAGCATGCTTTTTAATGTAAACACTGACTTTTCAGAGAAAATGCAGTGTTTACATTATTGCCTAGTAGTGATTGTAGTCTTTAGTAGTGATGGGACCCTGGGCAAGTATCTGCTTGGGCCCTGTGGATCCTCTCTTTATTTTATGTTACCACACCCGTTTGTTTTCTATTTTCCTTTTTTTTCAGTCTGGACCTGCAGAAGTGTTTCAAGTCTCTGCCCTTTCTTGCAGGTAAGTGCTATTGTGGTTTAGTATGGTTCTTTTAGCGAACATTAGGCAGTGTAGGACCTGCCGAATATGGGGTACATTGGCGTTGTGGCAGGCTTATGCAATGTATGATCATATAGTGTAACTAAATCCCTATACTTTTCATATATAGTTCTTAGTTATGTCTCCTCTTGTTTTGCCGATTATATCTTGTCTTGTTTTATTTTGTAATCCCAGTTCATGTACAGTCCTGTCCTGCCCTGTTCTTGTTTTCCTCATGTCTT
>OW240916.1:10274539-10396744 GCA_933207985.1 Pelobates cultripes | reverse complement strand
AAGGAAGTGTGCACACTCAGTGTGCACACTTCCTTTCAGTCCCGCCGGAAACCGGAACCCGAAATAGAAGTTCCTGGACCGCGGAGCGCGCTGTGAAGCCGGCCCACGCTCCAAGACAGGTAAGTAATTCTTCACATTCGCTCCATAAGACGCACAGACATTTCCCCTCACTTTTGAGGGGAAAAAAAGTGCGTCTTATGGAGCGAAAAATACGGTATATTGCACAGTAATCAAAACCAAATCATTTGTGAAGAAGAGGTGTAGGATATATAAATTAACAGTTTAGCAATTATTTCAGCTGTAATAAACGCGTATTATGCCAAAAACAATTAAACTTTGCCCAATATTATCTCAATAAGATACATTGGTTTTTTTCTAATGTTTCCTGTAGATTCTTCATCTCATTGAAGTGGTAATAGTGCCTAGAGTCCCCTGGCACTGTCTTTCCTTTCGGATTTAAAATATTTTAATGTTAATGCTAAATGAGAATCTCCAGCATCCATTTGTGCGCAAGCATTTGTGCTGCTTGAGCTAATAAGGAAGTAATAGCCTGAGCGTCAAAGAGTGACTGTGATTGGCTGAGAGTGTCAGCTGACTGCTTTCAGCAGATTACAGCGGCCATTTCTGGTTTATATTTGTATGGCTTCAAGGAAGAGTGTAATCTCTGCCTAAGCCACACCTCCTGTGGGGGCGGAGCTGTGGGTGGTCTAGTGCTCTTATGCAGTAGGCTGCAGAAAAATAGTTTAACACTGATTGACGTTACAGTACCAGGGGGCTCCTGGAACTATAACCACTTCAATGAGATGGAAATATTACAGTGCCTACAGTGTTTCTTTAACCCTTTGCTTAACTCCCGGCCACTCAGTTCTAATAGGGAGCTCTTTCAGTCCCATGATCGGCTGCACTAAATCTTCATTTTATGTGCCCATGACAGTCAAGCACTACAGTCTGAAAACAGATTTTGCATTTATAAAAATTAAGCAATGAATAACTCTTGCATAAAGGCAAGTTGATGTTATGTTCTATTAACTGTTGTGTGTTATTCAATTGGTTATTTAAGTGAATAAAAATGCTGCTTTGCCAATGCATTGTGCACATCACTGGCTTAATGCTTCTCAGAGGGAATTCAATGCAATGTACATTCAAAGGATTTCATTAGAGCACAGGTTGGCTAAAAACCTCGAAGTTATTTCTAAGCCATATTAAAGGGTGGAAAGATGGGCACATGGATGAACAGAAGCCGGACAGACAGAGATAGACAGAAAGATTTACTAAAAAAAACATTTACTTCTAGAATTATACTCTAAATGCTTTTAGAGTTTGCAACAAAAAAATAATACGTGTTAAAATTTAATTTTAAATATTCTTTTTAGACTATAATAAAAATGGGTTTATTAACCTCCCATGCAGATAATAATATAACCATTGTACGGCAATATGGCATGTGATTAAACCAGTTTTGTGAAAAATATAATTAGCAAGGCGCTTTTCTCTCTCTGTCTTTATTTAGTTAGTAAAGTTTTAAGTGAAAATAATAGAAAACACTCGGAATTAATACGGATCAGACTTTCCACAATACCACAATTATATGGTTTGCCTGTTTAGAGTTTAGCAAAATATCTAAAAAAAAAAAAAACTAATTTATATATTTGCAATATATAGTTCAGATAATCCATTAAAAACATTTTAAATGGCATATTCAACATTAAAACTGATATAAAATGTATAGTTGCATTTCACCCAAAAAGAAGAAGGAAGTATTTTTCTTAAATAATTTTTTTTTTTAAAAATTCAAATGTAAAATACATTTTCTTTTACAGTGTATCTATCATGGCACTCACAAGTTAATAATCAATTAAGGAACATTAAATTGCATCTATACATTGTGCAAAAATGCTAGCAAATGTATAGAATTTGATATAGAGCGCTTTAAAATCTTCCCCACATGTCAATCAGCTCTTAGCATACACACCTTTATTTCAGGTGTTTAAAGGTGTGTTGGGAATGATGGATGGATGGCAGGTAAGAGCAGGAGAACCCATCTAGAGGCATGACAGGTGTATAGTCGCCATTTTGGGCAGTCGGAATCCAGGACAACCACCCCATAACCCAACCCAATAACGCACATACTAGAGGATATGGGGAAATATGTCCACAGCTTTATTTAGCAAACAATAATAATAACAATAATAATCATAATAATAACTTAACAAGTAAACATGGGTCATTGCCCCCCATACTCCGCCCTCGCATCCTATTCCTTCCATTAACATATAAAGGGCAATGACCCCCATATAAATAAACATATATATATAACATACATCAACATTATTCCAATCGATGTAAAGTGCCAACCATCCATTAACCACGGCAGGGGTATACCCGGATACCCCTACCCCACCAGGTTCTGAGCCACCGACAGGACTCGAAACCTATCAACCACCAATGACCACCACTTGTTTGTCTTCCATTACGTTCATCCTGGGGAGCCTATTTCCTCTCCTTCAGCTCCCCGTCCCGCCGCTGTGAAAAAACGGGACAAAACCACACATAACAAAACAGGGAGGGTGGGTGGGACAAACTTAACCAGGTAGGAAGTTAGAATGAATTAACTAAAATGGCTGCCCATTTAAATAACCAAACCCACTTACCCATAACTCCACTCCCTTGCTTACTTCCTCCTAGGCCCGCCTCCTAACCCCTGTCAAGGCCTTTTTCCGCTTAGCTGCGCTTGGCTACATGGGGCTACAATAGTATAACAGCCATAACCCTCAGAGTATGGCTGTACTAGAGTGAGGCCAACATGTAGGTACGATCAGCACAGCTCCAAAGGCGATAGAAACATTTATCTTAATGACAAATTATATATTTGTTCTGGGAACAGTAATACATTTAGTTGATCTGGCATATTTTCACACTCCCAGTTGGTTAGAACATTAAATAAATACCTAAATAAACCAGTTTGGTTGCAAAGTAGTTTAACAAGTTTCAGAAAGAATGAAATTGGGATGAATTCTGAATTTGAGGCAATAGTTGAAAAATATAATTATTTTGATTATATCACTAAAACTTGGATTTCAGCTAAATACGTCAGTGTGTGTATGTGTGTCTGTATGACCGTGTCTCTGTATGAGTGTGTGTATATCTGTATGTCTGTGCCTGTTTGACTGTGTCTGGTCTCTGTATAAGTGTGTGCATGTGCCTGTATGACTATGTGTCAAGATGTGTGCATGTATGTGTTTGAGTCTCTGTATGACTGTTTCTGTATGGGTATGTGTATATGTGTTTGTATGACTGTGCCTGTATCACTGTGTTTGGATGAGTGTGTGTCTGTATGACTGTGTCTGTATGAGTGTGTGAATGTCTGTGCCTGTATGACTGTGTCTGGATGAGTGTGTGTATATCTGTATGACTGTGCCTGTATGACTGTGTTTGGTCTCTGTATAAGTGTGTGCATGTGCCTGTATGACTATGTGTCAGGATGTGTGCATGTATGTGTTTGTATGAGTTTCTGTATGACTGTGTCTGTATGGGTATGTGTATATGTGTTTGTATGACTGTGCCTGTCTCACTGTGTTTGGATGAGTGTGTGCATGTGTGTATGACTGTGTCTGTATTAGTGTGTGTATGTCTGTTTGTCTATGCCTGTTTGACTGTGTCTGGGTGTGTTTCTGTATTACTGTGTCTGTATTACTGTCTGGATGAGTTTCTGTATTACTGTGTCTGTATGAGTGTTTGTATATCTGTATGACTGTGCCTGTTTGACTGTGTCTGTATGAGTTTCTGTATTATTGTGTCTGTATGAGTGTGTGTATGTATGTATGACTGTGTCTCTATGAGTGTGTGTATGTCTGTATGTATGTCTGTGCCTGTATGACTGTGTCTAGATGAGTTTCTTTATTACTGTGTCTGTATGATTGCGTGTATAATTAGCAATAAGTGTCTGTATGTCTGTTTATGACTATGGGTCTGTATTAGTGTGTGTGTCTGTATGAGTGTGTATATGCATTTATGATTATGTGTCTGCATGTATATGTATGACTGTGGCTGTATATGTTTGTGTGTCTATGACTGTGTGCATGAGAGTGTTTGTATGTGTTTCTTTATGACTATGTATCTGTATTACCGTGTGTGTGTGTGTCTGTATGTCTGTGTACGTGAGTGTATGAAAGTGTGTATGTGTGTTTGTATGACTCTGTGAGGGATATTTAATTGTTCTAAAAATGTAAATCTGTTTGTCACAAAACTGCATGTATTAAAAAATTATAATTAGCGTGCATAAGAAGCAACAGATAATTACTCAATTAATATCTTTTTAAAATTACAAACACACAAGGTCCACATACAATTACACTCAACCATCTCACACACAGACACCATACACAATCAGACTCAGCTAACCACACACACATCCCAGACACATCACCATAATGCATTCATGTAGTCTGATCACATAATCACTGCACATAAAATGAACCATGTTAATAAGGTGACACTATGAGTTACATACACCAACCCTTGTGACGCCACTGGTAATGGACACTAAAGAATGATTTTACACCTGCTGAGGTTTTTAAATCCTGGACAGCTCCCAACATGCAGGATGAACAGGTGCCAAAAGAAACCCTTTAAATAAATAAAGTACATTATTATAACGTATCGACAAGAAAAGTGCAGAATTCAGTGAAAATAAAATAGTTGGAAAGGTATTATTTCCGGCTTCAGTTTATTGTTCTAATTAGGTGGGCAAGTCGAGGGTCTGTAATGGATTGCGATCTACGCAACAAGGAAACGGCAAAAATCACATATCAGGAAATGTGTCAGTAAAAGAAAATCTTCTAAACATATCGAGAATCTGAAGAATTAATTTGTTCATTACGATGTATTCTGCCAGTCGAGACCGTCCGACTGTCACCATTGCTAATGCTGTGTTTGGCTCTGCTTGTGACAAGGAAAATTTGATTTTAGCAAGAGGGGGTTCTTAACAGGTAGTGAGTTTAAGATGAAATTTTAATGCACGGCTGACTTTCCTTGGCAATGATGGATCATTAATGACAACATGCTAGACGCAGAGCAGTATCCCCAAAGAGTATTAAAAGCTGGAAGATAAATAACTCAGTTCTCCGTTGGCATTGTCCATATCACAAGTTACATCATCGGAGAGTCATACAATAAATATAGAATTATGGGTAATTGACAAAGTATTCGCAATATTTTTGCAAAATATCTGAGCCAGAATAACAATTGAGTTTCAGAATATTTCCTTTTTCCTTATTTTGGTCTAATATTTGTAGTTTAAAAGATGATCAGTTTTCCACATTTCACAGCTTGGTTTTAGAACCAGCTGTTTGGAAGTGGCTAAGACATAATCTGTATGGACACTATTCCATTTGGGAACTTTTAAAGCAAAAAGTCCAACTTGTAAGGGGCATTTGCCCCCTTTTGCCTTATTGCCTTTAACATATTAAATGGGATTCCACCAAAGGGGGGAGAGGGAGGGGAGGACCACTAAGAGGGGTGGCACTGAGGAGGACCACTAAGAAGTGGGGGACCACTGAGGGTGGAGGAGAGGGAGGACAACTAAAGGGGGAGGAAGGAGGCCCACTAAGGGGAGAGGGAGAGGGAGAGGACCACTAAGAGGTGGGGGAGAGGAAGGACCACTAAGAGGGTTAGGGGAGAGGAAGGACCACTTAGAGGGTTGGGGGAGAGGGAGGACAACTAAGGGGTTTGGGAGAGAGGGAGTACCACTAAGGGGGAGGAGGAGAGGACCACTAAGGGAGGAGATGGTGGACCACAAAGAGGGGGGGGAGGAGAGAGAACCACAAAGGGGGGGAGAAAGGACCACTAAGGGGGAGGTGGGGGAGAGAGGACCACTAAGGGAGGAGAAGGGGGAGTGGAGAGGACCACTAAGAGGGGGTAGACCACTAAGGGACAGGGAGGGGAAAAGAACACTGAGGGACATGGAAAAGAGGGGAGAGCGCTAAGGACGGAGGGGACAGCTCAAAGGGAGGGGAGGAGAGAGCACTAAGAGACAGGAGGGGAGAGCAATACGGGACAGGAGGGGGGAGCTCTGAGGGACGTGGGGAGAGCACTAATGGACTGGAGGGGAGGGGATATCACTAAGGGACAGGGGCAAGGGAGAACACTAAGGGACAGGAGGGGAGGGGAAGAGAAGTAAGGGACAGGAGGGGAGAGAACTGAGGAACAGGAGGGGGGAGAGATCACTAAGTGACAGAAGTGGAGAAAACTATATAAAAAATAAAGAGCTGCTCCCCTATCAACCCCTATCCAACCCCACAAACCCTCTCTTTCACACTACACACATACACAGAAATATACAATGCATTTCTACTCACACACCGAAACACACAATGTATCCCTTACGCACACACACTGCCTTTCGTACACACACAGAAACAAAATGCATCTCTTACACACACTCAATTACATACACAGGAACACACCTTGCATCCCTTACACACACACACACACACACACACATAAACACACAATGCATTCCTTACACACACACATACACTGCATCCCCTATACACACACACTACATCCCTTACACAAATTGGTATCCCTATACCCTACATTCCATAAGAACACACATTAGATCCTCTACAATAACACATAACACATCCCCTACACACATACACTCCACTCCCTGTGAGCGAACTCATGGGCGGACCTTGTAGGCATACTCACCGTCAAAAATGGAGCTGCTTCCTGTTTGTTAATTGTTTTGAGCACTGTTACAAACAGTCTCCAGAGAGCCTGTTTTAACACGAGACCAGTGGAGCCAGACTGCAGCCTGAGCCCATCATCATCCTCTTGTCCTCATCTGGTGGTAAGTAGGCAATCTAGTATATTATTAGTGACACTAATCTCTAATTTACCTCACATTAAAGGGCCGCTATAGTCATCAGAACCACTGCAGCTTAATGTAGTGGTTCTGGTGTCTATAGCCTGTCCCTGCGGGCTTTTTATTGTAAACACTACCTTTTCAGAGAAAAGACACTGTGTGCAGCACTGGCGTTGGCCCATATGGCAGATCATATGGGTGGGGCATTGTGATGTCACATGATGGGCAGAACACATGGGCGGGGGCAGCAAATTTTTGTTTGCCTAGGGTGGCAAAAATCCTTGCACTGGCCTTGATTGTGACCTGCGAGAGTGGTAGTGCACATTGATCAAAGGATGCTAGAATAAAGGAATTATCATATTTAAGCTCAGAACCTTCCACTGATATGGTCTATCTTTTGGTATGTGACTTTTCCCTTTACTATGATGTGCTCTGTATGTCTGACCTTGTCTTGTCCTACCATATTGTTGTCCTTCTGTTGCCCCTTGATCTTGGCTTGTCTCAGACTCTTGCCTTCGATGGGCATATTATTTTAAAGTATTAAGCTATTCTAAGGGCTGGTAATACACTATTTCTTCTATACTTGCTAGTAGTCTAAGTTTGTGTGTGAAGGTTATAACCTTATGATTTTTCTCTAATCCCATAGCAGTGGACTGGCAGAAGGATTACTCTAGTACCACCACAATCAAACACAAGGATATGGAACCAGTGGTGCAGTCTTAGGGTGGTGGGGCGTCCGTCAGAATTTTACTCCTCCCTATACAATACAGAGATACTCATACATTACAGAGAGCTGAGCATAATACAGAGATTGTCATACAATTGTTATTATTATTATTGCGATTTATATAGAGCCAACATTATTATTAGAGGGGGGATTTGACTATAAATAGGACAATTACAAGAAAACGTACAGAAACTAAGGGTTGAAGAGGGCCCTGCTCAAACAAGCTTACAGTCTATAGGAGGTGGGGTATAAAACACATTAGGACAGGGAATAGAAGTCAAATTAGGTGGGAGTGGAGCAGAGCTGGATGAGAGAGTAGTGTGCTGCCCTTTAGGAGAGAGCAAGAGGCAGGTATGTGAGGTAGAGGTTTGTCTGGGAGGCCATAAGCTTTCCTAAAGAAATTAGTTTTAAGGCACTTCTTAAATGATTGAAGACTAGAGGAGAGTCTGATGGTGGTAGGCAGGCTATTCCATAGGACGGAAGCCGCACGCGAAAAGTCCTGCAAGCGCGAGTTGACCGTACGGGTACGAGCAGTGGACAGAAGAAGTTTACGGGCAGAGCAGAGAGATCGAAAAGGGGCATACCTATGGATCTGTGAGGTGATATAAGAGGGGTTAACATTATTCAGTGCTTTATAGGTATGGGTTAGCACTTTGAATTGACTCCTATAGGATACAGGAAGCCAATGTAAGGACTGACAGAGGGGTGAGGTGTGAGAGGACTGACTAGAGAGGAAAATCAGTAAAATAAAATAGCCTGGATACAAAATGAATATATCTATCAAACACAGAGATACCTATACAATAAGCCAAGAAATACAATATGTGTGGGATTCAGCTGATGAATCTAAAATAAAATAAAACATAGCATAATATAGTTTTAGAAATGTAATATTTCCTGCTATAGATTGCACTCACAGGATGTTGAAAGTATATGCACTCTATTGGGGCTTCCCCCGATGTTTTAGGGGGCTAGTATCTCCTCTTAGGATCAAGTATCACCTGGTATCAGGAACCATTCAGGGCTCTGACAGATAGATAGGTAAAAAGGAGGTTTATTGGTATAAAAAGTATAAAAAGGATTGGTCTTACGTGTTTCGTCCACCAGGGGACTTCCTCAGAGACCAGTAAACAGTAAAACACAGTGAGTAGATAATGATCCCAAAAAAACAGCAGCATTTTGGGAGCATTATCTACTCCTTGTGTTTTACTGTAAACTGGTCTCTGAGGAAGTCCCCTGGTGGACGAAACGCGTAAGACCAATCCTTTTTATACTTTTTATACCAATAAACCTCCTTTTAGCTCTCAGCACACAGTGTGCACAGAGTTAAAACATCAAGATACTGATAGGCACCTTATTACCTTTGCAGCTGGCAATCTAATTAATCTGCCGTGGTAATATGAATCCAAGAAGTATCTGGCATGGTTAACAGAATCAACAATCATTACAGATTAATACAGGTTGAAATCAGAATCAGATCAGTCCTCAGAGTCACAGCCCCAGTCTTGCAGTTTGAAGTTTCACAACTTTTCAACTAGCCACAGCATGAGTGTCACAGGTCTCAGCTGTAGAGAGACTGAGCACCTAAAAGAATATGGTTAGTATGTGCAGTAGGAGTTATTAAAACTATATGTGACAGGAAGCACAGTAGTGTGTGTCAGAAATGGCCCCTTCCTTTGTCACTCCTGGTGGGGCTTCCCTGGCTTTATATGTTAATAATATATTTGAGTAAATTCCTTTGCTAAGTCAGTCGCTGGGACTATTGTGGGGAGAGAAAAAGATTATATTGCTGTGCTCTCGCTGTATTATTTCCAAGATTCCAAGGCTTCTTGCTTCTGTCTCCTCTGAGGCGCTGTAACCCCACCCCCTAGTGCTATAAGCCAATGATGGACCCTAAATAAAGAGGCCAATAGCATGCCTCTACTCATGGGCTGCTGGTTCTGCAGCCTTAGTGGCATCTCAATGGAAATTCCTGAAATTGCTTCTTAAAGGACACTAGGCATGTGCAAAACCTGCTGAAACAGGGCAGATTTCAAACCTGCCCCATTATTTTAACATACCTGGAAGCTCTGTGGTATGCTTTTCCAAACAAATACTAATGAGTGGGAGGGGTCCTGCAGAACTGAAACCTATCACGAAATTAAAGAGACTAACTTTTTCTTATAAATTTTTGTTTTATCATCCTCCAAAAAAATTATGTTTTTAATCTACTGTACATAATTATTTCTACACATAAAAACTGGTAAGGCATTGCTCCAAGAACCCCCATGAATGAGCCTCAACTGGTGGAAACCCTTGTTCTTTTGACTTTGGAGAGGAAACATCTCCATATTTCATCTACTCCAGCTCAGTAAAAAAATGTTGCTTTATTTAATTCATGTAAGTCAGCGATTTACTTGGAGGATGAAGACGTCAACTGATTGAAAGCTTGGGAATGCATTCAGCGCTGCGGAATCTATTGGTGCTTTATAAATACCAGTAAAAAAATAAAAATAAAAATAAATAAGCAGTCTGACTGGGAAATGTATTGAAGGGTTTGATTCACAGAGCCACCTACAAAATGCAAGAATTCACGGGACATTTTTGGTCTCTGATTTTAGTGACCAATGTTTCTGAAGTCCAGAAATTCCTCAAACCATATTTGTTTGTGCTTTATCATACAAATCGGAAATGCCGAGTCTCTGGAGACTAAATGACATTCAGAGAAGATCAACGCTCATTTAATGGCATATTGTTGGTTTTGAAGTTTGCTAAACACAGCTAATTAGTATCTTCAAACTGGATTTACATTACTTTTTGTGTGATTTAAACATCTTAGTAATATGAGCTATAACTGCCTGTTATTAAACTTATACGACAGAAGTTTCAGTGACATTTAAAAGCAATATATAAAATAGATACAAATACACCTGTGTGCAGGTAGAAAACACACTTAGTGGGTAATAGGTGAAAACACACAAAGATTACCCTTAATCAATAGCGAAGTAGATGAAAGGACTCCTCATATGTCCTCAAAACAATATTGATATACTACCAGAAGGCAATCTACAACACAAAAATAATAGAGACGGACATAGAGCAGTAACGCAATATAATGGGGATTATAGAGGTAAATAATTACACTCACAGACCCAATTTGATTGAAGGCATATCATGAATAACGATGTGTATACTTCAGGACTTGTGGAACGTCAATACCATGTATAGGAGGAAGAAAATAAATAATAGTGCAGAGTATCTTAAATAAAAATGACACAATTTATTACAAGATACACTTACAAAAAAAAGTATCAAAAAGGCACATCAAGCTCTGCTGGAACTACAACCCAATCACAGGATCGAATGAGCAGGAAAGCCAAATAAAATAAACTTGAAAATATAAAAACAAATACTCAGCACATAAAACAGGCCCTACGCGTTTCATTCATAAAAGAAAAATAGACCGACCGTCTCTTTATAAATACATCCGAAATTGCCGCGGAACGCACAATCTTCTTGATTTCCGCCTATCCGGACGAAATTCAGAATGAGGCTTGGACAGCATTTCTGGAACGCAAGAGGGGCGTATCCGGAAATATACTGAAGCCCGAACCCGGAAGTATTTTGCACAGCTGATTTTACTCGCGGCAATTTCGGATGTATTTATAAAGAGACGGTCACAGAAAGAGAGTGAAGCAGATACAGAGCAAAAAGTGAGTCAGTGAGATAGAGCGGCAAAAAAAAAGCTAGTATATCTTCATTAATATCTCTGCAGCAGGTGGGGCAGTGGGATTATGGTAGTGAAATTTTAGTGTCAAAATCTCTCAAAATGTTTTGATAGAAACTGAGGCTGTGGTATTCCATGGAATAGACCCATTGTTAAAAAAAAAAAAAACCTTCATGTACTTTTGCTTAAGTATGTCAACTTCAGAGTGATGTAGGATAACAAAGCTGATGTGGACTGGCTGCCCATGAAATTAGTTAAGGTAAAACTGACTTTGAGCACTATGCTAATGCTCTTGCTGCTTCAGTCTCTCTAGCAACGTGGTATGTTCCCTTTCTTCTACACTCACTACATCCACCTTTCCTCTGTCCCAGACTATATAGCAGAAGCTTCTGCCTACTAGTAAGAAGGTTAGGAGAGTAGCGGACAAGTGAGTGCAGTCCTTAGAAAGTGTAGATGGAGCACATCATTGGACGCATTTATGCCAAGCTCAGGGTGCTGCCTGCATGGTATGCCCTTAGCTGGCCAGCCTGTCATGCATTTACACTAGGTTGACCTTTTAGTTTTTCGGGCAGGCACTCCCCCTTTTTGGGCATGCTCTGTTCTTGTGACTCGCGTCAGTGGCCCTCCCTTTTACCCCACCGACATTCTGCTTCACTGGACCTGTTAAGGGATTTGGATTTACTTGAAAGATGAAAGCGAGTGATTAGCATAGGGTTTGTGTTTTCTTTAAACTTTATCCTGTGAGTTTTCCTCCAGCACCACCTCCACCAGATACATGACATTTAGGAGGTATGACTTTTCGTGTTTTCTGTCGATAAGACTTTGTAATTAGGCCCCATCATAATTGTCAGCACAAGGCCCAATGGGCTCTTAATCTGGCCCTGGCTTTGGTTAGTTGTTATATATATTTGGGGCTGATGACTACTACAGTCGTTGCTGCCATCCAGGAGTCGTGGGAGTGCATGGCTTAATTTTGTACAATTGTTTTTGACATCACAACCTCTTATTAAAGGCACACTTCACTTCACAAATGCACAATATTTAAAAAAAAAAAAAAAAACACTATTTAGTAGATATACCACAATGAAAACATGTATGCATTTAATTATACTTTTATTTTCTATTGAAATGTGCAATTTTTGCAAAATGAAAAAAAATAAGATAAACTCCTGATGTATAAAGCTTTTTAGCAAGCTAAAGTGCTTTAGGGGTCTCGACTGTCCCTTTAATGTTGGCTAAATATATTGATGCTACATTGGGTCATTCAAAAGATACATACATTCATGGCCTTGTTATGTTCCAAGTTTGATCCAAGACAATCACATCTCCCACTACTTTATAATGCAACTCCTTTAAATTTAGCACAGTCTTCTGAGTTATATGTGATCTTGGTATGGACCCGGCCTGTCCTCTAGTACACTAGACTAGTCTATATATAAAGACCACTCCTGGCTTTCATGACCTCAGTTTGTAATAGTAGACCAGTATATTCTGTTCTTCTATTTTACCTCTTAGGAGTTTTTTTGTTTCGCTTGGCCTCCCCAAGGAATGGTGTTTAACTTTAACGTCCCATTATCAGTTTTTTTATCTATTTTGTTATTTTTTGGCCTTTACTTTGTGTGTTTGGGTCATTACAATATCTTAAACCATCAACGAGACAAAGTACTAAATTAACAAGACTTCTAAACTCCAGGCTCTGGCCTGCCCAGAGAAGCAGGAATTAAGGTTATTATTGCAGGACCGTTGTTGGAACAATCAGTGGGTCTATTGATGAGAGACTTGTGTGCTATTCATTGCACAAAATTATGCAGCTGACTGTCAGCTTGTTTGCTTATTCAGGATTTCCACTGATAGAGGTCAATAGATTTGCTAATCTTGTATTGCACGCTTGCCGTCATAGGAACATGTATTGAACACATTTGCAAGGTTAACATGAATTAATTTCCACCAACATCCTCTCTCTGGTTAGAGTGCGTGTTGTGTTTTACAAAATCTATGCTCAATGCCTCTTGATAAGTCAGGCTATAGCTGACAATGCTTCTCCTGTCTGTGATACACATTTACATGTTTAACCCTTTGCACGACTGAGGTTTACACAATGTTGAGTATCTAATGCTGTTTTCACTGAGCCCTGAGTTTTAACTACCTCGATAAAAAAAAGCCAAATCTTTGCATAACCTGGTTCCAACTTAAATTAAAATGACAGAACAACATATATAGGGTTATTCATTATAGGGAAAATTTGATGGCATTAAAAGTGAATTAAAACCAATTTCAAATATAAGGGCAGAATAGCTGAATTGGAAATTATGCGAGGTGATCTCAGACTAATCGAAAGATTCTCATAAATAAGCACTGGGGACCTATGAGGCTATGGTCATTTACCTCGCTCTGCCAATCCCATGCTTCTCGCAGAGAAGGTCTAGGTCCATAGTTTCACAATGATAAACATTGACAGCATTCGGGAGACTTGTGCATTTTTTTTTTCTTCCAAATTGCTATTTGTCTGAATTTTAGGCTATCGCCTTTATGTTCAAATTTCCAAAGTCTAGAATGACAAATGGATGAATAAAAAGCAAAATGGATATGGTATTTGCAATTCAAAGATCCATCCTTGGCAGCAAAACAATGGATGATTGAAGGTCCACCACTAAATGTTCATTGTATTCGCAGATCAAGTGAGACGTAACCAAAAGAGGTTAAAAAAGGGAGCAATTAAAAAATGATAGTTATATATTTAATAAATATATAATATATATAAATATATTAACATCAATTTTTTTTACTGCTCCTCTATTGGTTACTCAGAGTACACCAAAACATATACATAGTATTTCTGTTTTGCAGTACACTGATTGGCCCATTCTCACACTATTTTGGTTCGTACAAATCATATTTCCTGAAACCACTGCATGGACAAAATTCGTCCAAATCGAAATGTCCCATAGTTGAATACTGAATCACCCAAAACATTTTTTTTTTTTCAGATGAACCCATGTAAATGAACCAAAATGCTTTCACAGTGCACACATCTAGCATTCTGTGTCACTATGCTGTGCAAGAACGTGAAGGGAAGCGCCTCTAGTGGTTGGAAGCATCTCTGGTGGATGTCTGTCTGAGGCATGTTCATTGACAAATGCAAACATTGTTATTTATTAAAATTGGTAATGTTTTACAGTGTCTGAGGAAAGGGACATGTTCCAGGAATTAATAACACTACATTAAGATGAAGTGGTTTTGGTGTTTAGAGTGTCTCTTTAAAATGTCTCTACCTCACAACAGGTGGGAGGTGGGATAATTGCACCGTCACATATTTTGCAAAATGACTAATATTAATAGATTAAAGGGAAAACGTGTAACTACTATGATCAAATCTAAACCAAAACTGTTTCTTTAATAATCTACATTTCTGTTGAATTTCAGGTTACGGATACACATGTACACATTGGCTGCTTTCTTAAATAATTAGACTCCTTTGATTAAAACTTTTTTTATGGAGACATGATAGTCTAAATCTTAATTAGAACTTTCCAAATTCACGGTGACTGATCTCTAAGGAATTAATTCACAGGTTCTCACTTTCTTTCTTCTAACTTATCTTTTAAATCCCTAATATATTTTATGTCCTTTTTTTATTTATTTTTTCAATCCAATTTCTTACATTTTACATTTTAATTAAATTGTTTTTCATTTTCATTATTGTAGGGCTGGTAGCAGCAGAGGGATGTACAAACCATTTTTGAAAGGAAGAATGAAGGAATAAAATTGTAGGCACGGTGTTCTGAAGCCTATTGTGTGTATAATGCTGCCCATCACTTATTCATGGCAGGTAGTGCGAGGTACTCAGAGAAAATAAAAATGTTTTGTATTCTGATAGGTGCTCTGGTTGTCTTTTTTCCCCAGATGTTTCTGACGGGATGTAGCATTACGGTATAATTAATCCCACATAAAAACACCATCTGTAAACTTTGTAATATTCCATCTCTGTGTACGAAGCAGTGCTAGAACACACCAAATAATTATTTATATCGGTGTTCTCATAAACACAGCCCAAAAAATAAGAAAAGAAAATGGTTCAACTAATTTAATTGTTCAAGCAGAGATTGTAGTCGTATTAGTCCAGTGATGACTTGTTAAAAGCCAACAAGACTCCCCCAGAGGAGCTTCTCAAATAGTGTCCGTAACATAGTTCGGGATTACCTTTTAGATAATGGTGAGCTGTTCTGAGCTGACAATAAACTTGCAAAATTTTATAATAGCTGCGTTGTAAAAAAAAAAAAATTTAAACTCACCTAAATTGAGTAAGATTAAAATATGGAATTCAATAATCTTAAAAAAAATAAAAAAAAAGGAAAACATTTAATATTTTCTTACGAGAAGAGAGATGCAGGAGAACAACAAAGACCAACCAAACATTAGAGGGTCTCCGAGAACATCTAGAGGGGGAGCTCTTTGAGTTAGGTCTGAAACTGGCCCTTGCAAAGAAGGAGTGTATAAAATGCAACAATGGAGGAAGATAGAAAGAAGAAAACTCTTGGTGCCCTAAAGAACGAATAATGGTACAGAAACTTGACACTGATTTCATGGAGTAGGAAAATTATCCCAAATATTACATCAAAAAAATATTTCCTATGATGAATTCTGGTTAGTCATAGGGATTAGTCCAGAATGGTTCAGTTGATGGCCAAATCTAACACAGTATGTGATCTTTATCTGTGCCATAATATGGCACATGATAGAACCTCCACAGCGTAGGGACTTCTACACCTTAGGGATGTTGAGAAGGTCAAGTGGAGGAGGTGTCTGGCATATATAACTTATCTAGCTCTTTGCCTGACTATGGGCAAATTCAACCTTTAGAAGACTTTATATCCTCCTTAGAAGCTCGATATTGCTGTTATTTAGTGTGAGAGGTAAGGAATTCCAGATTGGGGCCCTTACATGTGCACAGAGTATCTTAGAGTCTGGAAAAGGTAGTCAGTCTCACTGCCAAGGATCTTGTAGAGTGTGAACAAAACAAGCAAAGGATATCAAGAATCACGAGGCAGGAATTAAGTTGGATCCAAACTGGAATAAAACACTCTCAGTAAAACAGGTCAGTAATATGGAAACAAAGTATGGTGAAGCCATACCTACATGATAAACATAGTTAAAGCGAATCTGCTGTGTTTTTCATAGGATTTGAGTTAGCTTGGAAATAGTCCTAAAAGGGCCTCCAACAGAACCAGACAATGTACAGAACACAAGTGTCCAATGATTCAGCTTCGGTGATGTTAGAGGAAATTGTACAGTTTTACTCCCAACATTGGGGGGTATGGAAGCTTGACAGGTTGGCGTCGCCAATTTACAACACTGGAAATGTCTATAATAGACGGACCTAACAAGAAAGTTGGCTGGCCTGTCGGTTGAAGGGGAATGTCAGCCTGGTGTCAAGCAGGCTTGGTTGTGAGACCACCTCCAGCCAGCCACCAACATATATAGCCATGAGGAGAGCATTGCTGAAGCAACAAGACACCAGGAAGCAATATCAGGATGGCGAGACTGGGCCCTAAGATATTGACTGTCCAGCCAAAAGGAAGACATTTGTTGAGAAACACTGCTCAGGACACAACATGGCTGAGAACGGGATAAAACCAAATCATGATTGATGTCACTAATCCCAGAATGAAAAATAGCTTCAAACGTCCCTCTGATTATATATTTCCTTCAAAAATATATTTTGTGTGTGCTTGTGTCATGGCCCTTGGTGAAGCACAGCATGCTGACATTGATTAATGGCAGTGTTCGGGAAGTTCATTTTCACATTCCCACTCCTGACACACCTAAAAGATTTATTGAAGGATGGCTGGGCTGATAATAGTAGCAGCAGCAGAAACATTGAGAACTTAATTCAGAGAACACAGCAGTCAGTACATTTATGCAACTTCACAAATATGTACACTCCGGTGCTTTAAACAGAAGAGCAATCACGATAATTTACTTCCTAAATAAGCAAGTCTGGTCCTTTCATTTCCAGTCCCAGCAGGGGCATATTGAACGCAGGCAGGGCACTAGGAAAACCGGGTCACATAGGGTTTTCTACAAAATCTAAAACTTTTTGTATGCACGTTACACTAAACTAACAAGTTAATTCTGTTGCATACAGTTCATAATCCATATTATCCATATGTGCTTTATCGGAGTGCGGGACCCATTATGTCCAGACCCAGCATTTAGAAAAAAGAGGGGGTTTGCCATATGAGATACATATCTGTACAAAAAGAAAATAAAGGGATTTTTTTTTTACCATTTCAGTGTATAATTTGTAAGTAAATGGCACTGCGTAGAGACAATGAAATGACAGACAGGTATGGACAGTCTAGGAAATAGCTCATAGATTGTGAATGTTAGAAGGAAAAAAAAAAATACTCTTTCAGAGTTATTCACTAAAAACTGATTTTTGTCCAGATGGACAAAATCCAGTGAAAATTACAGAATTACAAGCGCATGTGCAATATTTATATTTACTAAAGACAAATACGGTCGGAATTTCGATGGGGATGGGGCTTAAGTTAGGGCACTTTAAGTAAAAAAAAATGGGGGGTTGACAGATCACTGTTCACTCCCCTGCCCTTATCAGTGGATGGAAGCTATTATATTTTAAAGAATGGGGAAAGGGAAATGCATATCTTTTCTTTTCTTTTTTTGAGAATCCTTATTCAGATGGTGAGTATAATGCATTTTTTTTTTAAACAGGTACTTGTCATAATGTCCCCTCATTATTATTAGCATACGGGGAAGGTATAGTTTATTTATTCTATGGGCGGTAGCTAGGGGACTGGGGACACCTAGCCACCAGTGGATCATTTTAATTTTGGAGAGGTTTCGACAATGGCCACCCCCATTGCATATTATATATCATAATCAGAGCCCTACACGTTGCCAATGGGCGGGGGCTGGCTGGAGAAAACAGTAGGTCCTCCCTCATGAGTATTTTAATTAGAGCCCTGACCAACCGTCCAAGCATAAGGGGGGGTGTGGGGACATTGGTAGCTTGCATCCACCACTAAAGGTTAGGGACAGCGGTGTGGGCATTAGATCCTTTTAGTAAGTAGTCTTCACCCATTGTCTACAGTGTCTTCATGGCCCAACAACAATCATGGCCCACCAACAATCCAGGATTTATGAATTTCCCCTTTTTATTCCAATGGAGATACTGACAAAACTCGGGCTGTTTCTGGGTCGTGCGGACTGGTTTGGGAACCACTGGTGTAAACAATGTCTGAATATTGCAGTCCAATTGTCCCTATGCGCAACTAGATGTTTTTCCCCCATTTGGTATGGAGCCATTTTGGACTTTGGTGATTATGAATAGCCATGTAAGTTCCCAAATTGTTTTTCAACTTAATTTGTGTATAAGCTGTATGTTGTTGGCACTCCTCTCTCTTTAAGGATATGCTTACAATCAGAATAATAAAAGCAAAAATTCTCCCATAAGGAAGAAAATAAGACTGAAAGTGTATTTGTTTATTTATGCTTTGATAAAGTCAGGAGCTTGAATCTGTAAAGTTTGCCAGAGGGAAAAGCTAAATCCTTGTGTAAATCAACATTGATAAATTACAGTGTCAACAGTAGGTAAGTATTTCGGAATTAGAATAGCAAAGAATATGCTATAAAAATGTAGCAGGATATGAGTAGAGTGCTGGATTTTACATTTTTTCTCTTTTCTTTTATTATTGCCCCAATTGCATGTCCAGCCTAGGAGCATTGCTACGTTCCAGAAACACCTGGGGCTTGAACCCAAAGCAAAACCCTATAACTCCTACGCTAAAGAAAAGGAGGCGACAAGTCATGACATATCCGTCCTCTCGACCCATGCGCAGAGTATGGCAGTTTATGTTCTCTAAGATCTGAATGAAAGCATAACCCGAACCAAGTTTGGTTCCTCAGCTATCCCTACCGGGGGACATCCCCTCCTGCTTTCTAGCCTTGTGGAACACTATACTAATTATTTTTCTTTTTAGATCAAGCAGCTTGGTGGCAAAAAAATAAATCATATCCGTTTGCTTCACCCCCATGTGTAGAGATGTAGTGATCCAGGACTAAAAAGTCAGATATCTGGGGCTTCAGCCCCAAAACACCCCCCAGCAAAACCCATGGTCACATCAAGTCCAGTTTACTCACATTGTACAAACAGTTCTGTGTGCAATCCTTTTTCTAATCTTCTATAGGTATTTCTAACATTAAATACAGGTTTTTACATGCTTTATTATAAAAATACCTGATTTCATATTATTGTATTATTATTATTTGTTTTCTATTAACCCCTTAAGGATACAACTTCTGGAATAAAAAGGAATCGTGACGGAATATTTCCGTCATGTGTCCTTAAGGGGTTAATGCCTGCATTCTGCAGACACAGCAGGTGATGCGGTGAGTCTTGCACTCAGATAGAAAAACTGCAACTCCCAACGAGCCTTTCTCCATGTGCATAATTCACGAAGAGCTACAGTAAAAGGCAATTTATGTCCCAATTTACAGAAAAGCAAAATCAACACGCAGACAGTTCTCTCTCCTGTAATCAATGCATGCTCACGACGACGCGGGCTGGCAATGTTCTCGCCTGTTAGACAAAACATCTTCCTCTGATCTGCATGTGAAATGGCAAGTTTCCTGAAATCCCATCACGCGTTGGAACTTGTTCGGAATCCTCAGAGAAGACAGAAACAATTTTCCAGGGTCGCTGTCCCATTTCCCACTTGGCAATCAAGATGGCGACCTGCGCGCCTTTTTTTCTCACCTTCAAAGAGCGTGTACAAGAGTTTGTCAAATTGACAGGATTCGCTAGATATTGCCCTTCAGGATTCACATGAGTGCAGTATGTCATCGCTAACACAATATACTACCTGAATAATTTAGGCTCTGTTTCCTTATAAAATGGCATCTTTACTCTGCTCTACGGAGTGGCATACAAGTTAAACATAATGTGCTTAGCAGGCAGTCAGTCATTGATTCTGTACATAAAGCAGTACCGCACACACTATACTTTGCAGTCACAGAATAAAGGGGTATTTATTTATTTAGATATATATTTCCCAGAGGTTGTGGTGGACAATCATTTTTGCATTTAAGAGCAGGTACATTATGCTCAGCAATTAAATAGTTTGGAGATAAAAAAAACAATAACAACAACAAAATACTAAGTCTAACAATGTAGATAAAAAGATATATTGATATAGTTAATACTTATATTTGTAATTTTATCGTGTCGGGGGCTTTGTTCAAGCAATCTATATGGATTGGGGCCTGTTGTAATATTTTTTATACAAATACCAATAATCATTGTTAGAAGTTGACATATTACCTGAACGCAAGGTAAGCCAGAATTCAGGAACCACACAAATCCCTGTGAGACTCTTCCAGGGTGATTCACTAAAGTAAAAATTCAAAATAAATTCAAAGTGAATTTCAAATTTAAGGCCAAAATAGGCAAGCTGGAAATATATCTAGAATTTTCCAGAAATGTACCCATGAAACACTTTACTCTTTACAGGGCCAGATTAAGAGCCAAGTGGGCCTGGTGCTGACAATTATGACGGGCCTAATTACAGAATCATATCGACCAAAAACAGTAAAACACTCCGAAGCATCATGTATCTGATGGAGATGGTGCTGGAGAGAAAGAAAACAGCAGCTATAAGAAAACACATACCCTAGGATAATCTCTCTCTAATTTATGTTTTCATCTTTCAAGTAAATCCATAACCCCTAACAGCAGTGTCCAGTCAAGCAGGAAGTCAATGGGCATGGTAAAAGGGTGTGCCACTGACACAAATCACGTAACCTGCCAAAAGGGGCGAACATGCCCAAAAAGAAGATATGTCTGCCCAAAGAATTAGAAGGCCAGCCTGGCATGAATGCATGTCAGGCTGCCTGCCAATCATGCAGCTGGCCAACTAAGGGCATACTATGCAGACAGCACCCTGAGCTTGGCATAAGGACTGTCCCCTAGCACTCGCTGGTCCACTTACCTTCTTACTAGCAGGCAGAAGCTCCTGGTATATGGTCTGGGACAGAGAAAAGCTGTATGTAGTGAGTGTAGAAGAAAGGGAACATGCCACAGTGTTAGAGACACCAAAGTCAGCATTACCTTAAAGCAGGGGTTCTCAACGTTAGTCCTCAGGACCCCCTACCAGTCCAGGGTTTAGGGATTACCTGGGTGTGTCTAAGGTGTTTAGAAAAAGAAAAAAAAACACCTTAGAGTCCCTAGGTGCGTTCCCCCATTTTTTTGCTCAACAGGTTTTGGAAGTTTTCCCAAAATCTATAGCCCACCCCTCTTCAGCAATACTGAAAGTTCAAATCTATTCAATTGCACAGTTATGATAGGCCAAGATTACTGGGGGCTGACAGTGCTTAGAGTGCCCCCTTAAGATTAAGGAGAACCAATGAGTTTATATGAACTTCCAACGTCCCACTGCCAGAATCAATGCTGAGTTACAACAGAGTTCCGCTGATTAAAGTTCCAGGCGTGGACAACATGCCCACTGTACCTTGAGGGGTATCAGCTACAACTCACTGATGAGCCCCAAAGAAGGACGAAATGATCGTCTGGGGTGGCTGTATCTCTCGTGCAGAGAGAATTTACTGACAAGTTCTGTGCTGGCCTTACGAGTGGGATTAGTCTGATATTATTCGGAATATGTTCTCTCTGTAATGGCACAAGGTAGCAAAAACTATTTTGAGACCTCAAAGTTCTCATATTCTCTGTTTTTGTTTGATTAATGTTCTACCATACCATCAGCGAAAATATCTTTATTCAGTTCGTTCTGAGGGTGTTATAATAGTTCCCAATGTTTCCACCATAAACCAACATTGACTGTTTTATTGCTTCAAATAAATAACTAATTCCATGCAAACGACGCGACAATATGTTTTTCTGGCCCATGGAAGCGTTAAAAACTTAGCAGGTGCTCACAGCGCCCATGCTGGCAAACATCGGAAGAGCGTTATTGGCGTGTAATATCTTGAAAAGATTTAATTCTATCAATGATCTTCTACATCATTCTGCTGGGGATGTGTAGAATTTAAATTACTCGGAAGCTAAACTCTGGATTGAAATGTTTCAGAAAAAATTAAAGTAATGCTCTGGACCTTTCATTTTCTTTTTTAATGCAAAAACAGGAAACACGTTTTTCGCCTCTTGAACCTTCCGTCCCTTTTAACATTAAATTAATTTATAAATGTAGTATGATTTTTGTTTTTAGTAATTTATTAATGACACATAGAGAGAGACTACATTAGGAAGAGATTAATAATACCACTATGTCTCATTTATCACATTAAAGAAACATTCTGTGCACCATAACAACGTCATCTCAATGTTATTTTGGTACCTGGAGGTTCCTCTGAAAAGTCTTAATTTAGAAAAATTTTCTCAATCAGTTGAGCACTAAAGAAATATTCCAGGTGCTTGGCTCTCCTCTACTGTGGAAGCATTAGCAGAAACAGTGAGGAGGTAACAGTGACTGGCAGAGAACATTCGCTGCCGCTCTCATCCTATCACTGGTGAACCATCATGCCACCTCTCCTGCAGCTGGTGCTTATGCATTAGTCCGAGCAGCAAAGTTACATTAAAGACTAGTGCCTTCCGATCCATCTTTAGTGTTAAACCATTCAAGAACAGTTTAACACTTAAAGGGACAATATAGTCACCAAAACAACTTAAGCTTAATGAAGCAGCTTTGGTGTAGATTATGCCCCTGCAGCCTCGCTGCTCAATTCTCTGCCATTTAGGAGTTAAATCCCTTTGTTTCTGTTTATACAGCCCACAGCCCTGGTTGTGACTGACACAACCTGCATGACAGCAAAATGGTTCATTTTCAAACAGATGTAACTAACTAAAAGTTTTTATCTCCTGCTCTGTAAATTGAACTTTAATTACATACAGGATCCTCCTGCTGAGTCTAGCAAGCTAGTAACAACAGGAGATAAAAACTGAATTTGCAATAAAAGAAGTGTAAAAATTAGATGACTCTTCAGAGGAAGTGTTTAGGAAGGCTGTGTAAGTCAAATGCAGGGAGGTGTGCCTAGTGCTGCATAAACAAAGTAATTTAACTCCTAAACACCGAGAATTGAGCAGTGAGACTGCACGGACATGATCTATACACCAAAACTGCTTTATTAAGCTAAAGTTGTTGTGGTAACTATAGTGTTTTTAAAGTTAAGAATAACTTTGCGTCAACGCCTTTCTAATTGAGCATTGAGAGGAGCACTGTTTGGAGTTCTCGCTCAACCTGGATAACACTAGGTCATCAAAAGTTTGTTTTGATTTTTTTGTTTTTTGTTTTAATAATAATAACATTTGCAAATAATCATATTTTGACTTTAGATGCCACTTATGAGCAATAGACTCTCAATGCACCAGCAACGTTCCTCTACCCCTCAACCCAAACTCCACCGCAGTGCCATGTTTCTCTTATACCTCGGAGGGGTAGAAATAAATAATTAATGATTTATACTTTGCTAAGCACATCTGGAGACCATCTGGACATTCATTTTCACCTAGCACAAAAATGCATTCCTCTCAAAATTCAAGCAGTGTTTCCTCTATCTCCTTGCAAAGCCCAGCGGAAATAAAACATCACTCTAAATTATTTATACCCCACACTTGTCAATTCTGCCTCATTGACCTCATTGACCTTTAACCTCAGTCTGTCCAGTGGATTCACATTTTACCAGTTAATGTTTAATCTCATGGAGTGTAAGACTTACAAATGCTGCATTGGACACTCTGTATTTATATTTCCTGTTCACTTCTTGAAGAAGTACCGATATGGCTGTTCGGCAGGATTGTCCTGACAACAGTTGACCATTAACCCCCCACAAGTAAAAACATATCCCATGATTTCTACCTTTTAATTCCCATTTACAGAGTTTGCAACGTACCCCAGAGTTGTAAAATATCCAGGTAAAATCCCAGTATTCTAAAAATGCCCATTTAGAGACTTACTTAAGTCAGCTGTCTGCTAAAATTATATAAAATGCCTGAATTTCATACAAAAGATAAAGAAAATTCATGCCAATGATTCCTGTTAGAAACATAGAAACATAGAATGTGACGACAGATAAGAACCATTCGGCCCATCTAGTCTGCCCAATTTTCTAAATACTTTCTTTAGTCCCTAGCCTTATCTTATAGTTAGGATAGCCTTATGCCTATCCCACGCATGTTTAAACTCCTTTACTGTGTTAACCTCTACCACTTCAGCTGGAAGGCTATTCCATGCATCCACTACCCTCTCAGTAAAGTAATACTTCCTGATATTATTTTTAAACCTTTGTCCCTCTAATTTAAGACTATGTCCTCTTGTTGTGGTAGTTTTTCTTCTTTTAAATATAGTCTCCTCCTTTACTGTGTTGATTCCCTTTATATATTTAAATGTTTCTATCATATCCCCCCTGTCTCGTCTTTCCTCCAAGCTATACATGTTAAGATCC
The DNA here is from genome assembly GCA_933207985.1 of Pelobates cultripes. Lineage (NCBI taxonomy): Eukaryota > Metazoa > Chordata > Amphibia > Anura > Pelobatidae > Pelobates > Pelobates cultripes. The sequence goes on along the minus strand of OW240916.1, from coordinate 10,371,967 downwards.
TTTAACCTTTCCTGGTAAGTTTTATCCCGCAATCCATGAACCAGTTTAGTAGCCCTTCTGAACCCTCTCTAAGGTATCAATATCCTTCTGAAGATACGGTCTCCAGTACTGTGTACAATACTCCAAGTGAGGTCTGTACAATGGCATGAGCACTTCCCTCTTTCTACTGCTAATACCTCTCCCTATACAACCAAGCATTCTGCTAGTATTTCCTGCTGCTCTATTACATTGTCTGCCTACCTTTAAGTCATCAGAAATAATCACCCTAAATCCCTTTCCTCATATGTTGAGGTTAGGACTCTATCAAATATTCTGTACTCTGCCCTTGGGTTTTTACGTCCAAGATGCATTATCTTGCACTTATCCACATTAAATGTCAGTTGCCACAATTCTGACCATTTTTCTGTTTATATAGTTGTATATACATCCATTGTAATATTTTATCCATCCATCACTTTAAGTGGCAGTGAATTTAATTGTATTACCAATTTTTATTCGATAGAGAACGCTTTTACCAGGTGAACTTGACAGACCCATGACACTAAATCAGGATTGAGCATTGAATGATTTATTAACTAATTCTTACCGATACCCAGTTTATATATTCATTCAGTATTTCTTTATCAGGCTCTGCCTCTTCTGCCCAATCCCTCTCTGTTGGTGTTCCCCAAGGGTCTGTCCTTGGTCCCCTATTGTTCTCAATCTACACTTGGTAAACTCATCAGCTCCTTCGGCTTTCAGTATAATTTCTATGCGGATGACAAGCAAACGTATCTGTCCTCCCCTAATTTCTCACCACCCCACTTGACTCGTGTCTCTGACTGCCTCTCTGCTATTTCCAACTGGATGGCTGCTAAATTCCTTAAACTGAACATGTCCAAAACAGAATGTCTGGTCTTTTTACTTCCTTTTCTGTGTCCCTCCAAGTCAATGGCGCTACCATCCACTCTACCTTTAAGGCCCGCTGCCCAGGTGTTCTCTTTCACTCTGACCTCTCCTTCACCCCTCATGTCCAATCAATCGCCAAATCCTGCCTCTTCCATTGCAAAAATAATCCACGCTTTCAACCCTATTTAACACCTGATACTGCAAAGGTACTTGTCCATGCCGCTGTCCTCTTTCGCCTTGACTACTGTAATCCGCTTCTCAGTGGTCTTACGTGTTCCCAACTTGCCCCGTTACAGTCTATAATGAATTCGACTCTTCCCTCCTTTGTCAGTCCCTACATTGGCTTCCCGTAAGATATAGGACTCAATTTAAGATCATGTCATTTGCTTACAAATCTCTACACAATGCTGCTCTGACCTACCTATTCTCACAAATACACAAATATGTCCCATCTAGGCCCCTACGCTCTGCTGGAGACCTACGTCTAACCTCTGTTCGTACTCCTACCTCTGATGCTCACCTTAAAGACTTCTCTAGGGCTGCACCGTTCCTATGGAACGCCCTTCCCCTCTCTGTTAGACTTTCACCCAATCTCCACTCCTTCAAAAAAATCTTTGAAAACTTACATCTTTAGGAAAGCATATCAATTAAACTGTGAACAGCTTTGCCTCCCCGCACCCCGATTCCTCTCCTGAAACTTTCATTTAAAGTACTATCCTAGCAACTTACTTTTCTACCCCTACCCTTACCTTTTGTGTCACTATACTTCACTCCCTCTGGCATTTAAGCTCATTGAGCATGGCCATCAACCCCTCTGTTACTGTGTCACTATACCCCACTCCCTCTAACATGTAAGCTCATTGAGCAGGGCCTTCAATCCCTCTGTTAGTGTGTCACTATACACCACTCCCTCTAACATGTAAACTCACTGAGCAGGGCCCTCAATCCCTCTGTTACTGTGTCACTATACCCCACTCCCTCTAACATGTAAACTCACTGAGCAGGCCCTCAATCCCTCTGTTACAGTGTCACTATACCCCACTCCCTCTAACATGTAAACTCACTGAGCAGGGCCTTAATCCCTCTGTTACTGTGTCACTATACCCCACTCCCTCTAACATGTAAACTCACTGAGCAGGGTTCTCAATCCCTCTGTTACTGTGTCACTATACCCACTCTAGCATGTAAACTCACTGAGCAGGCCCTCAATCCCTCTGTTACTGTGTCACTATACCCCACTCCCTCTAACATGTAAACTCACTGAGCAGGCCCTCAATCCCTCTGTTACTGTGTCACTATACCCCACTCCCTCTAACATGTAAGCTCACTGAGCAGGCCCTCAATCCCTCTGTTACTGTGTCACTAAACCCCACTCCCTCTAACATGTAAACTCACTGAGCAGGGTTCTCAATCCCTCTGTTACTGTGTCACTATACCCAACTCCCTCTAACATGTAAACTCACTGAGCAGGGTTCTCAATCCCTCTGTTACTGTGTCACTATACCCCACTCCCTCTAACATGTAAACTCACTGAGCAGGGTTCTCAATCCCTCTGTTACTGTGTCACTATACCCCACTCCCTCTAACATGTAAACTCACTGAGCATGCCCTCAATCCCTCTGTTACTGTCACTATACCCCACTCCCTCTAACATGTAAACTCACTGAGCAGGGTTCTCAATCCCTCTGTTACTGTGTCACTATACCCCACTCCCTCTAACATGTAAACTCACTGAGCAGGGTTCTCAATCCCTCTGTTACTGTGTCACTATACCCCACTCCCTCTAACATGTAAGCTCACTGAGCAGGGTCGTCAATCCCTCTGTTCCTGTGCATCCAACTTGTCTGGTTACAAATACGTGTCTGTTAGTCCACCCATTGTACAGCTCTACGGAACTTGTTGATGCTTTATAAATAATAATAATAATAATAATATTAATATAAATGAAAAGACCCATGTAACTTCTGAAGAAATTTTAACTTGCCATCAGTGTATTTATCAGCCCAAAGTTTTGGCAAGCCTTATACTATAAATAAGTTAAATAAAAAGTCAAGTGGGTTTAAACCTTCCACTAATTAATCTCTCATTCAAAGCTTCCAGTAATGACAGTCACTTTCACACCTTCCAATAGCAACTGTCTATTTTAAACCTTCCTATAATAGATATCTCCATCAAATGTCCCAATAATGACCATCTCAATCAAACCTTCTCCTCCAAACTCCTCAAATAATGATCATTTCATTCAAAGCTACATTAGTAGCTGCCTTTTTCACACCTTCCTTTTTCAGAGCTTCCAATTGTGACTGTTTATTTCAGCCCTTCCAACATGACCACCTCTTTCAAAGCCTCTAATAATGTTTATCTTATTTAAACATTCTAATCTGAACTTTCTAACAATGCCCATCAATGATTATTCGATTCTTATTGGCAGCCAATAGTAAAGTCTGGTTTCCCATAATCGTTACGTCATTTCCTGGTTTTCCATTTATTTTGGGATCCCTGATTTTAAATATATCCCCCAACTGCTAATGGCCTCACCACAACTCTACCACATTCCTCCTTTAGAATGTTCACAATGTCCCTTTTTGGTGCAGTGGAAACATTTGAGAATTTAATTATGTTACACATATCAGTTACAGTCCTAGATGGAGAAGAATACATTTACAAGTAACTTACAAAAATTCAAATAAATGACAAATTTCCTTTAAATGCAGAAAACAAACAAAGAAATTATGCTGACTCTTAAATACACTCCTGGAGCACTAATTAGCCTGATGTGTCAAGGTGTCTTTGATATTGTTTGTAATGTTGGAAAAATCTCGGCCAAAAAAAACTTTATTTGAAATTAAATCTGTTTTCCTGGATCCAGGGAGCATTTCGTTTAAGAAATGCAAAAAGTTAAATTCGATTCAGCATTTTGACTTAAAAGAGGAATGAAATGAGATCTAGATTAGTTTAGCAGTACAAATAATAATAATAGTAAAAGGTTGGTTGGGTTTTCTCATTTAACTTGACATCCTTTGAAAACGTAACCCAAGAGTCTCTTGCATTGGAAGACTGGTTTCGATAGAGACTTCATTATCCTCACATTTATAAAGTCATGTAACGTTGTTATTCAAGCGACTGCGTAGCTCTAATAAAAGGTACTTAAACATCCATCGCCAGATTAATACGTAGCAGACTCATACTTTGGATGGTTTCGAAAATAAATTGCTTTACACAAATTTAGAATATTCTTTTTTTCTTCAAGGTCATGCAACAAGTTTATCGGGTTCAACTTGAAATGTTTGTTTTCTTAATGCTGTGAGTGTAATTGGAGGTGACGTAATCTTGAATCTGTTGTATGCTTACACGTTAAAAACATTAATGTCTCCACATTCACCATAAAGGGTCAGGTAATATCGCTTCCTGTCTCTAACAGAGGTGTGAATTGCCAAGAATTCAAAGTGTTTTCAAAATGAGTTTCAAATTAATAAAAATACTCTCCACGTCACTTATGCTTCCAGTTTCTTAGGGTTACTTTGGCCTTAAATTTGAAATTTACTTTAAATTTCTCATAATTCTCACATTAGTGAATAATAACCCTGACAATCTGGATTTCAGTCTCACATGGCAGATGAAGGGCCTCAAATGTCCAGTTTAGCAAAAACATTTCCAGGCTCTCCACAAAATCAAAAAATATTTTTTATAAATATTCTGAAGATTTTCTATTAACTATTTATTTAATCAGTTGTTCCTTCGTTATGTAAATGCAATAAATTCAATGCACTCAGTTTTAAGATGCTTTTTAAAGTGATAATCTAAGCACCAAAACCACTTCAGGCCTAGTTCTGGGACTGTTACTACTGTCCAAAGATGGAAAATGTTATCGCTAAGCTGTAAGTGTAAATTTCAAATCGAAACATGGCAAGCAAGCATCCTGCGAGGGAGACCCTTGAGCTTCAAACTGCTTGAAAATCAGTTCGACACAGAACCAACAAATAGCCCCCATAGCCTACAAGCACCATAACAACTACAGCAGTCCATATTAGTATATTTAATTTGAATATTTAACATCGTCTAAAGACACAACATTTTTAAGGAATGTTTTTAATTTTTAGATTACATAATTTACTGGCCTTTCAGTAAATAGCTCATTCTAATCCGCACAGACAATATTTATGTAATGCTAATATTGATCAATGAGCTGAGTCAATGGGAAGAAATTAAATGACATTTATGTCATGTTACAACAAAACATTCAATATATGTGATGCACGAATTTTCAATTCACAACACGCTAGCACAGAACTTGCTAAGGATCATTCTATCCGCGATTTATTACACAGATCTTTCCTGGGCCCGTTGGCGTGGATGGGATTATCTTGTCTGTTACATATATCTGTGGATTTGTGACAGGAACCTGAAGCTATAACGTTCACTTTGCTCAATGTTCAAAATGCAATGTAATTATATGACCAGCTTTCCCAAAGGAAATAGCACCTGGAAAAATCATATATTTGGGGTTTAAAGTTTCTTCGTGTACGTTGATATTTACAAAGCTACAACATGGAATAGATCTTATAAAATCTTCCATTAAATATATAAAGGATTCTAAATTTATTTTATGTCCTTGAGTTTATCCTAAAGAACAAATAAAAGAAATAAAGTCGAAAATTCATTATGTTCGCACTACACCAAATATTTTATTCTATTCTACAGGCACTGTTATGGGTATATGCAAATATTACAAGTTTTACAATGAAAAGTTGTATTTCTTAAACTGTGTACTTTGTCTTTAAGAGATTTAGCAAACTGACAAGGTGTTTGAAATGGAACATATTATTTTTCATACAATGTTTCTTTAATAAATTACCTCTTACCCATATTCAGTGAATATGGTGTTCAGACTTTAGGATACCATCTTGTCCTAGGTTAGTGTAATTCACCAAGTCAGGGAATTTCCCATGTCGTGTGCACCCTTACCTTTGAGTCTAGACATAGATAAGATGTTCCCATGTGAAATGACCAAGTTATGGCCTCATATCTTTGTCAAGTTAAGGTAGGTCCTAAAATGACCTAATTGAACATCTAAGGTATGAATATGTGTACTTATTAATATTAGGACAAAGAGAAGAGATCTTGGATACAGAGGCACTGCTCCATTTTATAATGACTGATAGAGGTTGATATGTTCAGGAGGGTATGTTATTCTATTTTACTGATATTGCAAGCATATACTTTAATCTTATAAACTCTTGTAATGGATTTTATATGTCTATATTTAATATGTATTTAATAAAATATTTAAAAGAAAAAACTTTATTGCTTCCAAGACAATCCTTATTTTATATTGTATTCTCAATTAATTAATTATATATATATATATATGTATATATATATATATATACATATATATATATATATATATATTATAATTTTATATATATATATATATATATATTTAATTATATATTTTAAATAGAGGAACTCTTACTAACTATAAAATACTATCTCTAAAGATATCTGCATGGTTAGTCCTGCTATATTCTATGCTTTAACACGTTATTGGGGTAAATAGGGGAACCGGCTGCGGTTACAGCACAGTCCCTGTTTCTGTGGTTTCCCTATTTTCACAACATATAAAAAACTTTAAAGGGACACTGTAGGCACCCAAGCCACTTTGGCTCATTGAAGTGGTCTGGGTGCTGTGACCCTTTTGCACTTAGTGCTGCATTTGCATTGCAGCACTAAGTCTGCCTCCAGTGGCTGCCTTCCAGACAGCCACTGGGGGTCTTCCGGATTTGTAACTGACTTTTTGTCCATTATCTGATGATGGACGTCCTTGAATTATCGTTACTTTAGGAGGGACAACACATCCACATTTGCCTTAACACATAGAGTGTTTTAAAATGTGATACCGTTCTTAATTAAAGCAACATATTTGTACACAATTAAGATTAATGTATCATTGGATATTCCTATTTAAAATGTTTATATTGTCGTTATTGCTCATCATATCAGAGGTACAGTGAGTCTTTGTGGGCTTGAACATGTCAATTAAAATGCTTCACTAATTAAAAGTTAAATATATAATTGATTTATTCCAGTAAACATATGTTACGGCATATGGCTGAAGGAGCAAATATAGTTTAACACGAAATTGTTTGTGTGAATCCATAAAGCTATGTTAAGCAGAAAATATACATTTTTGCATTTTGCTGACTTTATCCCTGGATTTGCATATCTCACTGAACTTCAAAATAGAACTGAATGTGATTCTATTTTCCAGAGCTGAGATAGTGACATTTTAAAGGGACAATCCGAGCACCATTATCGCTTCGAAGAATGTTTATGTCCAACATTCCTGTTTCCTTGTCGACAGGGGTGCATTAGCTATGGATCTCGTGGATTTCTGAGATGTCAGAGAAGGAGGTCATACAACATATATATACAAAATGTTTGAGAAAACTTATATGCCTTCATGTGAGCTCTTGCACCTATAATGGGCAATGACAAAGTTCAAAAGTTCCAATATATTTAAGTTTATTTGCAGATCTATACCCAACAGGGATATACTCATAGCAGGTTTGGTAGCTTCTGAAATATCGGATGTAAAATATAGCATCTTTGCAGATCGACCTCAATAATTTGGTTTTTATATTCAAGTTACTCTTTGTTCCTAATTATTTTATGTGGGCACAAGTATCGAAATGACACTCTCATATCTGATTTCTTGACGGGTTGCCAATGAGCAGTCAGCTATGGCGTTACAAGCACAATCTCACCTATCCGATACCGTAAGACAACACTTTTACCATTATCAATTCAGTTAAAAGGGGCCATGTGTTTTATGACACAAACAGGAAGTAGACATGAAAAAGTTAGTAAAAGGTTGAAACTGTTTAATTTATACACTTGTGTTTAGATCCCAAGTATAAAAAAAATTGCCATTTTTATTCTAGCAAAACCTTACCAATAATATATTTCTTAATAATAATAATATTTATATTAAGCAAACATTCCAACTTTATTTTATGTTCTGAACCTAAGACGATTCTGCAGATGGACCTATTAATCAAGCACACGCTGTTTAATTTTTAGAACATCATTTGCATTTGAAAACAATCCAAACAACATGTTAAACCTTCTCTAGTCTGTCTTCCGAACCATACAAATGGGTGGTTAAATCTCATAATTCAAGAATCTATATATAAAAATCTTTCACATAAATTTTAATTTAAAAATTGAAAGCCCCTTTAGAAATAGTCATCGGAAAATATATTTGCAAATGGTTTAGCTAAAAAAGATAAAGACTTGATTCAGACACACACTGTGGGTATGTAGCACCATTCAGTGTAAAATCCAAGATCATTTAAGGCTTGAAGCAAAACTGTTCATCTAGAAACAAGGATTGATGTTTCTTGCCAAAAAGAAAAGGAATGATGACTTAAGCACTTGTTTTAAATTATCGTTTCTTCTCAACATCATTTACGCCTTATGTTTTCAGCCTAGTTTTTTTTTTTTTTAATTTCAATAGTTCTGATACACCACAAAGACTTGCGGCAGAGCGTAAACTATTAAAGGGAATGTCCTTACTTGATTTTTCAAACTGTCGAAGCAGTGGCTTTTTTACTTGCTATGTAGAAGAATTTGTGTATGCCAGCTGACGACTTTTATTTATTTCACTGCTAAGAACGTATTGAGCAAGTGGAAGAAGACTTTAGGGAAAATGCTTGTTTTGCAGACAGGAATAAATATTCTGTAAGGGTTAAAGAATAATTCGAAAGTCAAACAGTTCACCTGAGTGACAATAACTTTTGTCAAAAACAAAAAGAAATAAGGACACTTTGTTATTTTTATTACTTTTAAGGCTGTCTCTTGTGAAATAGTTTAGATATTGCAATTTTCTTTCTTTTCCCATTGGAAAGCCAATGTTTTCAGGTTTGTTGTATAAGCACTGTCGCCAGTGTCATCCGTCTGTATATTTTTCTTGTATCAACTTCTTTATTTTATTTTTTCTCTGTTTTTATCTCAATACACTAAAGTTATGGTTACATTACATACTTACAGTTTGCGGTTTTATATACCGTAACTATTTTTGTTCAGTTGTCTTTGTTTAAATAGAATTTACATTTTGCATCTTGGGTGCTCCGTATAACATTTGTGTTCGTTTTTTTCTGTCCCATACTAACACCACTTACGTTAGCTGTGGTTTTGATCTCTGGAGATTTTAAATCTTGGCCTTGAAACCTTGAATGGTAGTGGCGTTTCAAATTTTAAGATCAGATTTTAAACAGAACTATTATTGTGATTAGGTTTTGTAATCAGATAAATAAGCAGGGACAAGTCGCTAATGTACCCAGTCTCTAAAAGGCATATAATTAAAGACTTTGGACCAATAAGAATTCCTGAGACCATTATGCTCAGGTTTCTTGCGAGATATACAATATTATTTACTAAAGTGAAAATTTAAGGTGAAGTTAAAGCTAATTTCAAATTTAAGGTCAAAGTAGCCATTCAAAAAAGGGAGATTTTTTAACGTAACTTTGAAATCATTTTGAAATCTTCCTTTTGTGAATAGCCCTGATTGACTCCACCGCTCTATGAACCAATGGGAAACTGCCAAATACTTATGACGTGTAAGATATGAAGAAAGACACTTGTACGGGTAAACAAATATTTATCGCGGAAGAAATGGCACATTACTGAAGAGGCTTCCAATTGATTGCTATACTTGTGATAGTTACACTATATAAAAACCTATTAACAGTAATCATCTGGCATTTGTTTGGTTTGGTTTTCCAAATGACTCAGGAATGGAAAAATATTCCTGTATCGTGTAACTTAAAAGAAGACTGTCATAGAATCTTCCCTTCTAATTTTTTTATGTTTATTACAGTTAATGGAACTTTAAAAAAATGTTTTTAGATGAGCAGCCATGTTGGGATACACCAAGCAATAACAGTCAAATTACATCCACCCTCCTCACTAATGCAGGGCTGTTGCAAACCACCATCCCAACACACCTTGAGGATTTTAGTTTTCAGAATTATGGTAAGAGGCTGCAGCCCACAAACCCCTTGCCAGCCCTCTCATCAGGGGCGTATTAGCCGCGAGGCAAACAAGGCATTTGCCTTGGGCGGCATTTTTTAGGGGGCGGCAAAAAACGTTGCCCCCCAAATGCCCAGGGCAAATGCCTTGTTTGCCTCGCGGCTAACTGACATCTCGAGCGGGCGGCGCTGGCAGGCGGGCGGCTGGCGAGGGAGAACTTCCTATGAGCTGACTGCTCAGCTCCCTCGCGCGCCGCAGAGTGAGGCTGGGAGCCGGAAGATGACGTCATCTTCCGGCTCCCAGCCTCACTCTGCGGCGCGCGAGGGAGCTGAGCAGTCAGCTCATAGGAAGTGCTCCCTCGCCAGCCGCCCGCCTGACCTGCAGCCACCGGACCACCAGGGATAGAGACCCCCCCCCAGCACTCCCAAAGGTAAGGAGGTTGGGGGGGGATTTAAATTTAAAAAAAAAGTTAATGTGTGTGTGTTTGTGTCTGACTGTGTTTGTGAGTGTGTGTTTGTGTCTGACTGTGTTTGTGTGTGTCTGACTGTGTGTGTGTTTGTGTCTGACTGTGTCTGTGTATGTGTCTGACTGTGTGTGTGTGTGTATGTGTCTGACTGTGTTTGTGAGTGTGTGTGTCTGTGTGTGTGTGTATGTGTCTGACTGTGTTTGTGAGTGTGTGTGTTTGTGTCTGTGTGTGTGACTGTGTGTGTGTTTGTGTCTGACTGTGTGTGTGTTTGTGTCTGACTGTGTGTGTGTTTGTGTCTGACTGTGTGTGTCTCTGACTGTGTGTGTGTGTGTGTGTGTGTGTGTGTTTGTGTCTGTGTATGTGTCTGACTGTGTGTGTGTGTTTGTGTCTGACTGTGTGTGTGTATTTAGAAGGTGGGGCGGGGGGGAGGGTTTCTGTGGGGGTGGCGCAGGGGGAGGGGGGTGCCTGAGTTTTGTCCTGCCTAGGGCAGCACAAAACCAGGATACACCACTGCCTCTCATACTAGTTGCCCAAAGGATAAATGTGCCCCTGCCCCCTTGCCAGCTCACCAGCAGACATGCTTAATCAAATAAAAAAAATCAGTTGAGCTGAAACAAATTACCTAGCTCAGCTGAGTTGATTTTATTTTCCTGTGACTAATCAGGTCTCATATTTCCAAGTCTCTTTCAACTCACCACAATTTATCAGTTAGTAAATAAGCCCAAGAGAGTATGAGAAAATGTAATAACTGTGACGAGACCAATCTCGCCATAACAAATAAAACATTGCTGCTAAACTGTGCCGTGCCTAGGGCACGTCGGGCAAGCCAAAGGCTTATTCGATGCACACCGATGGGATTTTGCATTGAATATAGTGCAAACACAACCTTCCATCAGAACCCTTTGGAATAGAAATAAAGGCACTTCAATGACTTTATCATATGATAATTTTATTGTTTGAACCATTCCCTGATAGCTATTTTAAAGCCAAATAATCAGCCCATTAAGCCAAGGGGATGTGCATATGTTGAACTTAACTCAAAACAGTAAGCACTGGGGATCTTCAGAGGTATAGGATAAAGACCTAGTGTTTATCATTACTTAAATAAGATTTTACAAAAAAAAAAAACATAAATACAAATTTGAAGCTCCTGATAACTAAAGAAAAAAACACAGTAATAATATCTTGTAAACTGTACACAGCAAATGTGTTAATAAATTAATTGTATGAATATTACATAAAAATTTCAATATGTTGCTAAAAAAATTAGATTATTAGCACAAATTTATAAATATACAACATATAAATTGTATTAATTCGTAGAACAATTTATTACGTAAAAAGTGTTCAAAGCATGTTCCCATTGCTTAAATTATATTTTAGAAAGAAATCTGAAGTTACAATAAATTAACAGACACTTCATTTTTCAGTAAGTAAATTCTCATTTTTACAGATGGGTAGTGCCAGGCCTTGGGAACTCTGTTGCTTGTGAGTAAACCTTCTGCTTGTCCAAGCATGTGGATCTAGTGTATGGACACATAGGAAAAGAATGGAAGGCTTTTGTGTGTTTTCAGACCTTGGAACTGGTCAATAAACATTTCCAACTTTGGACACCCTACATCGTAAATAAAAAACAAAGGCTTTATGACCGATTCATTGTTCTTTAAGAAATCTTTGAAGCTCAACTGGAGATACTGTTCTCGTTCTGCTAATTTCTCCAGGTACATTATATTTTGAAAAGAACCACTGCACATTTCAGCTTCAATATAAGACTTTCAGACAGCCAGAAATTTTATTATATGTAAAATTGCAATGTCCTTTAGGACACAACTATGAGAAGAATTCACTGCTCGGAAACGTAGAATTCTAACCATCTGTTGCACATGAAACTGGTACAAGTGTTCTGCGAGATTATCACAATGACTTTCAGGAGATTAGAAAAAAGGATTGTAGGAGATTAGCACAAAGTACAAAAATACCATGTTAACACTGATCTACCAACAATTCCTTCTGGAGTTTTATATTCAGTCAGTCATTACCATAGAATGGCTTTCTATGGTACGTATTATGTGAGGTCCAGTGAATGAATGTACTTTAGTTTTTCCTCCTAAAGGAAACATTATCTTAAACAAGTTAAGGACCAATGGCAGTCCATGCCATGACAACAACCTGGTCCATAAAGACTGTATGTTAACAAGTAATGTTATATTTATTTATTTTACAAAGTCCAGGCTAAAGCAGGCTGAGAAGGACATTTTATACCAGAGTAGGGTTTTCAATGACTTGATTGTTCCAAAGACACAGAAAGGCACTGGTCCTTAACAGTTTAATTTCTTACCTCAATTTCACCGCAGTTCTACTCAAGCTATCACAAGTGTGAATTTAGATTCTAAACATGCCATGAAACATTCATAGGACAACAGAGAGGAGAACCCCTCCTTTACTTTAATGTCTGTTCCTATCAGTTATGGGGTTTTAAGATCTTCCCTCTTTTTTTTTCCTATTGAAATCTTTCCTTTTTATTTTTAATATTTCGAAAGAGTTCTATTTGACAACGATTCAGTACAAGAACATTGGCATAATACATCTCCATTGTCAACATCAGTGCAGCAAAAGCATAGATGGTAAATTACAAAGATGTAAAAGCAAGTAAGTAATACAGTAAAAGCACAGGAGTTTCTAATACAACGTGCACACGTGATGACTCATTAAACAAGAACAAAAACAACATATAAAATAAAACAACTGCTACTGCTTTGTCGAAGCTCACATTTGATCAGTTAGGAATTTGGATCATAACTGAATAGCTTTATCATGGTATAGCACACCTATGGTCTCATGGGCATGTTACTCTTGTCCCTTGGTACAAGGCACTAGGAGATGAATAAAGAGGTGAATTTAACCTGTCTGGAACAGAATTCTATTGGACATTTCCTAGCAGAAGGATGTAGGATGTATAGTGGAGGTCATTATTGTTTGAAATATGAATCTATAGTCCTATTGATGGATATATAGTATATATAGTATATGTAATGCGGCTTCCCAAGCTGATTGGTATTCCGGAGGGGTGTTGGTTTAGGGCATAAATCTTGGATAGGGACCTGCTTACCTTCTCTGTTGTTTGGCATAACTTCTCAAAGGGGATCAGGTCTCTTGGTTCCCACTGAAGCTGTACATACACTCTGTGCCACAGCTAGGAGATGCCATGAGATTCTATCACCATTTGGGTCCTGTCACCCAGTAGGTCTCTCTCCACGGGGGCTTCATTAGTAATAAGAGTTGAAGAGAGCATTGCCAGCCCCGCTCCCAGTAACCAGTATGACCACAGCTCAGAGGGAAGGCAGGGTTCGCTACTACAGGTTATAATGGGGATATCCAAGGTGATGTGCAGTACTTCCTCCATAGACTGAGGACCAGGTTGATTAGGGGATGATGCAAATGGCACAACTTAGAAATGGGACAGGTCTGCCAATGGAGAGTTGAAAAAGGAACCATACTAAAGTTCTGCTCAATTCCACACCATGCATTTGTCCTACCTGCACCCATTCATTCCCTCATCCTAAAGAACACCTTTTACAGGTAATAATTATAATGATGGGGCAGTCCCAGAGTCCTAGACCTCCTTGCACTCTCTCGCTAGTCAAGGAATGAAAGGCTAATCTAGGATGTCTATGTGTCTAGATAAACTTGGAGACAACCCCTCTCATTGTAGAAAAGAAGGGTCCTGGAATGTGTATAGGATGAGTCTGGAAAAAGTACAATATTTTTGGGAGGACCATCATCTGATGATGTTTACCAATCCCATCCTTGTGAACTGAGGCAGGTTCCATCTCCTAAGGCCTTCTATTAGCTGAGCAAGAAGGGCAGGGAAATTTGAGAAAAGGTCTGCTTCATCGACCGAGGCCCTTTAAGGCTGCACGGCTCGCTGGAGGGTTCCTGCTTTGCTGCGCGGCCAGCGTTCGGTCCCACCAGGTCTCGGAAGAATCGCCTCAGAGCGGATTTTTGGGCAGCGGAAGAAGTGAAGGGAGTATTCCACACATTCCTCCTCGGTTTCTTGCTCATCATTATGCTGGTGTTACCATGCTAAAACATATTAGCCACCCGATCTGCCACAGAGAGCCGGTTCATGCGACCATACTCCTCGTCAGCTTAACTACACACTCTCCTTTCCTTTTTATTAAATTGAGATCTCTCCCCCTTTTTTCTTGTGGAATAGAAAACCCACCAGACACACATTTCTTCTTATGGAATTGAGCTTTACCCAATTTCTTACAAGGACATTAGGCTCAAGATTATGTGCAAGCTTAAAGGACCACTATAGGCCCCCAGACCACTTCAGCTTAATGAAGTGGTCTGGGTGCCAGGTCCAGTTAGGGTTAACCCTTTTTTTATAAACATAGCTGAAGAATAAACATGGCAGCACTTATAATGAATGTCACCAAAGACTCCTGAAGGCGAAAGAGCCTCTTTAATGTTTCACAGCACCCACCAACAACAATCTAGCTAAATATCCAATAATTCAGATAAACATAATTGTATGCAGTTATATTTTATTTTTAGACTTTATGTTAAAAACATTGTAATATGTGCTTATAATGTGTGCTTTTTAAGATGTAATTAATCTAAAATGTCATTGACACTTCTTCACCGATTTGTCATGTCACTAGAATGCTGAGGATCTTGGGAGTGACAGTTAAGTAGCAGCAATTACAAGGTACCTCAGCCTGCTAGGACATTATCATGCAAAGGAGCCATTTCCCCTAAAAAGAAACTCATTAAATGTAATGATCTGCATGTTCTTCTAAGGCCAAAGCTTTAATAATGTTCCCCCTCTTTAAGGGCAGATGTAATACTGCAGGCACACGTAAAAATGAAATGCTAACCAGAAACAGGAGGCTTGCCTAAGGACTTGCTGAATGATGGATTGTGGAAAGAAATTAATCATTCCTTGGGTTGGAACGTGAAATAAAAAAGGTCAGAATCCCCTACAAATTCTCTCTACTCATTGGAAAATTAACCTTTAATACACTTCGAGGTGCCATTCTATACGCAAGGAGATTGGTTGCTGCATGTTGAATTGTCAGCGGTCTATCTGGGAAGAGATTCAACCACCTATAATCACATTTAACCTGCCCTAGCAGGTTAGCAAAAAGTTTGACTTGTGAATCACTTGTTTATTTCAGTTGGCGTGGGTTTGTTGGCAGCCAAGTGTCGGAGTTTTATGGAAAGAATTAAATGACTTGCGCATGATTGGAGATCAAAATACAACACAACAAGACTGGTTTCTATTGTGTTTGATTTTTTTGGTACGGTAATGGGCAATGAATATTCATTTTTGTGTATATCCCCAGCTTGTCGCTTAACCCGTGGGTGTTGGGCAAAAGTAACATCCCCAGGACGTACTTGGAAATCAGATCTGAATGTACGTTTCATGGTTAAATACTTTGTTATTATTTATTATTAGTAGTATTTAAATTGACTCATTTATAACACTGTTATCCATGTCTATATTTGTGGTAGAAATACTATTTGTAGAGTAGGAATTTTCCAGAATTCTAAAACAGGTGGAAAAATTATCTCGAACGGAAATAATGCAGCCTCTGATATTTAGAAAAAATAAATAAAATAATCTCTAAAAAAAACACGTTTTTTTAATATTAATTGAAAGCTTTTTAAAAAATCCTGTATAGCGAGTTCGATATTGAGAATTAGTGATTTAGTGAATTAGCCGATTATTTTTAAGATACGACGTTTCATCATTTGAAAGGAATTAAATAAGAAGCAACAGTTGTTTTTTTAATGCTTCCTGTTTAACTCACCCCAGTTATGGCAGTAAGTAAGAGTACGTATTAAACACAATTACCTTCTCAGGACTGCTGGATAATCAACATTGCTATTTTTATGTGTTTGTACAATAAATATCATCAATAATATTCCTAGAATTCTTGCACAGAATTTTAGGATGGGGAATGCATGATTTGAGGATGTGTAGCCAGTATGTCCACTCCAAGGTGACTGGCTCTGTGCCTAATATTGAGGGCTGATAATGTGATATAAGGTACCCCTCTGGTGTAGTATATATTTACTGTATGTTGTAGAGATCGCCTATTCTCTTTTAATTTATACATAGTATGCATTGCATAGATTAAAGCTACTCCTATCTCTAGGTTCATTTGTAATGCACACAATCAGCTTACCTTAAAATGAATGGCGGACATTGATCTTTATTCTTCAGCATCTCTCACTGAAGTGGTAGGTTAGTGAGGTAAGTGAGAATGAGATCAATGGGTGACTTCCGCTTATTCCATGAAGTTCATTCAGGGGAAGAGAGAAGGACACTCTTCACCTCCTATTTTCGAATGTCATCTGTGCCTCGTTAGAATTAAATGTTTGTCTCCTTACATATTGTAGAGGGCTCCTGAATATAATGGCGCTATATAAATTATTGTAATTACAACCGTAATTTTAAATGGACGGTGGGTAATTGCCCCAACTGTACTACCCTCAAAACCATTGGTTCAGGTACAAACAGAGTCATCTTAGTAAGATATCCTCTCAAGACAAGCTGTTCCACGTTTAATTGAATAATTGTCCTTTTGCTGTATCTTATTAATTTAATATAGTACATATTTTGCATAAAATTTTTGCCATCTATTTTTTACAGGCCTACTAGTATGTCGGTTTTGTCACACCTCAACCGACTTATGTACATCCCCTATGTTACGTTTATTATGTTATGTTTATTTCTTACAGCTTAAGACATTTTGTATCCCCGACCTCAAATTTAAAGGAGCCTTGAGTCGTTGGAGGGGCTAGTTTTAGCTATTTAAAGTACTCTCCTCCTCTAGCCAGTAACCATATAACACCGCTCACTCCCATTTTTTAGAACACTTTTCTGAATGAATTCATTAGGTGGGCCCTCTGTATTTTTCAGGAATACAGGTACGTTGGTTTCGGCACACCTCAACTGACATATAAATTCCCTATGTTACATTTATTAGGCTATATTTATATTATTTATATATTTATTTATTACAGCTTACAACCTTTTGTGTCCAGACCTTTAATATATATATATATATATTTTTTTTTTTTTTTAAACATAAACATTTCTCAGTAAAGTGATATAATGGGTATTTTCTGAAAAGTAATGCCGTATCGGGGTTCTCGAGTCTATACCTATCTCAAGTAGCTGTTGATCTATTAATTACTTTGTGCACTGCACATTCTTACCTAGATACAACTTATTTTTGTTTTGAGACTCAAGTTTATTGTGACAGTACGTTTTCAGCTGTCTATGTTTATGGACCCCCAGATCAGAGTCTGTTCTCAGTTCTTTTGAAAATGTATAAATGTTGGCATATAAACAACAAAATATGAAATATTATAAACAGTCACAAGAGGTTAAATATTTCTACAAAAAATGTAGACACATGTTATTCAATGTGGATATATATTTATCGCTTAACTAGTTTCTTTTTTTTTCTTTTTAAAACAGCAAATTTTTGCTAAACACAGCCGTGGGTCCATTTCCCCGTCTCTAGCAAAATAAAGAAAAATCACATATTGACAAAAATGTAAGCAAGAAAAATGTAAGCTCTCGTGAAGTTTGCTTGAAGCTACCATTGTGTATGAATTGAGTAAGCTGGTGAAGGAGACTATTAACGGACCACTGCATAGTTAGAAAATGTTAAATTGGGAATAGGTTGGGGGTATTTCTGCTCAAAGAACTTCGATGTCAAACCGAAGAAAACGTTTTGAATAAGCAGAATGTAAAACTTCACTTTGTTCTTCTGATTTGTAACCTATAAATACATGGATAAAGAATGCAAACATGGGCTTAATGAGGAAAGCAAGATGGATAATAGACATGTGGATGGGAGGAAGGAAAGACAGATATTATAATTTTTTTTTTATTACTGACACGTTAATGGTGCTACCATCAGCTCCACCATGCAGGCTCGCTGCCTAAGTGTTCTCTTTGACTCCGACCTTTCCTTCACCCCTCATGTCCCATCAATCGCCAAATCCTACCGCTTCCATCTTAAAAACATTGCGCGCATCCGCCTCTACTTAACACCAAATGCGACTAAGGTGCTGGTCCATGCCACTGTCCTTTCTTGCCTTAACAACAGCAATCTGCTTCTCAGTGGTCTTACTTGCTCCCAACTTGCCCCATTGCAGTCTGTAATGAATGCGGCGGTGAGGCTCATCTTCCTGTCCACCCGCACCTCCTATACCTCACCCCTCTGTCAGTACCTGCACTGGCTTCCCGTAAGTGATAGGGCTTAATATAAAATTCTGGTTCTTGCTTTCAAATCTCTACATAATGCTGCTCCCACCTAGCTATCCTCCCTAATACACAAGTATGTCCCTTCTAGGCCCCTACGCTCTGCCAAAGACCTGTGTCTATTCTCGGTTCGTACTCCCACCTCTGTTGCTCGCATTGAAGATTTCTCTAGGGCTGTACTGCTCCTCTGGAACTCGCTTCCCTTCTCCGTTAGACGCCCACCCAGTCTTCACTCTTTCAAAAAATCATTAAAAATTCACTTTTGCACAAAACCATACCAATTAAACTGTTAATGGCTCCAAAGAGCCCCACACTAAGTCTTCATTGAGTACTATTCTGCCAATCTAATTCCCTAATACTTTCCTTACCTTTTGTGTCACTTTACCCCACTCCCTCTAGCATGTAAGCTCATTTACTGTTTCTGTGCGTCAAACTTGTCTTGTTACAATTACATGTTTGTTAGTACACCCACTGTAAAGCGCTGCGGAATTTGTTGGCACTATATAAATATAATAATAATAATGATAATAAAGCGTCAACATATTCCGTAATGCAAATGAAAAAAAAGTACAATATAAACAGACAAATACAAAAGGTAAACAGGGGCCTGTCCGTGAGCGGACAGTACTTTGCTACATAGCCCATGAGCTTACAATCTAGATCGGTTCAGTTATACGTTTAATAAAGTAGTATCAATATGAATGAGTTGTATAATATAGTGAATGCTTTACTTATGCTATTGGGAACAAAGTTTGTTTTTTTTTAATGAAATTTGAACACTGTAGTCACAAATGTAAACAAAGACAGTAGTGTTAACGTACTTGGCCTCTATTCAGTTTTATTGCAGTTCAAAGGCTTTAATTATTTATTTAAAGCCAAAATCTGACAAATATAGATTGATATCAAAAACAGCGAAACAGGACACTTGTCAGATGGAAAGAGTATATCGAAGATTGATAAATCTGTTGCATCATCAGAAAAACGTGACAAATATTCAGAGGTGATGGTTAGGTGTGAAAGGTGCAACAACCAAAAAAACAACATATTTAATGTTACAATAAAAATTAGATTACAACGTCCCCCAAAGCGTTATTGTTTACAGCTATAACTGAAAACTTACACCCACTAAATCTGCACTAAGACTGGTGGAATCTAGTGTGTGAGCCACGATAGTAAATATCACGGATCTGTACACTGACTGCTGAATGTAACTGATCGTAGCTACACTGTGGCACTTTACGCTGTCTAAAAAAATCATTGTGATATTTAAAAGCTTTGAGAGCACTGACCCTGTTTAAAAACAACAAAACGTGTGCACCATCATTTCCTAATAAATAATATAATTTTGTTGGGATTTTTTTTCTTTAAGTGACAGCTTCACTTGAACTAATTGCGTGATATTTCCAGCGTTTAGAGCTGTCATCTGCCGTGATATTCATTAAAAGCTGAACCTATTCATTTATACAAACACGTGCTTTGCAGGACATATATTAGCATCACACAGTTATATGACAGGAAAAGTGAAATAAAGGTGATAGTTTTATTAACTAACTGACTTGAATGACAGTATAGGATTTCAATGCCTTTTTCAGACATGATATACATCGAAATCTGAATTACACATTCATATATGCACATTGCATGGCACATCCGTATATAATTATTGTCAAAAAGATACGTGACAAGGATATGCAAATGTTTAGCGTGAATTTCTGGAAAATTGCAACTGACTTTCAGTAGAGGAAAACTAACCATAAAAAGGAATGATGTGTCTACTTACTAAACAACGGAGATTAAGGAAAAATATGTAGCCCCAAGGAGAAAAGCGCAGCTTAGCAGAGGGGGCCTTGACAGGGCATGGAGGGGGGCTCAAGGGGAGCCTGATGGTGATTAGTGAGTTGTGTTTAGGGGTTGGGCTGATCCCTATAGAATGTAAGCTCATTGAGCAGGGCCCTCCACTTCTCTGTTCCTGTACGTCCAGTTGTCTGGTTACAATTACATGTCTGTTAGTCCACACATTGTACATCGCTACGGAATCTGATAGCGCTATAAAAATAATAAAATAATAATAATGAAAATGTCGGCCATTTTGAAAATCCCCATTACTAATTTGACTTACAAGGCTGAGTTGGTCCCTCCCTCCCTTTATGCATGGGTTACTATTTTCCTGTTTGGTTACAGCGGCAGGCTTTACAGTGCCGAAGTGCCGAATTGCTAAAGTGCCGAAGTTCCGAAGTTCCGAGGTGTCAAAGTGCTGAAGTTTCGAAATTCCGAAGCACAGTACTAATATACTTACCCAGTGAAAGAAGAAGAATGTTACACTGTATACAATTTCAAATAAAACGTATACAAACATAGCCAGGATTCAGCTGTAAGCATTTGCAACACTTACAACAATCAAGTAACATACATTCATATAAAATGTAAGTTACCTAGCCAGTCATGTAATGACAGGAATGAATAAGTAGATAACTCCCTAATTCCCATGGTATAAGGGAGCTATCTACCAAAAGGCTGAAAGACCTAAATTGGTCTTTCAGCCAAATTTACTAATACTAAGTAAAGATTACTTAGTATTAGTAAATTATGCCCCTACTCGCTATACCACGAATAGGGGCATGTCTATTAAACAATGAGCAGCCTGTAGCGGGGGGTGGGGGCCAAGGGGGAGGACATTAGGTCCCACCCATTTGTATTTAGGGCCCCCACCCACCGCTTAGGGGTGGGGGCCAGTGTTGAGGACATTAGGTCCCCCCCCTTATTCTTGTTTAGGGTCCCCACCCACCGCTCAGGGTTGGGGTCCAGGGGGGAGGACATTAGGTCCCCCCAATTTGTATTTAGGGCCCCCACCCACCGCTCAGGGGTGGGGGCCAGGAGGGAGAACATTAGGTCCCCCCCCTTATTCTTGTTTAGGGCCCCCACCCACCGCTCAGGTGTGGGGGCCAGGGGGGAGGACATTAGGTCCCCCCAATTTGTATTTAGGGCACCCACCCACCGCTCAGGGGTGGGGGCCAGGAGGGAGGACATTAGGTCCCCCCATTATTCGAGTTTAGGGACACCACCCACCGCTTTTTACTTTAGGGCCCCAACCCGCTGCTCAGGGAGGGGGGACCCCTTTTTTTTAACAGTGAGCAGCCACAGGCTGCCCACTGTTTACTAGACATGCCCCTACTCGCGGTATAGCAAGTAGGGGCACAATTTACTAATACTAAGTAATTTTTACTTAGTATTAGTAAATTTGGCTGAAAGACCAATTTAGGTCTTTCAGCCTTTTGGTAGATAACTCCCTAATACCGTGGGAATTAGGGAGTTATCTACCAAGCGGCTGCAAGAAAAGTCCCGAAATGCCAGAGTTCCGAAGTGCTGAAGTTGCCGAAGTTCCGAAGTGACGAAGTTCCGAAGTTCCGAAGTGTTGAAGTGCCGAAGTTGCCGAAGTTCCGAAGTGTCGAAGTGCCGAAGTCCCGAATTGACGAAGTCCCGAATTTCAGAATGCCGAACCGAGCCGAATATTTTCCCCATGCACATGCCTATAAAATATACACACACTGTATACCGACTGCACTGCTGAGTTTTTTTTAAAGGTGTGTGTTAATTGACCACATTCAGATTACAAAATAAAACATTTATTACACATTTTTGTCCTCTAAACTACCGTTACTAAAAACTATTTTCCAACTCCCATAAGCAAAGTGCTCTGAAACCTTTTTTTTCTACGTATATTAAAAAGTTTAACTTTTTGTGCTTTATCCTGGAAATGGATGTGTGCGGAGTTGAAGCGCACTAAAACATCCTTCGATAATGAAATCTTACCTTTAGACATACAGTGCAATTTAAAGCTGGATTGCTCTTTGTCACAAATCTCCAAATCCTTTACAAGTTGGAAAGCCTTGAAGACAAGTTAGCGATCAAGAATGACAGGCTGGCATTTCGCTGAGTCACAAGAAGTCTTTCGAACAGATTAATGGCATCTCCGAGAGCGAACTTTCAAAAATACCAAGTGGAGGTGAGAGGAGATCATTTCTTCAAGTTAAAAAAGGTCAAAGAAGAGACCCCCGGGGGCGCATCTGCAAAGCGCAGGTCAGGGGATTAATCAAGTCATTAGGAAGGTCAGTCATTTACAATAATTCTTTGTGGACAACTAGATTCAGAGCACAGCCCTGCATCTTTAGGGACTTTCGGGAACATTTCCCTCCTATAAAACAAGCCTCCGAAGAATTTAAAGGACAGCAGATAAAGGTGATTAAACATATTAAATGTATTTATTCTTAATTCAATTATTATTGTTTTTAAATTAAATACATTTTTTAAATGTGCTGTGAAGCATTATGTGAATTGCATTACTTAATGTTTGCTATTTGTTTTAAAGATGCTTTTCCTAATTTTTTTTTATTTCTTTGTCTTGACATTATTAGCATTCATATTGCAGAAACTGAATATTTTAAACATTTTTTTTCAGCCAAATTCCTGCTCAGTGGCGATCTTCAGGAAATGAATTCACCAAAACCCCAAACTCTAGACTGTTTTCCTGGTCTGGTCACTGATGGGTTATAATGTATACACGTTTTTTAACGTGTTACATTTCACAAACTGGATGGCAAGCATTTGGACCTTACTTCATAAAACAATTGATGACTAGCTGGACTGCTGCCTATGGTACTGAATAGCTAAAAGCTCAGACTGTAATTAATTATTGAAAACGCTTCAGTGAAAAATTATGAATAAGATTAGTGCCCTGGATGGGTGGATGGATGTATTATTATTATTATTATTATGTTATTTATATAGCACCATCAAATTCCGCAGCGCTTTACAATGGGTGGATGGGCCAGATGGATGGAAGGGTGGGATGAGTAGGTGGGTGGATAGATGGATTTATGGGTGGATGTGTGGGTGGTTGGCTGGATGGGACACATGGATGGATGGATGGATGGGTCACATGGATGAATGAACGGCTGGATGGGTGGGATAGTGGATTGGTAAACAGGTGGAAGGATGGATGGTTGGATGGATGAGTGGGTGGGTGGATAGATGGATGGATGGGTTGAATGGATGGCTTGATGAGTGGGATGGTAGATTAGTGGACAGGTAGAAGGATGGATGGTTGGATGGATGAGTGGGTGGGTGGGTGGGTGGGTGGATAGATGGATGGATGGATAGATGGATGAATAGATAGATGGATGGGTCGAATGAATAGCTGGATGCGTGGGATGGTGGATTGGTGGACAGGTAGAAGGATGGATGGTTGGATGGATGAGTGGGTGGGTGGGTGGGTGGGTGGATAGATGGATGGATGGATAGATGGATGAATAGATAGATGGATGGGTCGAATGAATAGCTGGATGCGTGGGATGGTGGATTGGTGGACAGGTTGAAGGATGGATGGTTGGATGGATGAGTGGATAGGTGGGTGTGTGGATAGATGGATGGATGGATGGATAGATGGATTTATGTATGGATGAGTGGATGAGTAAGGTGGATGGGTAGGATGGGTTGAATGTATGAGTTGGATGGATGAATGGACGGATTGATGGGTGGGTGGGTGGGTGGGATGGATGGATGGGTTGGATGGGTTGGTTGGATGGATGGGATGGGTGGGATGGATGGGTCGGATGGATGCATGAGTGAAGGGATGGGTCGCATGGATGAATGGGTGGGTGGCTGGGTAGGTGGATGGATGGTCTAGACCAGGTAAGCAACCTTTTAGCAGCAATGTGCCAATGTAGGATTGTGATGTCCCGTAGTGTGCCGGTCCTATTTTAATTTTTTTAAATTGAGGTGTGTATGCTGCCGTATTCTGCTTGTGTTATTTATACTGTATTTGCTTTGTATCTTTATATTTGTGCGTATATGAGCTATTATATTGTATATGTTCATTAGTAGTTTATGGTATTGTGTATGATACATATGAATGTAAGCTGTGTATGGGGGCTGCTTGTGGAATTGTGTGTGTGGATGGATATGTCACATTGTGTGTTTGGTAGTGTGTGGGGGCTATTTGAGGTATTGCATGTGAGAAGCTGCATGTGTGGTTGTGTGCATGTATGTGGATTGTTAGCGGGTTACGTTTGTACAAATTGTGTGTTGTGTTTGTGTGTGGGCTGTTCGTATTATTTGTATGAGGGGAGTATTATTCTGCATTTCTGTGTATATCTAGCAGTGTGGGTGGCTTCCCTGGGTTCCAGTGGGTTCCAGGCTGGCCAGGTAAAGGTCAAGGACAGGAGCTGCAACAGCAGCGTCAGGCTGCTCTACTACTGTGTGGATTCCCATTCACAAGTGCTGGGAGGAAGTGATCTGAGATCACTTCTTCTACGTGCTGCAATGCATAAATTGAGGATTGTCCTCAACCATCTTTTCGTGTTAGCAGATATCTGAAGTTTCACTGGGACTCCTGATAGGCCAGAGCCTGTTTGGCTCTAGCAACCTTGAGTGCCGTGCAAAGACACCTTTAGTGCCGTGCATGGCACTAGTGCCATAGGTTGCCTACCCCTGGTCTAGACAGATGGATAGGTGGGTGGATGGGTCAGATGGACGGTGGATGGATGATTGGATGAATGAGTTGATGTGTGGATTGCTGAGTAGGTGGGTAGGTTTATAGTTGGGTAGGTGGGTAGATGGATGGGTGGATCGGTGGATGGGCACGTGGTGGATTTTTGGGAGGATTAATGCATCGTTTGGTAGTGGGTGGGTGGATGTTTAATCACGCTACAGTGCAGGACTGTTTCAGCTTGTGGGAAGACCTACATACTAGTTGATTCTGTTGGTAGATCTGTTTGACTGTAATGAGTTGTAGTCCTAAAACAGGGCAAACCCTCATACTCTGGATGAAAACTCATTACCTTCCCAATGGGCTGGTACTGGAATTTAATGGCTGCATTTACTAATTATATTGTAAACTTTTCCACATTTGTATTGTGGAATTAAGCTACATATTTGTCTTAAAGCCTTATTCTGCAAAATAAAGTTATATTATGCAAGCAGAAGACACCATGAAGATATCTAGAAAGCTTAGTTGGCGTGTGTTAATTTAATTAGTCATTCTCAATTTATGATTAATTCTGCCATGAGAACGCTTTTAAACTGCTTCCCTGCAGGGTCCCATTAATGCTTTGTGTAGCTACGCTTGACATTTAAAAAAAATATTAAAAACAATGATTCTTAAAATATTTGTCAGCCCTGATTCTTATTAGACCCCAGGACTTAAAATCCACTTCTGACTGATGTTATGAATCCAATATTCTTAGGGAATATGATAATGAGATGATGGATAAAAGTTATTACCGCATTTAAAGTAAATTGAGATCTTCTGAACACTTAGTTGCAATAATTAGATTATTATATTGTTTTCTGACTTTTAAGGAGATCTTTTTTTATAAAAGCCAGGAAATGACACATCTAGTCTAACCGTTTAGAAGCATAGAACTCATCAAGACTTATTCGGCCTCTCACCTTCTTTATAGCAGGGCGTCCCAGGTAGGATCTACGCCCTGCTTTTCCATGTGTTATCACTTTATGTCGTCTAGAATGTGACGGAGCAGAGCTAATACAGATAGAATTATTAACGCTGCATACATCCGTTCTCAGAACTTACACTCAGTGATTACAAGTGGCTTGTAAGTAGATATAAACCCTGTCTTATGGAGGTCCACATTGACACCTTATATACAAAGCTTGATTCACAAGGTGGATTACTTCCGTACAATAAAAGAATTAAAGTGATCCTCTTTGGGCAAATACTACTGATATAGTGACACCTGGCAACAATGGAAAACATTTATGACCAATCACACACACCTGGACGACTAACAGTACCCCCCACTCCCCGGACCTAAGGTTGACTAAAGATTACGACATTCACAGTTGCAAGACACTACCCAATATCAGCTAAGCCTCAAATTTCAGTACCCAGCCGTATTTACATGCAGTCGGATTCACGTTACTCAATTTCCTATAATTTCTACATTGGAATACAAGGAGTAGCTACTATACGCAAAGCAATGTTGTTTTTTTCACAATAACTCTTAACCTAATGCACTTCGTATTATTTTGTTACGTTTATCTTTTACCTTTATTCTTTAATGTTTAACCATTGTTGTTTATCCAACAGACAGGTGCTTTCATCAATTGCTCCTTTAGCTCAAACCATATAGGAGAATAAAACATAGTTATTACATGTGAAATCACAAACCCATTTCTATTCGACTTTGCTATGTAACACCTCACCATTGGAGATGTAGGCACTACCCACCATACGGTACAAGCTATGTATTTCATTTTGCATGGATTGTACTCAAGTGACTGTATTGCTTGTTGTTCTTCTTCTACAAAACAAATAAAAACAAAATTAATAAAATAAACTCTGTTATACCTTTCAGTACCCCTCTTTATTATTATTATTATTATTATTTTATTATTTATATAGTGCCAGGATATTCCGTAGCGCTCTGCAAAACAAAACAAACAAAACAATATTTAAGAGTTTATTTGCTGTAATATACAGTATCACAGGGTTCTAGAAGCGTTGCGACATGTTAAGAGGTGGGGGAATATTGCTGCTTCGTCTTCCCTATATCCCGGTCTAATGCAAAGAAATGGGCAAAATAGCCCATGTCACAAAGGTATGAATGACAGGGGAACTTACAGGGACACTGTAGTCACCAGAACAACTACAGCTTATTGAATTTGTTCTGGAGAGTAGAATCATTCCCTTCAGACATTGTGCAGTAAACGCTGTCTTTTCAGAGAAAATGCAGTGTTTACATTACAGCCTAGTGATATCTCCTGTGGCCACTCCTCAGATGGTTACTAGAGGTGCTTCCTGCGGCAGTGCTGCACAGTGTGACTGACATTCAGTGTCTCCACCCTCTGCATGGAGACACTGAACTTTCCTCATGGAGATGCATTGATTCAATGCAGATTGGCCAGGGCTGTGTTTGGCTTGTGCTGGCTCTGCCACTGATCTGCCTCCTTGATAATCACAGCCAATCCAATGCTTTCATATGAGAAACCATTGTGATTGGCTGAGATCACCACTTCTGATGATGTCAGCCAAGGAGGCAGATCAGGGGCAGAACCATCAACAGCAGACTGGATTAACAGCACAATACAATACTACTATATTTAGGAGGGCAGGGGGGGGGGGAGAGGCAGGCAGGCTAGATGGTGTTTTTAACACAATAGGGTCAGGAATACATGTTTGTGTTCCTGACCCTATAGTGCTCAGCAGACACCAGGTAACTTGTCAAATCAAAACTGTTTGATGGCCTACTTTTGCGGGACACGAGGACACTAGGGTCCTCCTAGCCCCATAACAAGCTTTATAGTTCTTGGAGTATCCCTTTAAAGGACTTTGCATTTATTATCAATTCATATTTTTTTACAATATATTTTCACGTATTTTGTAGCCAAATCTCTGGAAAATAAATAGATAACAGCGTATCAAGTAGTGAAGATCTGTCTTCTTATGTCTTACAATCTGCACCCTCTTTGCACATGTGAACAGTTTGGAAATGTACAAACTTGGAAAAATAACATGCAGTTTGAAAGAATATTTCAAGTTACTTTGCACCCATTATATCCCACTTTAAAACAACGTATATACATATTTACGGATTTTCAAAAACACAGATGATTCCATCCTAAAGAACTGAATTGCAGCTCAACCTGCGTACAAAGATTAAACTATCAGGGGAGCAGTGTCTAGGTCTGCGGCTCCTTGGGATTTCGTGTAATGTGGTTGTCTGCTACAGTGTCAAAGGAGATTGATGGTGACTCGGAATAGTTCTCATTCATGCAGAAATAACAGCCTTATACCAAATGCATTGTGCTGATGTTCTCCTCGTCAATGGGAAGACGCTTTATCAGATGAGTGTCTTCAGGAATAAGGCCTCTGTGCAAAAGAGAAAAGATTTCTATTTTCAGAAGTGCTAAAGCAGTTACTGTATGACACAACATAAACATGCAAATAAATTTGTGAGAATGGGCTGTCACAAGAAAGTCCCCCAAGAGACCCTGGAGAGAGTCAACAGCCCTGACGTAGATCAACAAATGTCAAACTATGGTGAAGCTCAAAGATGAGCCTTATCAAAATGCCAGCCAGCACGGGAGGTGGGAGAGGAGCTGGCCTGGACATCTGGCTAGGGACTAATAACTAGGCACTCATTCCGGTGGGGTTAGAACGTGAATTCATGGCAGGCTTTAGCAGAAGAAAAGACGGATATTGCAGAAAAAGGAAACTCTCAAACTCTCAAATAATTTATTAAAGTCTATGGGAAGTTTTGTAGATAAATTATTAGGAAAGTTATTTCTAGCAGTATTGAAAGATTTGGAAAGATTATTAAATTGAGGCTTTTAATCAGAATGAAAGAGGATTTTTGACCATGTTAGAGTCTTGGTCAATTAAATGCAGATGTAGAGATGCCAGTAAACATTAAAAGTCATTAAGTTTTGCCAGTTAACATTTACATTTTGACACAATGATAAGACCAGAGGGAATATAACAGAAAATTATTGCACTGACAAACTCTATTTGTTCACTGATTAGCCACAACATTAAAACCACTGACAGATGAAGTTAATAATATGTATTATAGTGTTATAATGGCACATGTAAAGGGGAGGGGGGCGAAATATTAGTCTCAAATGAACGGTCCTTAAATTTCATGTGTTGGAAGCAGGAAAATGGGCAAGCAAAAAGATCAAAGAGTGACTTTGACAAGAGCCAAATAATGATGGCTAGACGACTGGGTCAAAACATCACCAAAATGGCAAGTCTTACGGAGTGTTTCCTTCAGAATGATAATGCACTCTGACACACACTGCAAAAAAAATGTTCAGGAATGACAAAGAGGTGTTGCCTTGGTTTCCATTTTCCCCAGATCGTAATCCGATTGAGCATCTGTGGGATGAGTTGAAACAAAAGTTTTATCTATGGAGGCCTCACCTTGCAAATTGCAGGACTTAAAGGATCTGCTGCTAATGTCTTGGTGCCAGATACCACAGGACACGTTCTGACGTCTTGTGGAGTCCATGCTTATACGATTTATAGCTGTTTTGGCATGAGGGAGACCTACATATCAGGCAGGTGGTTTTAATGTTGTGGTTGATCAGTGTATGTTTTTACCAAGTTGTGGGTCTTGAAGCTGGCAAAATGATGCCAAAAGGCAAAGAGGGTCTTCAAAAAGTCAAAGTGACTTTATAAAAAAAAAAAAAAAAATCTCAAATGGAACAAGGTCTGCAATATCGCAAATATTACCATTTCTTATTTTAAAAATAATTCATGTAAACATATAAAGCTAGACGGCCTATGTGTCTGCAAGCAATAATGGATCTGGGCCCTGTGTAGGTGGAATTCAAACCACAGGGAAAGCCGTGCCCAGACCGTGGTGCATGCAGACAATGATTCCATGACAGCTACAGTGCCAACGGCTAGTACCATAGAGTATGACTCCCATGTATGAATCACTGCGGCCTTCATTATTTGTCTATTTGAAAGCAGCTGGCAATAAAGGCAATGCATCTAAAACCTTATTAAGAACACTAGTTTAGCTTTAAAGCCTGGAGCTGCGAGCGCGTTTGCATGGCACTCATTATTTGTGGTGTCTCTATTTCCTACTTCTGTCTGTCACAATCAAATACCGAGAGCGAGTTCTATATCTGCATAGAAAAGCATGGAGACTGATTGTTCAGGTGCCTGTTCTGCTCCCGCTACCAATATTTCCTTCGAGCAGCCGCAGCGTGCATGCCTCATCGGATAATTGCGGATGGCAGGTAATCACACACAGCACATTCCGAATTCATCGAATCCTGTCCTTCATACGCCACCACAAACCTTAAGAAAAAAGGAAAGGAAAAAAAAAAAAGCTACAGATTAGATAGCATTAATATGTGTGGGCTCGGTGCAGGTCGGAATTACTATAGAGGCAGAAAATCAAAAGAGAATTCATTACTGCAGTAGAAATGAAGCAGCTTAGTTATTTATGAATAGATAGGTAGTGCTGTTGGTATCTGTTGCTATCTGTGCACTCCAGACTGTCTATCCTTATAAATATGCTAATTAATTAAACCAAATGTTTCGTGCCGGGATTGCATTATAAAAATAGGTTATTAGAGTCAGCCTGTGCAGTTTTATAAGAGATACTGTATTGCAAATGTCATTAGCGTGGATCATCAAATGACAACCTATGAATTGTGGGGGGTGGGGTGGGCGGGAGAGGATCGAAATACAATTTGCATGCCTGGTTATGGATGCAAACATTTAATCGCTGCTGGGAAGTCAGTTTCATTACATCCCTATTTGATCGGGCAAAATTAGGAAAGGTCTGAGTGACGCACATCGGATTAGCTGTAGACTCACTCCTCAAAAGGAGCCACCATGTATTAATATAAGCAGATTGACTTTATTAAAATACCTGATGTTAAGGTACATTCAGAATTAGGAAAAATGTTTTTGTTGCAAAATAAAATATATGCCTCTCTCTGTCTAGTCAATTTTGTAATACAAATTAAAAATTGCTGTACACATTTAACTCTTTGCTAAAGGAAATCGACACCATCGTTGTCCCTTCTGAATCACAAAGGGTCTTTTCAAAGCCATCATTTTATCTTTAATACCTAGTAAAAACTCCTTGTGAGTTACTGAAAGCCAAGAATTCTCAATGTGTTGATCTTCTCTAAGTTTCCTGGAATGAATAAACACTTACATGGGGGCAAGTTTTCCCGAGTCTAGTTAGTTTGCGAGTTTTGCCCAAATAGAATGACTCTTGGCTACACGTATCGGGGGACGGAAGACTCCCCACGGACACAAGTCGGCGATCGACGAACGGTGTTCTTCTTCACTGGGGGGACTGCCTGACAGGCCAGACAGTTCCCCCTCTGCAAATTAGAACCCCGAGGGGCCATGTGACCGCTCTAAAAGCACGGTCACATGGCCGCAATAGGTGTCCATAGTGCTGCCAGCAGGGGGACTGCCTGAACTGAGTTTGAAAAAGTTTTTAAAAAGTTAATTAATAAATAAAATAAAAATAATAATAATAAAAAAATATATATATATATATTGGAAGGCAGGGCCTGAAGTTGTGGGAGGGGCTATGTTCCTTTAAAAGGGATTCCCCCTCCTACCTAACTTACCTACTGGTCCAGACGGGCTTTTGGACTTCCGGTTCCCAACGTGCTTTGCAGTTTCTCTGGACAGCTGGCGGTGCAACATTCAGTTGCTCGTTCCGCCCACCACGATGGTTTCCCATCCAAAGGTAAGTAGGCACACCCGTATCATTGTACCAGTCTGCAGTCTATACTAGCCCGACTCACCGAAGTCCACGGCTACACGTATCGGGGGACGGAAGACTCCCCACGGACACAAGTCGGCGATGGGCGAACGGTGTTCTTCTTCACTGGGGGGACTGCCTGACAGCCCAGACTGCAAATTAGCCCCCTCTGCAAATTAGAACCCCGAGGGGCCATGTGACCGCTCTAAAAGCGCGGTCACATGGCCGCAATAGGTGTCCATAGTGCTGCCAGCAGGGGGACTGCCTGAGTTTGAAAAAAGTTTTAAAAAAGTTAATAAATAAAATAAAAATAATAATAACAAAAATATATATATGTATATATATGTTTATATATGAGAAATATATATACGTATATATATATATATATATACACACACATATATATATATATATATACACATATATATATTGGAAGGCAGGGCCTGACGTTGTGGGAGGGGCTATGTTCCTTTAAAAGGGATTCCCCCTCCTACCTAACTTACTTACTGGTCCAGACGGGCTTTTGGACTTCCGATTTCCAACAGCTTGCAGTGCAACATTCAGTTGCTCGTTCCGCCCACCACGATGGTTTCCCATCCAAAGGTAAGTAGGCAGACCTGTATCATTGTACTGCAGCCTATACTAGCCTGACCCGCCGAAGTCCACGGCTACACGTATCGGGGGATGGAAGACTCCCCACGGACACAAGTCTCGGGGGTCTGCAAGGTTTTCCGCCATATTAACGGGCTGTGATCAAACCCCCCCACCACCCGTTACATAGGAACCTGGTCATAACTAACTTACCGAGCCTGCTCCTGACTTCCCCAGCCTCCCCCCAAGCGGGGGGGGCACAAGTCATATACACCGGCTTCGCCGGCTCTCTAATTCCCCACCTGGCTCGGGTGATAAGCGTCCTTTGCCATCATCAAGGTTGTGGATTCAATTACATCCACGCAGCTTGAGTCAATCAAATTTTGTTGCAATAACCAAACAATCTAATTACACCAAACTAGAAATGTACTATGGAACAATGGTTCAATGTGTAAATTCAATTGTGTTTTAGATAATGGGAATGTCTTTATTAAACATATCTGCTAAATTCAGCTACTGCTTTCTACCTACTAAACTACTACACCAGACAGCCTAAAGATTTTACCAATTAATGTACTAAAAACACCTCTTAGTGTATCTTAAATACCCCCTCCCTTATACAACACCAATTACTATTTTTAAGCACCTTACAGTTATTTTATTACCGCCGCCCCGCCCCCCCCATTGACAGGAGCACGAAGGGTACAACGGACCCCAGCTCTCTCTCCTCCCCCCCACCCCCTCCAAGCCACAGGGGCACAAGGGTGGTACACCAATGCATTTAATAAATATACTGGACACACTAGTCTACTACTAATATATTAGCTCAAATCAGTGTCAGGATCTATACTGGCACTCCAAGCATGGTAATTCACCAGCAACGTTACGCTGGATCTCAACTCACATCACCCCCAGCAATCAGGGCTCCCCATATCGGCACTAACACACACCTGTCATACTCCCACCAATTCACTTAAACTCATCCCCCCATCACACACGAAGGGTCATACTTACCCGTCAGAAGGGGTTGCACTCATCCGGTCGGAACTCCATCTACAGGCACAAGTTTGCTACTGCCGTAAAGCACGTCCTCAGTCAGCACTACAACGGCTAAGCAGGCTGTAAACACCAATCACTCACAGACATTTAAAGGGGAGTTACATGACGCAGTTCCAGCCATTGCAAATATTACACAATTATGTATAATATCATGGCTGATTATTAAGTACAATATGTTGTAATAAGGGAATATGCATTAAAGTCACGAATGGTTTTCCCCTCTCGGGCGGTTAGTTATGCTGAACAAGTTACGTTACAACTCTGCTTAATTAACATGGTACATGTATTTTGTCCTGGGAATCTATTGTATACTAATGCAAGGGTGTTCTAAACCAAATCACGATTCTCAAGAAGTATTTTGTCGCCTAATAACTAATTCTCCTTGCAAGGTTTTCAAGACCTAGACAAAGACAAGAATATTGTGTTTTCTTCCATAGGTACGTGCACCATATGCACAAACATACGTTTCGTTAAGCAGACATACCAATTCCAGTGCACGAACATAAAATGTACGCCGGGTACACACGATTCCTAGCAGACATTTGCATAATTGATAAAACGTATTTTGACATATGTTACAGATTCAAGACGCCAAGGTTGGACTGACTTGGCCATCCAAACCTAATTTATACGTAACCAGCAATCATAGGTAGGTGGTAATAGGATATGCTACTTACAAGTAGGGGGACAGGTTCATCTATGGAATACTAGTAAACTCTCATATGTACCCTATACCTTCCATTCGGTCATCCATCATCTGGTTTAGTCCTCTCCCCTAGCTGGAATTAGACTACTACAATACAATCAAATAGAACTTTGTGCATTCAGGTAAGTTACTCTGGTTTAGACAACAAAGTTGTAATACACGTATCAACCAGTAGAGACGCATCGGCTCAGCCACTTAGGTATTTCCTCCCAGGCACCTTTTGCCATAGTTAGAAGTCCCGCGAGGCCAACACCCATCCTCCACGTAAGAGGTAATGACGCCCCATGGGCCAAATCATAGCTAAATGCCTCGCATGTCGCATAGCAAGGGTATCACCCATCACACCTCCTCTGCAGATCAAAGACTTAGGCCTTGCAAGCCCACATACAGCAGATCACCCCCTCATAAGTAGAGCCAACCCAGCCACTTGGCAACTAGTAGGGACTCACTGGTCACCAGTCCAACTAATTGTTTCGCCACTTCGGCACTAGTTAAAATAACTGTATACACCCTCAAGAGAAACTCATTATTCCTACATGAGTTTGTCCCAAGTTCCAGAAGAAGGGATTACATTTATATTCCAAGTACTCCACCTAGGACTGCCAAACCTACACGAATAGGGCACACCGGCAGTCCATCTTCAATTAGATCATGGACCACCCCATGAATCACGACCAAGTTACGCAGGGCAGCACACCCCTTACAGCTACTGCCCGCAAAACAGAACTACTCAGGCTGATGCAAGCCAATACTAACAAATCTGACACAGGGGATGGCGCAAGGGGCTCGAGCAATGCCACCTGCATACCAGGATTCTTAAGGACCGTTTTTGCCCACATCCTGTCCACATACGGCCACACAGTAGCTCTCCTCATGACCCTACCTACACGCCCTACTCCTGACCGAACGCACAGAAGGTAATAATTCCCTCATAACAGACGTTCTCCTTACCTCTCTTATTTTACTTCTTCAATCATATTGTCAATTTACAACACGTGCAACATGCCACATACATTAGGATACGTACTGAAATCATCATGTGTGTCATTTAAGTTTCCCGGGATTGACCTCACTTGCCAGCCGCCATTGGGATTACATAGTCAATTGATACTAGACTATTCCCACATCACCATTACGTATTAAGACCAGTCCATATACATCATATTATACTGTCCTTCACGCTTTCCTGGCTATTTGACTGCTCGGGCAACCATGATACAAGTCACCACATTAGCCATGCACATGCAAGGCCTATGGTATGGCCTTACCTAGCATCTAGGCTGTTGAATAATTCCAGCTTACAGGGACAACCATGACATTATTATACCATGGACAATTTTATTCACAACCACACGCTTTTATGCGTTACATACGACCCACTAAAGGGCTATCCACCATAGCACAATGGCACCCCCTCATCTGGGCTATTACATATTGTAACGGATCACCTGGCACCCCAACTGGGTACCTCCGTGGAAGGATGCTCCTAGTGCTTCCTGAGGGCTCCAAGCACTCCAGCCGACACCATAACCACCGTGGACTCCTTCAGCGAGCAGGACAGGAACAAGCTCTTACAAGAGCTTAGTAGTGATTTAGCAAGGGAGTATGACAAGCATAGCAATCCCTTGTAGCAGATTCCCCCAATAAGAGACGGCACTCCAAATTGAGGGTGAGGTAGAACCGACTGTACTGGCACATACAGCCTCTTTTATTCACAATCCACAAACATAGTACTGCCCACAGGGTTTTGAAATACAACCAATCAATCTGTATCTGTACAATACACACAGACACTCCCACACAAAATCCTCCCCTCTGCCTGTGATATGATTACTGAACACAATGGTTAATATAATTATCACAGGTAGAGAAATACAGTATCATAAAACATATCACAGGGACCCCAAAACATGCAGTAACCCCATAAAAAGTATATCATCCGAACCGGGGGATCTGGGTGAACCACATATCCAAAATTCACCCAGATCCGTTCAGAAGTTTGGAAGATACAGTTTAATGCAGATTCCGCAGAACATATACAGGCTATATGAAAAATAATTACTGTATAATGTGTCCCCTGTTGTATAGTTTAAAACTACTGCACGATGTCTTTGTGCACCAAATACCGGCGAGATGGCACCGTGTAGAAAAGTCCAAACAGTGTCTGTGAGTTAAAATGTTCGCCATCCATTGTTCTCACCATGTGCTTCATCCATTGTTCTCACCATGTGCCTCTGATACATGAAATGGTGGCCACCCAGTAACTCCACAGTATGTCCCCATATGGTTCTTAAAGGGCCAGCAGCATCATAATAAAATACAATATGCCCAAATCATGTTTTTAAAGGGCAATACATCTCAGGGGCCATAGTCACATGGCAGGAGGCTGGCAATCAGTCTTCTCCAATGCCCAGTGACAAGGTCGGTTTCGCCACACATATGGCATAGGAATTAAAATTTTGACATTAGTTTGCATTGGTGTGACAACCTACCACAGCATGCATCTACAAGTGGCCCTCACTAGGCCTTCACTCTTATGTGACATACGACCCTCCGCGAGCAATCCACTATGGCTCAAATTCAGCCCACAG
Source organism: Pelobates cultripes (assembly GCA_933207985.1). Classification (NCBI taxonomy): domain Eukaryota; kingdom Metazoa; phylum Chordata; class Amphibia; order Anura; family Pelobatidae; genus Pelobates; species Pelobates cultripes. The sequence goes on along the minus strand of OW240916.1, from coordinate 10,335,081 downwards.
GTGGGCAATTACAGACGACCAAGGTCACGTTAGACCACTCAAATACTCCTTATATGGCCTTTCTCGGCATTTAAAAACTCCAGTCACAGACCCTTACGTGATCTCCAATTTTAGTTCCCGCTGGTAAACCAGGAATGTCCCACATAATTCATACATATTTCAGGTTCTTATAGAGGAAGGACGCCCAGCGGAAACTCACCTAGGCACAATATATGGCACAATATATTTAAGAGTGTCTCCCCCATATATATATATATGTGTTTTACTAAGGTCATCTACATATGTAGTCACCCCGATGCAACGTCTTACACAGGGTTTGGTGCAAACTCGGGGGACAGTTGGCTATGGTGTAGGTGGCCGGAAAAGTAAGCCAGATTGAAGGGTTCCGTAGAACTCTGCACGCTTCAAGGTATATCCCACCGTAGCTGCAGCAACTACATGGGGTCATTCATGGGCAAGCAGACTGGTTCGAGGTCTCTGACTAATTGGCAATTGACCACATATATACAAGTCCGGTCTCGTATCCCTTATTATGAATTTATCAGACGGCTAACGTAGGGGAAGCCTGTCACCATTTTTGTCTAGTATATTACCACGTACCAGGCATTTACAATACAGCTGCTGGCCAGTTAGCCAGTCTTCAGTTTTAGGCATTCAACAGGTCCCTAATAACTGCCTCACCGATAGCGACGATCGCTCCCCAGCTCCAAGAATTACCATGGCACAGAAGAATTGCTAAGTTACAGCAGGAATTCATACAGTTGGCCCTCAAAGAATACGCACACTGCTATGACAGAGTTTACTGCATACATCGACGTTCATGTCAGACCAACACCTTATAAACTGGTTCAGCCGCGGTTACAATTCCCCAACAGAACCACTAGATGTGTTCTATTGTTCTCAGTAGAGCATCACCAGCAGAGGTTGCTCAGACTTAGAGAACTTTTCCAGTTTGGCTACGTCTACCTTAAATTTCAAATTCAGTGAATAACCATGAAAGAGTTTTGATATATAATGTATAACATTGCTTTGTGGTTAACTGGTATATACTATTATACACATTATAAGTGTCCTTCTTTAATTATTGCCTTGAATCAAAATGCACCCATTTCACACCTCAGACACTAGTGCTCCACTCTCCCTCCCACACGCTCCCAAAAATGTGAAGTTGCTCCAGATGGCTTAAGTATAAGTCCAAAGTGATATTCTGATCCAATCTGGCTTTAAATCTAATTGTAGCTTTTTGGATGCACAACAAGCCGAATGTTAAATTGTTTCCAAAGATTCATTTATTAAGACATACCTGTGCAAGGTGTTACTGTCTAACGCTCGTTAAGTGCTGGTTAGTTATAGAGTACATTTCATGCCCATCTTTACCCTATTTATCATGCAGTAAGACATTGCCTAACCCTGAAAGACCAGTGGGCTCCTAGTTAGAGATTTTTTTTAACAAAGTCCTTCGTTGACATTGATATAATTAGTTGTGCACTCAGTGATGCAGAACGTCTTCAGACACAATGCATAAAACATTAAAAATATGTTCCTTGTGCTGTTCATTAGAAAATGCATTAAAAGTAAACTAAAATAAGCCTTTTTTAATGAGTAAAGAGGAAATCTATGGCAGGATTTAATGTGACAAGGAAAGGGGTTCACTCTGCCGGTGGGAGGGTTACAGAGAATTCCCAAAGAAGCCCTGCACTCAAACTCCCACTACGCCTGGGTGGCAGCAATGACTATAGTACGCGTCAGCCTCAATAAAAACAAAAAAAAGTGAAGAAAAAAGTTACCTGCACACTATTCAAATCCCGATGCACAAATACATTAGTATCACTCAAATGGGCATTCAAGTGTAAGCTCACCTACCACATCAAGGCAAAACCTCTTAGGTGAGTCCTACACTAACAATTCAGCTATAAGGTAACAATCAGTAATGAGAAAGAAAGGGGTATTTTTCTAAATGAAATCTTGCGCTCTGTCCCAAATACTGAGGCACATTTAAATAACTGATGGTTTTTTAGTATCACAAAAGTATTTGAGAAAGAGTGCAGGTCATTTTGTTTCATTTCTGTTCCATGTATTTGGGCTGATGATTACTGTAGCCATTGGTATTGCCCAAGAGTAGTAGGAGTTTCAGTACAGGGCTTCATATTGTGTGTTTGTATTTGCTTTTTTCGTATACATCCACGTTACAGTGCTGCCTCCCACCCCATGTTTACCCTATTAAGGGTTAATAAGTGTGTAGGGGGTTATAAAAATAATCCTTACGGTCTCCCAGATTTTTCGGTGAATTGTTAGTGTAGGACTTACATAAGAGATTTTGCCTTGACATGGCAGGTGAGCTGACACTTAAATGGCCACTGTAATAAAAACTAAAACCTCCAGTTGTTTAAATGTGAATAGGCATTTCGGCTAGTGTGCCGGAAAATACATATAAATAAAACAGTACATTTATTTTAGCCTTTTGACCTCTATATGACCAATGACATGTCAAGAAAGTCACAATATCAAAAGGATTTGACCAATCCCTGGCCCTTCAGGGGTTAAACACATTGAATGTCATAGTGGCCAAAAATAAGTTTTACAGCAACAAATGCATTTACAAGATATCACTACCCATTCTTTGTGTCAAATGGCCACAGGCAAGAATTAATTGGGCCCAACAAAATTATAAATAGTTCAAAATTTAACATAAAGTGTTACTTCTGGATAGATTCCTGATGATATTCCCAGCACTATATTTAGTTGTAGAAGTGTTATATTCAGCAGAACCTTTAATGAATGATCAAGGTGTAACCTGGGAGTAAGTGAGTGACTCAGTTGTTAGAAGCAGGTATCGAAGAATTCATCTTAATTCCGAACATTCCGTGATTCCTCCGTGGCTGCAGAATCCACCGATACGACTAATGCCCATGGCCATTTGTCTCGTATCTGTTCATTTCTTTGTATTTGTTTGACGTGTCAGGGGACAAAAAGGAAAAATGTACCATTTTAACAGAATGCAGATAGAGCAGGATTTAAAGGATTTCAATGCTCCGTGAGTTAAAGCAACAATGTAAGAATTCATATTAACAAGGATCTCAAAAGAAATGCAAAGGATTTAGGCAAAAGGGAGTTGTATGTTCTAATCATTGTAACAGTAATGGTTTTGTTTTGTTTCATTGATCAGACAAACAAAAAAAAGAGCCAATCAGTGTACTGCAAAGTACACACATAATATAAATATAATATAAATATTCTGTAATAGCTATATATTTAGCAGCACACTGATAGGTGCGTTCTCCCGCCATTTGGTTCACCAATCAAGGGAGAAAAAATAACCAAACGTAACCAATAAAGAAAAAAGCGGAGGAGCATAAAAAAATATCTATATTTATGTATTACACATTTATTAAATATATAATATATGAATATACAGATATAGATAGTTTTACTTCTCCTTTGTTTTTCCTCACTTGGGCACATTTTTTCGGTTGATCGGTGAATAAAATCGACATTTAGTTACTGTCTACTAGCCATCAATCATCTCTTTTCCCATAAATCATCTCTTTTTTTGGTGCTAGGTGTGGAATTCAGAATCACGGATCATAACCAACATGCGTATCTTTCGTGCGTTTCGTTTGCTTTGTGATTCGGCTGCACTTCAGCTCAGTTTGGGAATTCAGAAAATCGCTCAATCGGCCCAAATATTGATGAATTATGATTCTGACCAAAACAAATTTTAAAATCGTATAGACATAGAGACCCGACTTAAAACTGACTTAGAGACCCGACCTATAAGAGACATAAAGATCTGGTCTATAAAAGATATAGAGACTTGACCTATAACAGACTCGAGGGCTTGTTCCTGCCTGGTATTTACATATCTTTACACTGACATTTTCTTACAGTTACCAACGTGCCAGGTATGGTGACAGCTGCTAGTAGGAAGAACTTTGCACAAACTGGAAAATTTCACCAAAAAGTTCCATTTACATCTTATTTTTTTTGCAAAGTATAATTTTTCTGATCACATTCTGAGAGCCTAGACAGCTTAGATATGACCGAACCTCAGCCATGAGTACATTTTAGGGCCAAATGATAGAAAACATGATGTTTGCGTGAAATGAGCCACCTTAGTCAGCCTGTGGCACAATAATCAGAATTATGTGTGTGAAATGTTCTGCAAAGAGAAACTGCAAAGACAAATCAGTAACATTTTCTGAGTACCTGATGACCACAAAGATTCATCAAACTCCCACAAAGTAGGAGTTTATGGAAGATCCCACAAAACCAAGGAACACTCTATAGATCTTCTAGGACATGGGTCCTCAAACTCCGGCCCCCCAGATGTTGCTGAACTACAACTGCCATGATTCTCTGGCTATCTATGTAATTCAAAGAATCATGGGAGTTGTAGTTCAGCAACATCTGGGGGGCCGGAGTTTGAGGACCCATGTTCTAGGAGGTTATGCTCAATAAGTTACCGTATGGAACTACTGCGCATCACATGAGAAGGTGCCATTTGTCATCTACCATCACTACTGACAACTAATTGGAAACAGTGAGAAGTTGCAGCAGAAACAGTTTGATACCAAAATTCTGTTAGTTCGTAAGTTAGTCTGTCATTTTATTCAGGGCTTGCCAAATTAGATTAGTCTTGAGTAAGACTGTCTCTTTAAATAACCATTTATCATGATGTAAATACTTTCGAATCACCCTGCACCTGTTCAAACATTAAATTCCATTGCAAAAAAAGGATTAAAAATATTATATCCACTACTTGAGAAAATAAAAAACAGTGTCCCTAGCGAGCGCAACAAGTTAAGAAATTAAGAAACTCGACTAAAACAGTGAATACATTTGAATTGATTTCTGTACTTTGTTTCATTACATGTATTAATGATCTTATAATGATATTAAATATGCATGTACTCAAAAAAAAAGAGAGAGAAAAATGTTTCATTTCTCTAACTATTTGATAAACTGTTTAAAAAAATAAGTTTTATATCTAAAACTTTAACTGTTCGACACGAACTGTTCATGGAGATAGTGTCTAATTTATCGTGGGATGAATGTTTAATTTCAGAAGAATTCTTTATTAACGCCGACTACGGTTAGAGAAATAAAATCGCAAGCAACCTGTTAATTTTGCAAATGTTCATTTTTCACAGGAAAGACAAGTATAATTACATTCTGTTATAGTGACAAGCCGATGCCTCTTCTGTACATGAGTTACCGTACTTTGCAAACTGATAAAAAAAAGTGTAGTCTGCCTCTAGTTTGTAACAAATTCCCATTACATTTGGTGCCCTCCTCTGTTCATTGTTTGTTCAAACATCTGCAATAAATTGCGAAGACCACACTTAGCCTTTTTTGTTCTACCTAATTAGTGCACGAAGACAACTTGTCTGCAAATTTGCATTGCGCAGTTTAGTGGGCTTATGATGGGAATATCAACCTCAATCTTTAATGTAAATCAGCTAATAAATTTATAAGTGATTATATTTAATGTTGAGGAAGAAGTAAAAAAAAAAAAGGAGAAGAAGAAATCGAGGGTGGAAGAATGCAAGATGTTTGAAGTTTAGAAATAGAGTTTAATAAATACAATGAATTATAATGATTTCATGCCATATCTGTAGTGAGTTGATTTTGTAACACAGGTGGATGTCTTCCCTCTCTTGATAGATAATTGGCCATCACTGGTTAACAGCTGCGAATGTGAAATATCACAATGCTTAATCGGGGAAGGCAAAAGTTGAATCTTCAGCAGTTTACAAACTATAAACCCCATTTATTTGCACCAATTAAGTTGAAAAACTGAATTTATGGAAAAATTGTCCAACATGAAGGTTTTACCAACACTCCTGAAAAACTGCGTGGGAAGTGATCCAAAGACGCTCAATGTTGGAATAGTTGTAGAAGTAATTTTAGAACATGTCTAGAGGTTGGAGAAATACCAGAATAGGTGATAGTAGGAATAGAATATAAGTTCTCCAGCTCCCATTACCCTGCTTCAATGACAAAAAAGTTGAAAAATAAAATGAACCAGTGGCCATCCAGCTCAACCTTTTTCTCAAACAATTTAGAATTGTAAAGCTCTCCGGAATACGCTGGTCTTATATAAATTCCAATAATAATAATAAAAAGGAAAATACTAACAATACAAAGCTCAACCAATTGCACCAATTGTGTAAATGTATTAGTTCATCAGTCCATAATGAATAGCCCCCAGGCATTCAATGGGGTGAAATAAATTAATAAGGACATTCTAAATTCTCTTTGTTAGAGTTGGGTGGGAATGTAACATCATCAAAGGGGAACCATCACCTAAAAGGATTTCAGTGTTATGTTTACTCTTTGTGAGGTTTAGAAAACTAAAATTAAATGTATAAAACTTCACCACTTTATCCTGACATGGGTGCCTCCATCTTAGATCCCTGTCTTAGAAGCTCTGTCCTTTGTACCTGTGAGGCTGCAAATACTGAGCATGCCCTCTATTGATCAATATTCGTAACCCTGACCAATGACATCATCTGTGACATCATCTTTTTATGTTTCCTGTCTTTATAAGGGATGGACAACACCTTCCTCCTAGTACCAAAACCGACTTCACTGGGCCAAAACAGCACTTATGAAACATGCATGTTTTTTGTTACTTCTCACCAAATGTTGCACACGTCCAGATTGTAAGCTCTTTTAAGGAGGGTTCCTTATCAACCTATTGTTCCTCTAACATTTTGTAATTGTCCCATTTATTGTTAAATTTCCCCCTTTTTAATAGTGTAAAATGCTGAGGAATAAGTTGGCGCTATATAAATAACCAATAATAATAATAACATGCAGTTGTGCATGACCCGCATATCAATATTTGTGCATAGAATTGCACAGTGTATATGAGTTTAGATTTTACATGTTACAATGCATATCATTTAAGGAACACACCAACCTCCAGAACCACTACAGCTTTATGCTGCTTTGGTGCCTCCCCTCCCTAATGGAAGTAGTCTAATTGTTTTAGAATAGTTTGTTTTTAGAGCTGAGGTCTCCCGGGCACCACAGCCAGGCCCGGACTGGCCATCGGGCATACCGGGCAAATGCCCGCTGGGCCGCAATGGCCGTGGGGCAGAGGCCGGCAGGGGATCTCCCTGGCCGGCCCCTGCAGGGCCAGCGCTATCCGAGCGCCGGCCCTGCTATGTGTCTCCGTGGGCCGGTGGGGAGATGAAAGATCTCCCCACCGGCCCACAGACAGGGAGATGCGGCCGCCGGCTGGGGAGGGAGGGAGGACTTGTTAGAGATGCTTGTTAGAGCTCCGCCGGGTCCTCTCGCGGGATTCTGAGTGAACTCACTCTCACCACTGGACCACCAGGGAAGGCAGCATGGCTCCCCCTCAAGGCACCCCTGGCAAAACGGATCTCTTCCCCCGCCCCCTCCCAGGATAAAGGTAAGAAGGGGGGGGGGGGATATATATATATATTTTTTTTATTAATAAAATAAATATTTAAATTTAAATAAAAAATACATTCACACTCTCACACACACTGCACCCCCAGACACACACAGCACCCCCAGACACACACAGCCCCCCAGACACACACAGCCCACCCAGACACACACAGCCCCCCCAGACACACACAGTGCACCCAGACACACACAGCACCCAGACACACACAGCACCCAGACACACACAGCACCCCCAGACACAGCACCCAGACAGACACACACAGCACCCGTGGGGGGGGGTGATATATATATATATATATTTTTTTTTTTATTAATAAAATAAATATTTAAATTTAAATAAAAAATACATTCACACTCACACACACAGACACACACACAGCGCCCACAGACACACACAGTGCCCCCAGACACACACAGCGCACCCAGACACACACAGCGCACCCAGACAGACAGACACAGCGCACCCCGACACACACAGCGCACCCCGACACACACAGCGCACCCCGACACACACACAGCACCCAAACTCACACTGCACCCCCAGACACACACAGCACCCTCACTCACATACACAGCACACTCCCACACATATACAGCACACACATATATATATAAAATAACCCTCAGTGAGTTAACAGACAAAGAAAATTAGAAACCTAGAATGTGACAGCAGATAAAAACACCCTCACACACAGCACCCCTCTTACATACACACACTGCGCCCCTCACACATACAATAAGTCCAAATATATTATATATATAGACGTACACACACACACACACACACACACACACACACTACAGCACCCCTCACACTGCACCACTACACACATTACGCTCCAGATACACACTAGATCCCTTACCCTATATGCACTCTTAATCCTCTACACACACACACACACACACACACACACTGGGTCCTTTACACAGTAGATCTCCTACACACACACACTACATTCCTTGTCAGCAAACACATACAACATTCTCTAAACACACCCTCTCTGCAACCCCTACACACACTACGTCACCTAAACACATACACATACACTTCAGCCCGTATGCACTCTCTCGCTGCATCCCACACTCTCTACAGCCCCTAGCCACACATATTACACCACAAACACAAATTAAATTGACCTATTTATACAATACCACAATACACACACGCAATCCCACAAGCAGGCTCCAAACATATGCACCATGCACTTTCCCGGCCCTTTTGTCCTCTGGTATCCCACTTGTGGAGACACCAGAGCCAATTTAAAAGCAAACACAGCGCAAGCATGTTATTAAATTTGCTTGCGCTGCGCAGAATAAATTCAGGGCCTTTTTCTAGTGCCAGAGCTCTTTAGCAGGGCTCTGGGCATTGAACCAACATGCTCACTTTGAGAGGGGGCATGTTGTCATTAGTGATGACAAAACACACACTTTCTGGCCCCGCCCCCTTCTTAGGGGGCCGCTCTGATTGAAAAATGCCCGGGCCTAATTTTTTCCCCAGTCCGGCCCTGACCACAGCCCTCCTTCACTGCTGACAACAAACAACCAGAACGTCCCTCAGCATTAGGGGCAGACAGTTGACTTCTTTCAGCCAATGGGCTAACACTTGCATTGCCGAGCTTGGCTCAGAGAGGAATCTATTTCATTGTTAGTAGTGGGGGGGCAGGAAGTGGCACATGCCAGACCCCAGGTAAAAAGTCAAACTGTTCTCTAATTATTTGACTATTCACAAGGGCAAGCTGTAGTGGTTATGGCTCTTCAAATGTTTCTTTAAAAGGACACTCCATAATATATTTTTTAATTTTACAAAAAGTAAAAATTTCTACATAAATTGACACTTTTTTTAAATTAACCTAGTTACGCCTTACTGGCTGTCAACCGGATAATAGGTCCTGGTTTGGTTAGGTTTTGGTTTGGTAAGTTCAGTGGAGCTAAAACCAAGAGGCAGTAATTGCCCAGAGCACCTGCATTTCAAAGATTTCTCATTGAGCTGCTCTGGGATTGGACAGTCACAGAAAGTCTAGGCGGGGTAAGAAGGGGAGGGGGCTGCAGGCAAGTTATTTTTTAGATATAACCATAATGAAAGAAATATATAATTAAATGCATGCATGTTTTCATTGGGGGTATAGCTATTAAACAATAGTTTGCATTTTCATTTCTTTTTTTGGTAGTGGAGTGTCTCTTTAAGCTCTTTAAAAGCGTATTTAAAACATGCAGATCTTAGAAAACAGATGAGAATTACTATTTTTTTTCCCAATCATTTTCTCAGCCTAATAGGATCAGATAAACAAATGTTACCACCGCGAAAAAAAATTCTATCCATTTGCACTCATTATCACATCCTTCTCAGTTTGTTCTATTTAATATTTTCCTTAACCTCAATTAAACATGATTGACACAAGCTGCAGCACTGGTAGATGTTTTGATCTGATGATTGGGGGAGGGTCAGAAACATGTTTCTATTAAAAACATTTATTTAAGAATTAGGGATTAATAATATAAAACTACTACCAAAAATGATCGCCAAAAACAGAGCTAAAACTTAAGTACGGTTCTTGTAATGCTCATTTTATGTTTGTTTTTTATATTGGATTCTTTGACAGTTTTTATATCATGCAAAATACTATGTTTTTCCTTGAGCAGAAACCCCCTGATAATTGCAGCGGCAAATCCCTTTAAAACACAGCATTTTAAACAGGGGATGCTACTGATTATTTTAATTCTAGAAAACTTGAGATTCAGAACAAACACGAAGCAACTTTGCAGAGGCGAAGATACCGCCCACAATTTCGACGAAGTAGTTAAATGTACAAGAGAGCAATTCATGTTAAATCAAGGCTTGCTTCGGGATACATGCCCAAAACTGAGAGTAAAATAATTGAGCCCCTAGTTGAAATTGCAAACGAGGTTTGTGTATCTCTAATCCTCACAATCTGCAGCGGATTTTCCGGAGACTGACAGCTCGAATTGGAACTCATTTAATGAAACACTTGAAAAGATGCCAATGGCCAGCTTACATTACAAAAAAGATGGGAATTCGAAAGTTTAACCGGTCAGAAAGGTTACGGGAAATACATAACGAAGTACACACTTAATCTCTGGCAGCTTGTTTGGTGAAAGAAAGGAATTTACTTCCATAGAATAGGAGAAGAGATATAGGATCTGGAACTGATGTAACAAGTGTTTCTGTGGAGAAATTTACATGACATACATTTACGACGTTTTGTAGCAAAAATGTAAATGTTCTTCTCAAAAGATCTGTTGACAGCCAGCAAGGGGACATTGGAGGTGGGAATGGATTTTATTGTAGATCGTTACCCTAAGGTGGAATCAGGTCAACTCTCCAACCTTGATCTAGAATCAGGTGACATCTATAGATTGACCAAAACCAGAATCAAGTGGAATATCCAGGTGGACTTTTGCTAGAATCAAATAGAAACTGCAGGCAAAGTAAAACCAAAATCAGGTCAAGACGCTTAATAAATTATATCCAGAATCAGGTGGAGTTTCCAGGTAACGAAAAGTCAGAAGCATGTGAAATCTTTAGTTAGACTTAATCCATTATCAGTATAGAATTAGGTCAAATAATTTGGTAGCTTAACTTCAGAATTAGATAGGAGCAAGAATAATTATAATGCCACCACAGGTGGCCACCTAGGGCCCCGGGGTTAGACAGTGGCCACAGAAACATGAATTTGCTTGGCTCCATTAAACATCCCTATGTGAAGAATAAAGGGGGGGTGGGCTAACAGGTAACTTCCTTAGGTCATCTTGGGATGTTAATCCTTCTCTACAGATAGGGTCCATTAGTAACATCTGAAGCCAGAATAAAAGAGACTGCTTAAGAAGACTAGAAAAGCTGGACAAAGTACTAGGAAACTTTTGGAAGGCTACTGCGCATGCACAACAAAACACTGTGCTGTGTCAATCAGTATCTCATCATAGAGATGCATTGAATTGATGCATCTTTATGTAAAATTTTCAGCACTTCCATGCAGAGGGTGGAGACACTGAACTCCAGTGCGGCACCTTGTGCATGGCTGAACTAGGAAGCACCTCTAGTGGCTGAATGAGTGACTGCCACTAGAGGTGTAACTAGCCAGCAATGTAAACACTGTCTTTTCCCTGAAATGGCAGCGTTTAAATTAAAAAGCCTGCAGGGACCGGCCTTTGCACACCAGAACCACTACATTAACCTGCTGTGTTTCTGAAGACTATAGTGTCCCTTTAATGTGAGAAATACCCTCAAGATTCATTGCAAGTCCCTCGGGTATTATGTCATCTTCTCACACATATATATATATATCACTCTCTTATTACAGAGCAGGTTTAGCCATGTAGTGATGTTAGGTGTCTGTTACGAAACGCCTTTTCATGTTCAGCCCAAAAATAATATGTTACAACTTTGGAAGAACATATTTAACCAGGAGGCACAGAAACACAGGGTTGGTTACCACCAAGACTTCGAGATCCTAATGTCTCTGGGTGTCTTACACAATCACACAAACCCGACTCAATTTTGCAAGGTGCCAGATATAATACTACCACCCACAAACCTCTGCACTGACATATTATATCACAGACAATGCACCAACAGCAAAACAGCAAGTTTGAATGGAGTGTCACTAACCTTGTAAGCTTGCAATCAATCAGCCAGAAAGAGTTATCAAATGTAAAGTTTAATAGAAAAAACGTAATAGCACAGCAAACAAAACACTAAAAAAGTCTTTCGTCTTCTTAAATGTTCCAGGAGATCACCTCCGTATCACCAGACCCTTCTAATATTCACTAATCTAATTGACATCATTATTTTAACATATGTCACAAAATCTAAACCACTTGACTCTGTAGAGTCTTGACAAATCTATTCTGTGCAGCTTGACATGAAATGATGGATGCTCAGGTCTGTCGAAAGAATGTTTCTATGTTCCTCCCTTAGCGATACAGTCTAATAACACGTTACACTGAATGTGCAAACAATAAAATGAGCCGCTTCTGAAAATACCGCCGTCTATGCCTATCCTAAGCTTCGTAGTATAACTCACGGCAGCCATTAGGCAAACATTAGCAGACACTTTTTTTTCCAATCCAGAACCTAGATAAAATACTTTAATTCTCATATCTACAGGGAAGAGCTCTGGAATGATGAGTAAGACAATTGAATAAAAGAATTAAGTGTTCATATCCTCTGTACTGCGAGATAACATTTACAGATGTAAACATGCCCGGTGGCAGCAATTAGTGCATGTGTTCTGATATACTGTGTCACCCTAAGCTGGTCTCGCAATTTCATTTTATTTTAATGCCGTGATCCATTATATGTGACTTGGTGTGGCAATCGGATTCTGGATTTAATTAGCAACAATAAATGCAGTAGTTTTTTTTATTTCCACGCTCCAGGAGAAAATTGCATTTTTCGAAAAGGATTTCCAAAGTTGTAAAAGTGATGGTCAGTTTTAAAAAAGAAATAAATTAAATTAAAGCAATCATGGTTCTCTGGAGCTGGCACCAAATTCTCTTAGCATTGGGCATTGTAGGTTCCAGAGAATTTCACCTCTGATGATTTTACCTCCTATGTTCACAAGTCCATTCCCGTTTTATGTGTCAATTAGCAGGGTAAAGATCCAAGCTGGTCTCCAATGAGGAGCTAAACAGCTTTCTTTGATCCCAGCATGGCATGATTTTTACTGCCCTGTAATTGCCAACTCCGCAGTACCTGAAAATAGCTTTCACATAGAACACAAGCTCAGGGAGTTCAGCAGCTGGAAGGTTTTAAATCTTATTTACTACATTAAAGAGAAAGTTTTGCAGAATTGTACAAAAAAAAGGGATTTTTGGAAACTAGAGATTTTTAGTTAAAGCAAAATTACTAAAAAAAATATATATATATATTTTATTTTATGTTAGACAGTGGGACAACATAATTAGTGTCCCACCATATTAACAAATAACAACGCAAATATATATCCCAAAGATAAAATAAGGCACCTCTCTAGATATGTGGGTTTATTACTTATTCCTGATGAATGGAATGATACATAGAGGCGTTTCGGTTATATCTGATGATCATGGTATGTATGTGTACCACCTCTTCACTGCACAAAGTTATCTACATAAACCAAGCCTCAACCAACCAAAATATGAAAATTGAGTAGAGGTGGATTTCAAATTTAAGGCAAGATTTGTCAAACTGAACGCATAACTGCCTGGGAGGTCGGCTATTTTGACCTTAAATTTGAAGTTTACTTTGAATTCACTTTGAAATCTCACTTTAGTGAATTACCCTGAAATGCAGACATAACCAGACACAGAGGAGATGCTAACCTTCCAGCACCATCCTAGGTCCATCGCGTGTCAGATCTTGTCAGTGAGATTCACAACATCACAGATAACCTCCCACACCCCTACGATGATTGAGCTGGACGCTAACTTTGGTTCTTAAACTGACATTGGTCCATTTAGGAAATAGTAGTTTAAAAAGAAGCTGGCTATTGAGTATAATTTGTGCAAATTGCTATGTGCAGACATATCAACATGAGGACTGAGCGATGGGGACATTTACGTTTCTAATAATAGGAATTTTCTAAGAGCGGTAAATAATTATAAGGGAACAATCCCTTAGAATCAAGAAGTTCTGACCTGGTTGATGACCCGAAATTTATAGACTTATAATACTGTTAAAGCCTGGGATGGAGTCTTCTGCTTTAAAAACAAGTAGAATATATTTTATTTTTTTTATTATAGTTTTTTTATTTATGTAGACATTCCAAAAAAAAAATACATTCTTAAGGCTACAATCAAAATCCCATAGTCAACAAAATGGTCCGATAGAATGATTTGTCTTTTATTTTTAATACTTTTGAACCAAATCAAAAGCATAAGTCTTTGAAAAACAACACTCTGCTGACATTAAGTTGTACTTTGTATTTAAAAGCCATAGATGTGTATCAGCATTGTGGTCTGTCATAATGCAAAATGTGCAGTAATGCTTTTCCCTCTACGAATTAATAATGAAACAGTGCCACTGGAGGGATCTCAAAAATTAATACACTCTGGCTTAGTGGGTTTTCAGGTTTCTCTGGAACGTAAGATACAGCAATAGGCTTTATTAAAACCTCTACAGAAGATACCATATGGCTTCAGAGAAGCAATAACAAAACTTGATTTGCAGCTAGACTGCTTCATCCCAAGCTATAACAACGTCATCCACAAATTATCGCCCTTGATCGTTATTTGTAGACATTCTCTTCAGAAGGGATGCAGAGACAGGGAAGATGTTCTCTTTCTAACAGGAGCGGAGGTTCGTTTGAATTTACTTTGAATATATTTCAAAAAAACTATAAAAAAAAAAGAAAGAAAAGTTACACACACACACCATACCTGCTAGACGTGAAGATTCATTTCGTTACAAACTGCAATGTGTGTGAATTTGGGTAAATTGGGTAATTGTATGAATTCACACACTCCTAGCCGAAATGTAGCCAAGTCACAAAGCAAACACGCACCGGACAGGTATGTTTTGATTCGTGATTCAGAATTCATCCTGTGACACCGAAAAAAAAAAAAATGATGGAAAAAAAGATGATTGATGGATATTGCAAGGTCACTAAATGTTCATTTTATTTACAGAGAAGTGACCAATAGGGGGGAAAGAGGAGGAGCAGAGAAAATAATTCTATTTTTAAACATTCTTGCGGGATCTATCAGATCAACTCAGCACACCAGTGTTGCTGTGAGGGCTGTCCGTGTCGATCACAAGGATGCTGCACTTCCTCTTACCTCAGGCAACATTAACAACATTCTGCAAACTCCAATTCTAACTTTTTGGGGTTGTAGGGGTGATGTGGACCAACTGAAGGGAGCCTAACAGTTTAAATAGGGCTTTTGTCCTGATACCCTTGCCCTGTTTTCTGTCTTCTGGTATTGACCTTGGCTCGTTTCAACTGACTCTGTGTTTTCCTCTATTGCCCTTGGCTAGTTCTTTCATTTCTCTGTATTTCTGTAATCCTGACCTTGGCTTGTTACCGTTAATGATTTTTCCTGTATTCCTGTGTTAGCCCGGCCACTCTAAGGACTAGTGTTACGCTGTATTCTGTTTCCTGTACTTTTGTCCTAAGTTCTGTGTTGTGGGGTATAGTATTCCTGACATATACAGGGCCGCCATCAGGGGGTGACAACCATGACGGTTGTCACGGGCTTGGCCATCCTGGGGGCTTAGGTGCCCACATGCCATATTCCAAATGTGGAGTGCACTTGTATAGCGGTGGAACTGCCAGCTGAAGGGGCCCCTCAGATGGCCCATTTACTTAGGGCCACTTGACTGATATTGGTGAAGAGGGGCGCGTTTTTGCCAGTGATGACTTGTTACACCCTACGTGGGATCCATAAGGGGAAAGCAAGCTGGGCATGCCCACAGATGCATCATCGGTATTAGGAAATGGAATGAACAACACTCCTATTGATTTAACTTTGTATCTAAATGGCAATTTGCACAATCAGATCTGTTTCTTTTTTTGGGGGGGTCAGTTTGATTCCTCAGAGGTTTGGGGCTAAAATCAATGTACCCACCCCATTCTGGCGGGATTTGGGGGACATAAGATAAAGTTTGCTACCTGATACAAATTGCACATTAAACCTATCTCTAAATTTGTGTCAGAATGAGAACATCATCTGGATTGCTTAATACCCGAATTAGATTTTTCTGAGTTTAGAAGATTTTAGCGGACAAGGTTCTAACAGCGCAATTCCGTAGTTTCGGCCGCCTGTGAGGAAGTGACAGCCCTTCACCCTGGGGGCCCAGACTTTGAGCTGTGTTAGGGGTCCCAAAATTTCTGATGGCAGCCCTTGACTTATATCTATATGCTATATAGTTAATACATTATATATTTATCATATATAAATATAGATATTTCTTTACTGCCCCTAGTCTTTTTCACTCTATTGGTTACTCCTCACTTGATCTGTGTTGTGTGAGAATGCATCTCTCAGTTTACAGCAAATATATACTTAATATTTTTTTATATTATGTATACATTTTGCAGTACATTGATTGGTTCATTTTTTATTTTTTTTTGCTTGTCTGATCAATGAAACTAAACCAAACCATATATACTGAGTACTTCACAATAGATACATAATATTTATTTTTTTGCAGTACACTAGTTGGCCCATTTTGTTTCATATGAACTGTTTCCCAAATATTTTTTTTTTTTATTGCAAAAAAATCTGACGAACCAAGCCAACTTGTGGGCAAAATTTGGTAGTCTCCAAAAAATTTTGTGGGGGGGAATGGTACAGCCAAATGTTCTTTTCCTGTCAATCACAATTATAATACCTACAGTGAGCAATGTATAGCTCTCTCAGAGGTAAGAAAAACACATGGCTGTGTAATAGTTAGCCTTATTGTGTCAGCATAGGACCCCTTGTTATACGGTGTCTAGAAAATGCGAAACAAGCCATTGGCGTAGCATGACATCTAACACCACGATGAGCATAATTTAACCACAACCAATTACCAGATAGTCAAAGATATATCCGATAACACTGGGAATTATCTCCTCAAAAAGATTTAAGATGTTTGGACCTCATGAAAGCAATAGCAACCAGGGAAATAAAATAAACATATTTACAAGTTATGGTTGTTGTTTTCTGTTAGGTGTCTTTAGAATTAATGGCATTCGTTTTTTTTTTTTTTTTAACAAGACAATATATTACTGTATGTGAATAGGAAATGTGAAGAGGTGAATGTAGATGCTGTTGGCGTGAAGCACACAGTGTGCATTTATAAAAAGCAATGTCATTAATGCTTCCTTGCTAAGGTCTTTCAGTGCCCTGTTATGTCTTCTACTACTGCCAGCCTCATCACTCTTTAATGTTCTCACAGATATCAATTAATAATTCTTCCTGCTGCGAGATGTCCTTATGATACAGAGACAGAGCCTGCATACCATTCCATACAGAGAAAAACGAAAACTTTGCAGACTGCTAGGGCCGGCACTATGTATGCGCTGAGCCAGTTGTGACTTTAATACTCACTAATTCCCACTAAGCTGTTGCTCTGCTGTCTCCAGCAATAGATGGTACAGAGAATGTTGAGATAATTTTTTGAGTTCTCAGGGACCTCACTACTCTGCAACTCTTTCTGGTGCAATAGCCGGTGCAAGGATTTTTGGCTACACAGTCAAAGATGCATTTGGCCACCCTCTACCTTGCAAACAAATGCATATCTCTTTTACTCCCTTCCCCCCACATCCTTTGGTGGGACATTGATACACAGCCAAAATGACATGCATGCACAAACATACAGACAACAATCATACAGGCACACAGACAGTTGTCTTGTCCACACTGCATAGAGTGATTGGTAGAAGGGTTAAGACTGAAACTTTAAGGGTTAAGACTGCCTCTAGTGGTTGTGTAACAGAGAGGCAAGAAAGGCGCTTCCTAAAGTTTCACTGAATTTGGGTTGCGTGTTGGGTCTCTCCATCGGCTGAGAGAGGATCCTCGATCCAGCGCCGAGTAACCTCAGTGCTGGAATTATGTAAGTGAATAAAGGCTTTGTAACCCTTTTTTATCCAACTGGGGGGGAGGACTGCAAGTTAGGGGGGCACAGAGAGCACTATAGTGTTAGGAATACACTTTTATATTCCTAACGCTATAGATTTCCTTTAACTCCTTAGGGACACATGACATGTGTGACATGTCATGATTCCCTTTTATTCCAGAAGTTTGGTCCTTAAGGGGTTAAAATGTATCATTGGGCCATGACTCCTGGAGGTTCACTGGAAATGTCCCTCTCTTTGATAATGGGAAATCTGGGAATGAATGCTCCAGCTGCGATATTTACATTTTTAAATATTAATATTTTTAATTTTTTTTAAACGTTTGATACATTAAAATGACCCAGCCTTAAAAACTACTAATGGATCATTTTGTTCGTAGATCCCCCTGAGAGTCTCGCTTGCTAAATGAAACTGCCTACAGTAGGCAATTAATAGTATGAGACTAAGTGATAAGACCTGAACATTCGCATCCTCAATTCGCAACAGCCAGACTCGACCAGGAAATTCTTATTCAGAAACGTAATAGGATTGTGTAGAATGTTTATCGGGCTTCATATTAAAACAAGTGACAGCAAATAAATGTAATGAGGGTTCTGCCATGTTTCTTAATACCTTGCACAAAGGAATCTGCAATTTGAATTTAAATGTTAGCTCAAAACGTGGATGAACTAGAATTATGCTAATCCCCCAAATGCTCCGTTTTTTCAGAGGGTGAAAAGGCATCTCCATGTATTATTTTAAATATATTTATATACGTTCTATATATGCTTTGCCTCAAAGAGATTAATTGCATTTCCTTGTGTGCTTCATGATTCCAGTCTATCAAATGCTTGCAAAGAAACGGGGTTTAATGGAACAAAACACATTCAAAGGTTATTTGTGGAGATCATCTCGTTAACTCTACAGTAATGATATTCAAATATGTTATACTGCATGTGGATCTGGAAAGAGACATTACCCAAGGGCCTGTACCAAAGTCCATGCCCCCCCAAATAATGACACTAGAATAAAATGACTCTATAAATACTAAAACCACTGCAGCTTAATGTAGTGGTTCTGGGGCATATAGCCTGTCCTTGCAGGGTTGGCAGTGTATACACTATCTTTTCAGAGAAAGGGCAATATTTACATTGCTGCCTTAGACCACCTCTAGAGACAGTCACTAAGACAGCCACAAGAAGGACTTCCTGGATGAGGTTCTGCAATGTTTGCATGACCCACATTCAGGATCTCCACGCTCTGAAGAAACTGAATAATCCGCTCAGAGATGCATCGATTCAAACCCTCTCTAGGAGAAGATGCTGATTGGTGCAGTGAGGCAATTTGCTGTGCATGCGCACTTGAATCTCAGTGCTTTCCTATGGGTAAGAATTGGATTGGCCAAGATCATCACATGATCTGAGCCAGGGAGGCAGTTGACCATTGCGAGACCAGTGTGCTGTGGAAAGAAATGTAAGTAAGTCTGCATTTTTTGGTCACACAGAGGGACCCAATAATCTAATGAGTTATTAGCCCAGTATAATATAAGAAATACATAAATGTATTCCTAATGCTTTAATTTTCCTATAATTGTTACAGGAATAGGCCACAGTTTTATTATGTCACATTACCTAAAACCTTTAACTTATTAACCACTTAAATGCTGCCCCACCCCATGACAAACAGGCGACTGAATTCTCTGATTCTTGCCATGCATCACCATCACATCGGTCAAACGCAGAGCACACAACCTCACAGAAGTAATTCAGATTTTGAGGGGCCAGTCACAAGATGTTTCCTCCAGTATTGAAATGTTCATTTCCGTTTAAAATCAAATAAAAATATCACAGGATTCTACAAAAATGACTGATATTCATGTCTGCATTGGCTACCTTCTGGAGTACACGCAGTAGCGTAACTAGCATGGTTGCAGGGGTTGCAACTGTGACTGGGCCCATCAGTCAAGGGGGCCAGGCCGCAGCTGCGACTTCTGCAACCATTGGCACCATAACTGTGATGCTTCCCTCCTGCCACTGGGTGTAGTGTTGCAAATCGGACTGCAGTCTGACAGGAAGCTCTCACTGAGAGAGCACTTCCTGCAAGAACAAGTACCACAGTCCTCCCATGGGGCTGAACAGGTACAGGGGGATAGGAGAAAGACACATGGAGAGGCTGGGGGGTGGGAATGAGACACATGGAGAGGCTGAGAGGGGAAATGAGACACTTGGAGGTGCTGGGGGGAATGGGACACATGGAGAGAATGAGACGCATGGAGGTGCTGGGGGGTGAATGAAACACATGGAGGGTCTGGGGGGAAGAGACACATGAAAAAGCTGGAGGAAGGAATGACACAAATGGAGAGGCAAGTGGTGGGAATGAGACACATGGAAAAGTTGGGGGGGGATGAGATACATGGAGGGGCTGGGGGGAATAAGACCCATGGAGAGGCGAGGGAAGGGAATGAAACACATGGATGAACTGGGGTGGAAATGAGACACATGGTCATTAACATCTTAACAGCAAACGTACTGCTTAAACATCTTTAAGAGGCGCACCTAAAATTCCCACGACGGCTCGTACTTACCGTCCCATGAGATAGTTGGTCTTAAGTAAGAGCCGTCGTAAAACAGGTAGGTCACAAAACGAGTACCACCTGTTTATATTTATAATTATATATTAGAAAAAACTCTGTAATAGGCATGTCACTCAAAAGTACAGTAAGATAGCAAAGATAGCAGAGTATTTTTTCCCCCTGTTTTTAACATTATTGTGTCACCATTATAATAATTTGAAATTAAAATGACATTAAAATACAATAAGCCTGTCTGAGATCCGAAGGAAGGGATTAGGGGAATTTGCAGAAATGTCATTGATTGACAATGTGTTTATAACCATGCAACGGCAAGTAATGAATTTTACAGAAAATCTCTCAAAATGTAATATAGATGCGGATTCTAAGGAGCACAATTTAAATATATATATTTATAATGGCCAGGATTCAGAGCATGACTTAGCAATGGCGGCATAATTGGCGCCGTGTATCGGAGGCTGACGTGAAACAGTGGCTTTATTTTTTATTTGATTACAAACCATTAAATTGATGTAGATTGCATTGAACCATGGAAGTATAGTGATTGAAAAATGAATATCACCGCAACGAGAGTGACAAGTTAAGATGTGAAACCGGTCTATAATCTTTACAGAAAAGGCGTCTGACACATGTTTTTATGGAACAAATATTATTTTCTTTTACGGTTTCCAAGAAAATGTAGCAAGACTACTTGTATTACACTGATACCATTAATATAAACCCTAAACATGATTCTACACTTCCTGTCACTGTAATAACACTCTGA
This sequence comes from Pelobates cultripes, assembly GCA_933207985.1. Taxonomy (NCBI): domain Eukaryota; kingdom Metazoa; phylum Chordata; class Amphibia; order Anura; family Pelobatidae; genus Pelobates; species Pelobates cultripes. The sequence continues at coordinate 10,313,747 of OW240916.1, read as the reverse complement.
TCCTACACTGCCTGTCACTGGAATAACACTCTAATCCTATACTGACTGTTACTGGAGTCACACTCCGATCCTGCACTGACTGTCACTGGAATGACACTCTAATCCTATACTGACTGTCACTGGAGTCACACTCTGATCCTGCACTGACTGTCACTGGAATGACACTCTAATCCTATACTGACTGTCACTGGAGTCACACTCTGATCCTACACTGCCTGTCACTGGAATGACACTCTAATCCTATACTGCCTGTCACTGGAGTCACACTCTGATCCTGCACTGACTGTCACTGGATTCACACTCTGATTCTGCACTGATTGTCACTGGATTCACACTCTGATTCTGCACTGATTGTCACTGGAGTTACACTCTGATCCTACACTGCCTGTCACTGGAATGACACTCTGATCCTATACTGACTGTCACTGGAGTTACTCTCTGATCCTGCACTGACTGTCACTGGAGTCCATGCCTCGATGCATCAGAGTTGTTTTTGCAGCCTTCTGAGAATTACATGATATTACGCACTGGCTTGTTACAAGTACCTGTGCTGACTCCTGATATCTGCTATAGCCTAAGACAGGCACTGGCAACCTTCGGCACTCTAGATGTTTTGGACTACACCTCCCATAATGCTCTGCCAGCATTATGGGTGTAAGAACATTGTGGGAGATGTAGTCCAAAACATCTGGAGTGCCGAAGGTTGCATATCCCTGGCCTAAGATCTGAACACAGTGGATTTTACCAAGAAGGTGGACATGCCTATTTCTCATGAAAATTATACACAGTGCAGGCAGGATTTTTATGGCTCAGTAGAGAAAATCCTGAGACTGCTGAAAGATATTTTCCTACGCTTTTGGGCAGAATTGGAGAACCGCAAAGCAACAATATCGCTGGGGAGGGGATAGAGTCAGAGGGTGAGTGGGCCTCATTTGGGCATAGCCTTCTCTCAAGCATCTTTCTCTCCTAACGCTAGCCCGCTTAGGCCGAGGACCACCAGGGTCTTGATCCCGATGCATCACGAACTCATATGGAGGGTTGTCCGCCACCAGCGGCAACAGACCCCCAGGACATTTTGTTACTCCCACTATAAGAAGAACTTGGACTCTCAGAGCCTCTGAGTCCAAGGCTCGCAGATGCTGGCCTCCGTACAGGCCTGGGCTGGAGGGATGCCTTAGCTTGATCCCACCACGCCGCTACCTTCAGCAACCTCCTTGCACTAACTATAGGTTTTCCAATCCTAAAAATTGGCTTACTATAGACTTCTCTAGCTAGCCTTACATATTTACGAGCTACACCTTTGATTCTTATTTAGACTTATATCCCTTGCCTGAGTATTTTTAGCCTATGTCCCGACCAACAGGTAGACTTGACTGACTAGCCTGATAAAATTATCCTTAAATCTTGTGCAGTATGTATGTTGTGTCATACACCATACTTATTAATGTACATTTTGCTACATTATCGTTGCTACTGTGGCATTATCAGCTTGTATTTTTTTTCTTTTATAATTCGAAAATTGTCCTGTAACCTTGACATATACTAATGACTTCCTATGACCAACTTGTAACCATAGTGTCATTACTTGCTTGTTATATGATAAAATCACCACAAAAAATGAAAAAAATAAAATAAAGATGGCCACCCCACTGTACAAGTCTCAACTAGAGGATGTTCAGAAAAAAAAAGCTTTTAAAATATACGCATTCATTGCAAAATAATAATTACATGAACTATAATATTTGATGAAGGTTTTCCTTTAGAACTTTCAGACTGTGCTCTGGAATGTCTTCAGGAATATACTCCATAAGGTAATGCCTTGGAGTTGAGCTATAGTAAAATAAAAAAAAAATTAAAAAAAACAATTTATTGAGAAAGTTAGAATTTTTATTATGGAAAAATAACATGACAGATCCACTTTAATTGTATTTTGCATGAGATGCCAGTGAAGTTAGCGACCGTGTTTATTAGCAGCAGATGCAAGTTGAGAAACATAAATATGCTGAAAATGAAATCACGTGTCATGGAATGAGTTTTATTACAGAACATAAGAATACAATTTGTCACTAGTTATTTTATTTTCATTTTGTAAGTGCTGGAAGGCACGTGACAATGTACCATTTGTGTACACAGAAGGTCATAAATAAATATGGAGTTCTAACTGACTCATCTCTGAAAAAGATGGAGTGTTCTGTTTGTAGAGCGAACACAAGCAGATGTTCCAGGATTCCTGAAGCTTTGAAAGGAATGACTTTCAGCTCTGATAGTAAAGTGCTAACATCGTTTTTAGGTTTTTGCAGTTATGCACTGGTAACGTAGAGCACACGAGGCAAGCGCTTCCCAACCATCTTTGGGTCAAGGCAAACTAGGAGAGATTTTCACAAGGTGAACCTACTTTGGTTTTGTTTTCCTTCTGCAGCAGCTTAGAAATAGAGAGATGTACACTCCCAAGTGTCCCTATGTAGGGGGGACAGTCCTTATCTGGGGCCCAAATCCATCTATTCTTCTTTTCTACCCTAATGTCCCACTTTTGTAGGAGATCAGTATTCTTGGTGCGTCTGAATTTATAACAGAGCTCCACAGCAATAATACTCCCAGTAATGTGTCTGAGTGTATAACAGAGCTCCACAGCAATAATACTCCAAGTAATGTGTCTGAGTGTATAACAGAGCTCCACCGCAATAATGCTCCCAGTAATGTGTCTGAGTGTATAACAGAGCTCCACAGCAATAATACTCCCAGTAATGTGTCTGAGTGTATAACAGAGCTCCACAGCAATAATACTCCCAGTAATGTGTCTGAGTGTATAACAGAGCTCCACAGCAATAATACTCCCAGTAATGTGTCTGAGTGTATAACAGAGCTCCACAGCAATAATACTCCCAGTAATGTGTCTGAGTGTATAGCAGAGCTCCACAGCAATAATACTCCCAGTAATGTGTCTGAGTGTATAACAGAGCTCCACAGCAATAATACTCCCAGTAATGTGTCTGAGTGTATAACAGAGCTCCACAGCAATAATACCCAGTAATGTGTCTGAGTGTATAACAGAGCTCCACAGCAATAATACTCCCAGTAATGTGTCTGAGTGTATAACAGAGCTCCACAGCAATAATACTCCCAGTAATGTGTCTGAGTGTATAGCAGAGCTCCACAGCAATAATACTCCCAGTAATGTGTCTGAGTGTATAACAGAGCTCCACAGTAATAATACTCCCAGTAATGTGTCTTTCAATTGCAATACATGTGTTTAGAAATCAGTCTGTGCAAATAAGATACATTGTTATTGTTTGTTTTTTTCATGATAGGGCACAATACATGATACAAAATATCAGCACATGACAAAATATGTAGGCAAAGGATACACATTAATTATACAAACAATAGGTGGAGTGTTCGTAACATATCTCTGTAGAGAAACAAGAATTATGAAATAGTGCACTATAATCTGTACGAATCCAATATACCGCTAATTTCAATAGTAACACTCACAAGGATGGAGCCAGACCCAAACACGTGGCTCACATGAGAAGCGCAGTGGGACTCATATCAGGATGTCCTCGGTCTTTCTTTATCCACTCCTTATGTCATGATCTCGTGCAGGTCAGATAGGAGGCTTTGGCCAGAGTTAACAACAGCGGTTTCATTGGTAGGTTTTGACATAACAGCAGGTTAATTTATAGATTGAAATAATAGGGAGAAGGAAAGTGAGAGAAATAAAGGTTAAGGCAATATGCCCTAAATAGATAATAAACAGCTTTGCAGCAATGTCCAGATAGGGGATATGCAGGTTGGTAGGATAAAGCAGAGTTGTAAGCAATCCAGGTTGGTATGGAGCAGGGTAGGTAGTAAATCAGGTTGGAAGCAATAAAGGTAAGTCACAGGTTGCTTCACAGGAGCCAGGATCTCAAGTTTTTCACTAAGAACATCAACTTCAATGTAAATGCAATTTGGTTTGTAGGGTCTGGCCTTTTATAACAGACTTGATTCATGTTATACAGGTGAGAGACTGAGGTGACTAGTGGCTAGGGAGGCCACTAGTGGTGGCGAACTAGAACTTGATTTAAAGGAACAGAAATAAACGAACATAGAACATAGAATTGGATCTTGTAGGTGGTATAAACAGCAAAAGATGAAGAGGTTCCTTTTCCAAAAAAAAGGTCCTTTATTCAGTGTAAAAAAAATGTAAGATATAGAATAAAATAAAATTCGATATGTGTCCAATAAAAAAGTCTATGGCTTAATCCTTAAAAGTCTTCTGAAAATCCGCAACGCGTTTCGCCCTGTGGCTAGGGCTTTCTCGGTCGGTATAGTTTCTATAAGCTCATTAGCATCTTTTTAAATGCTCACCGGTGACCCTTTCCCAGATCCGGACTTCTATGTTTTGAACTCATCGTGCCCTCCACTCCATGCCGCCGAAATTTCTTGGTCGCACCTCTCACACATCACTAGAATGCATGACGTGTGTTAGTGCATTTCATTGCCGTAGTGGGTATGCATGAGGTGGTATTCCCCTCCGTAATATACTTATTTAAGGATACACATTGTATGGTATGGTTAATAATCTAATTTTTTAATAGAATAATAGGCGATAAATATATTGCTCAGAGCTCTAAACGTGGACAAACGGACAAACGGAGATAATTTATACTGTGAGCAAGTATAGATGGTAGGATATTATAAGTAGTATATACTTGGTATATAACAGCTTAACCGCTAAAAATAAATTATCACAGGGTGGGAATTAGGTAGGTCGTCAACGTGGAATCATAAGTATATGTAATCTTCCAAGGTGAGGAATTTAAAGAATCATAAAATAAAAAACTGCTGGAAAAGTGCAAAAGAAACATGTTAACGAATAACACTAAGCTCACAGTTCACAGATTTATTCACCCCATTCCCTTGCTAAGGTATCCACTCCCAGTTGCAGGCACAGTTCCAGTAGTGCTTCCATTCCGTCTGCCCCAGGCCTCATAAGGAGCCCACAGGCGTTGCACACTGATCCGGCAACTTGCAGCGCCAAAATCGATGCCTAGTGAGGAATGTGCAGTGTGAACTTGATGGAATTGATCTAAGGCCTTCCAAGAGTGTGAACTGCACTGAGGGTGGACCCCCAAAGGCTCTTGGCCAAGGTATGTGAATGGGCACAGGAGTTGGCATGGAGACATTGGTTTTAATTCTACGGAGTCGGCATGGAGACATTGGTTTGGATTCCATTGGTTCATTAGGGCTAAGGTAAGGCACAAGCTGCACATTTGTGAAGTTTATTTCAAAGCAGAGTTGATTAAATACTTGGAGAACATGGTGCATGCGTGAGGAGTGCTCCATCATGGGAGCCTGATATGTAAGCCTTATGGTGACGGCAATCTTGGAATTGAGGCTAGCAGATCTGGGCAGCAGTAGTCTCACAGGAAAGGCAAAGTAAGAATACACTCCAGTGGGGTCCGGTAAAACCCCCTCTGGTGCAGAGGAGGGGAACAGGGCGAAATTGAGTAGATGAGTAGTGGGACAAAGTTATAGTGGGTTATAAGTCACCTCTTCGACCTTGATTATGTCCAAAGGCATCAGGCAGTACAAGCCCCAGCAACACCCGATGATTCACCAGTGAAATAAAACAGGATGACTGCTGAAATTATCATGCTATCTTAAGGTAGGTGCTTAGGTTTGGTATTTCCTGCGGAGGACCGTTCACATGTGACTTGCCCTCTCTGCAAGCAGGCCCCATACCCTCCGTTGGTTTTTTTTTGCTGAATACCACCTCTAGTGGCCGTCTGAGTAACGGTCACTAGAAGTGCAACTAGGAACCAATGTAAATGTTGCCTTTTCTCTGAAAAGACAGCCTTTACATTGAAAAGCCTGCAGGGACAGGCTATAGACACCAGAACCACTACAGTAAGCTATAGTGTCCCTTTAAGAAAAGGGGATTTCATAATTTTTTTTACTTTCAGCTGTTTAGTAGATAACTTCCTAAATAAAATTGGGGATTGCCATATTTAAAGGAACCGAATTAGAGAGGGAACTGTGTTTAGTTGATGGTTCCCTATTCTGATATCCTTAAACATACAAATCCCACAGAAGTATAAGTATATCTATTAAGCAGTGGAAACATCACAATTAAGAAAATAGTTTTTGGTAATGTTGGTCTTTCAGCTGCTTAGTAGATATCTCCCTAATTTGGCATCCCTATGGGAGATTGCCATATTTAAGGTTTAGAGAATTAATCGACTAAACATAGTTCCCTAATTTGATAGTGGTACCCTTCAATATAGTATTCTCATGTAAGGGACCTAGTTTTATGAATTTTTTACAAGAATGAACTAATGAATAAAAAGTGTGAACATTTTTGTTTCATGGGATTCGCTCATTACTGCTTTCTTCCACTGTGCCAGTAAGGACAAATAAGGAAATTAGAAAAGTTTAGTTGAATTGCAATTCTTCTGAAAACAAATGCCCAGGTCTTATCTGTAACTCACTTAAACTTTCTCAGAACAGCCCCGAGGCTGACCATACGCCACCTCCCCCCCCTCCCGAGACCCTGAAAATTGAAGGGTCATTGCCCATTTCAAATGTTGCCACTTATTCAGACTTCTAAACAAATTGACTCATTACATTTAATCAATTTTCAGAAAGAAATACCAATGTTATTATCGACACTTGGAAAAAACAAATATTAAGGACCACATTGAACCCATTACATTATTGAAGACGATGTGTTTGTGGCGCACTTTGATGCAGCTGGAGGAATACGGAGGCCGCAGAATGCTGGTTGCGATCCCTGCAATAGGCATTGAGTGTTTATTTCAGATTTAATAAGTCTCTCATATGTTTTAATATGGCTCAGGCAGCTGAACCTGGAGGCTTTAAACGTTATAAATGGGAAAAGAACAACTGCTCTTTGGAATTCTTGGGAATAAGAATAAAAATGCTTTATTTGCAAAAAAAGCAGGGCTGACCTGATTACATTTTACAGATCACTCGTTACTTGATACTAAATCTGCAAAAACACGTGCAAATTGGCAAACTTCTGTCCTGAGCAGTTGCTGAAATTAAGAGGAAATAGTCTGTTTTAGATATGAAAAAAGAGAAATGTATTGGTCTACCATCTATTTCCTATAATTCATTGTAGTGAACACCTCAACCCCCTATTGTTCCCCTTAAATATAGTAAAAACTCACCTTTATTTCAGCGCCGCAAAGTTCCGCTAGAGTTGGCCCCACCCCCTACCTGCCTCTTTCATTTACAACATCAGAATTGATATGATTCCCATAGGAAAGCATTGGATTGATTGAGATTGTCAATTCTGATGATCTCAGACAAGGAGGTGTGGTGAGGGGTGGAGCCAAATGCCACCCTGGCCAATCAGGATATCCTCATAGAGATTCATAAAATCAATGCATGTCTATAAAGAAAGTTCAGTGAATACACTGAAGTTCAGTGAATATACAGAGTGTGAATACACTGAATGTCAGTCACAGTTTGCAGCACTGCCCTAGGAAGCACCTCTAGTAGCCATCTGAGGAGTGACCAGTGGAGGCATCCCTAGGGGACAATGTAAACACTGCCTTTACTCTGAAAAATGCAGTATTTACAGTAAAAAACCTGCAGGGACTGACTATACTCACCAGAACAGATGTAGTTGTACTGGTGACTAAAGTGTCCCATTAAACATTGAACAGTAAACTTCTGAACAAGTTTGGTCTTAACTAACATTCTAAAGACCTGATATTTGCCACAGTGAACAGAATTAAAATAGAGCTTTTATGGTGTTCAGTTCAAACGGTATCCCATTAATCCCTGTGTGCATCTGCTAGGTAACTATGAGGAAGAGCAGAGAAGGATTAAGATTCCACCTCCCCCCCCTTCATTCTTCACATAGGAATAGTTAATAATGCCAAGCAAATTCATGATTTCGGGGATCCTATTTAATCCCTGGGCCATAGCCGGCTGCCTAGCACCACCTGATGGTTAATCCTGTCATGCAAAAGAGCAATGGAACTGTGGGATTTCAAGATAATGAGAATCTACTCAACGGGTCACAGAGGTGAAAAACACACTCTACGTCATATGACGATATCATTCCCGCGCCATAACCATGTTGGTAGAGAACTTTAAGAAATCTCAAGCAATACTAAAGTAAAGCTGATAGTGATGGACAACAGGACACCAACCACGGACCTCCAGATCAGAGATATTTCCAAAAAACGCAACTCTCTGGGACTCGAGAGAGACCACGCTTCCTTCGGCCACTCTGTCTTTAGGAAAAAAAACAATGTGACACGACCACTTCAGACAGTGACCGCGTACCTATTCAAAAAAGCGAACGTTACTAGGTTTAGAAAATGGTCCCCATGCGCTATCTTTCCCCCTACGATAATATAAATATATCGATTGTTACATTTTAAAACTTTCTTCTCACAGAGTTACAACATTCTGTTACTGTCTCGGCAGTGTGTAAACAAGCAATATTTTCTTACCTTAACGTATTTTGGATACGGATATTTTTTGCATTTCATTTTCCTCTTTAACACCTAGTTTAAATTTTATTTGTATTTTTTTGTTGTTGTTCCATGAAACCAGTGCAATAATCTCTATCTTAAACACAGCCCCAAACAAATATTAGAAATAATGTATTCTCTCTCTAGTGGTTAGAAGAACAGAGCAACTCTGCTCATTCCGACAGTCCAATAAAGTTTATAAAATGACAAGCAATGGGTATAATTTGTTTGCTTACCGTGGGCTATCGTCCCTAAATTAAAATGAGCTGAATAATTTTCATCTCAAACATAATCAACGCAATTCAGAGGGGAATGCTGATAATTTGAACAAGGCTGCCATCTGCTGGCAAGTAATGGAATTTTAAAAAATAAATATTTTTAAAAAAAGTAGTACAACGGGGTTATTTACTGAAGTGAGAATTCAAAGTGAATTTTAAAATGAAGGCCAGAGTAGCCAAACTGAAAGCATAGTTGACATAGATATCCAAAAATTCGGGTACATTGGCATTATGGCAGGCTTATGTAGCGTATGACTCTGTACTTAAATAAATCTTAATTATTTTAACCTAATTCTAATTACTTTTAGATTTCTGTGCTTTGAAGCTAGTTTATAGTTGAATGAGAGTGAGTGTGCTTTATATATATATATATATATATATATATATATATATTTATTTATTTAGTTAGTTATTTTTGCTATTAATTTATTTATTGTACAGTTGGCTCTCACTTGGCAGATGTTGTATTGCACAGGCGTGCTTGTAGCTGGATCATTAAACAGACAGCAGTGGCTCGTGGTTGCATGTAGGTAGCCAGGTTAATGAAGCCATCACCCACACAGCAGAACCATGATTCTGAATCTCAGTGATTTTACAGCTGCCCAGTCCAATGTCTGAACAAAGGCAGCGCGACTGCGATTCAATCGAAGAACAATCTGCAGTTAAAACATATAACATGTCTCACTGAACATTTCTTTGAAGAATTCTAAAAGAGATCTGGGAAAAGAAGCTGTGATACAAAGCAGGCAAAACGTATATCAATCCTGCATTCTGATTGGACACTTCGTGTTATCAACCAACAAGCGCACTATCACAGAGGACAATTAACTAATGGCCGCATTCTGTCTGCTAAAAAAAACTGCAAGCTCTTGGACTCAGCAAGAGTGAGCAAATAAAATTCTAAAACATATATGTACTATGTTATTAAATTCTCTGGATGCGCATTATTATTTAATGTCACTTATTTCGATATTCACTGTACTTTTAAATACATTTAAAGTATATAGATATGTTGTTGAATATTGTAGAGCAATGGAAGAGTAAACACTCAAGTGTGAGTGATGCATTCTGTGGATGTATTGAGGGGAAACTAGACAAAGTAATATAGACAGACAGATTATCAATATAACACAGTACAGAATACTTAATACAAATATGAAATAAATCTGTGTATCTCAGTGAATTGGTTATAGTATCTGGAGCCCCCTGGTCTTGTCTCTCTATTCAGTGTTAAACCAGTTTAAAACCGAATGACAGCCCTTGGTCACAAACACAGCAGAGCCCATAGTAAAGGTATGTTGGGAGAGATTATTCTTCCTAAGCCATACCAGTTCAATTCCACTGACACTCTCAGCCAATCACAGATGACCGTTGTTGCTCAGGATAATGATTTCTCACTAGTCTGATCAATCTAAAGGGAATCGGCTGCTAGTGACTCTTGTTTAGCACTAAAACATTAAAAATGGTTTAACACTAAATGGAAGCTTAGTGTCAGGGGATTCCAGGCACTACAATCACTTCACTGAGATTATACAGTTACAGTGCCTACCGTGCCCCTTTAAGGGCGAGAGACCCACATTTTAGGAACCTATCCAAGCTCTCTTAGAGTTAATTTAGGAAAAAATGATTTAATTCACACATCGTTCTACCTCCAACTTGTAGGCTGATAAAGAATAAATACATGGTGGAAATAAAAGGGACACTAAAGCCAGGAGTTGATTTATTGTTAATGTATTATATAGAAAATGTAAAATGTATTTGTATATACATATATAACAATAAACTAATATTAATAACAATAATATTAATAATACATCATATTTATACAGATAAGTGAGGAGAAGAATCCCTAAAAATTCAGGACATTCAAAGTTGACCTAATAAAGTTAGACCTGATGCATTTCGCTCATAAATGTTTCTGGGTTTTTTTTTCTCCACTAAATGTATTTAAAAAAGAATTTTGCATTGAAATCGGTGATTATTATTGAGAGCACACATTCTGAGTGACACATTTAAAAAAAAAAAAATGTAATCATATAAATATAAGTTTAAATATATTCTAAAATTGTTTTAGGAAGTAATGTCCTAAATGTATTTTTATACAGTGTGTTTTCAGTGTGCATTGCTAGGACTGGTCCAGTATTTTTTTTCTCGATTCCTTCTTTTTTTCCTTGATCATGAAACTTCCCCATGCAGCCAGCTTCATTGATGAGGATTCACAGAGAGAAGCCATGTCTTCATTTATTTTATTAACATAGTGGTTTTCATTCCCCAGAGTTAAGTAGCGCACGTTCTGTGAAAGCAGACTGAATTATTTAAACCTGGGGTGGACATTTCTGCTTTTAGTTTGCATTCTATAAACCAACAAAAAAAAACCAGACATTCTTCAGGGTACGTTCTATTTCCTTACTTTGTAGATTGACTCTCGACACCGTTAAGTGATGTGCTGGGTCATTAATGCATGACTTTTCATGATACGCCATAACAAACCCCACATAGTTTTAAGATAAATTCCCTATAATAAATGAATGAATAACTTGCCAGAATTTAGTCTTGCTTATTCACGCTGTTAGCTGTTATCTCCTAATGGATAATAAACCAGGGATATTTATTTTTTTCAATTATTTATTTTTCCAGCAGGTTGCCAGAACAGACAAGAAAGAATCCCACCAACAAATGTCTTTCGGAAAGAAAAGCCATGCTGATATTATCTCGTTTTATTAACAAACCCAAAAGGGACACTTTAAAATGATTCCTGAGAACTGTGGTTTGAAGAATGAAATTCTTATTGATGAGAAAGATTTGTTCTACATGCTCATGAAGATTTTCAGTGGAAACTCGTGCCGTGAAAGGTTCTCTCATTGAAAGTGACATTTTAACAAGTTAACTATTTACAGGTAAAATTATAGAGTTGGTTTATGAAGGATCGCAAAGTATGGTATTTTTCAGAATGATGACACATCGTCAAGATGCACATCATCTTCAGAAGTAGAATGATATACTGTATTCATAACATAACACAGCATCAACTTTACATAAAATATATAGCAGACCCTTCAGTAAAAAGGGGGAATAGACGTGTTAATCTTTTACGTGGCAGCAGTAATTTCCCATCACCTCTCTTACATGAAGGGTTAATCACTGGATGAAGAGCACTTGGGGCCTTGATTAAAATCAGAAATATATTTTGAAGATCAGTTCACATTATCGTTTAATCCGTAATACATATGATGCAATGACAGAGCTAAGAGAGTTCAATGAGAGTGTGTTGGAGTAGAGCTTTAATAATGCGGTATATCTGGGGCACTGTCTGCCCAAGCATCTTCACACACCTCGACATTCCATATTTTATTTCCATGTTGGCAGACAATGAAGAAATGTATAAATCCTTAATCATAGATTGTGCTTGAGAATCATTAAGATTAGGCCCCAAAAATACATTGATTGGACTCGCTTCAGCAATTCAACACGAATTTGGGACGATCGGACAAATTTCCAGATTCCGAGCCAAAATATGCAAATTACGGACTAGCCGACCCACTCAATGCTAAACATGTTCGGGGAGGGTCAATATTCTGAGTTACATACATAGTGCCAAACAAAGACATGATTGATGGGGGGGTGGCTAGGGGACTGTCACTAAATGTTAATTTTATTCAACAGATCAGTAAGAAGTAGCCAACAGAGAGAAAAAAAGAGGAGGCAGTAAAAAATATCTATATTTATATATTTAATAAATATATAGATATAGATGTATTTATTTTTACTGTTACTCATAGTTTCCCCTTTCTTTGTTACTTTTTCTCAGTTAATCTGTGAGCCAAATTGTGGGAAAATTCTTCTATCAGTTTACTGCCAAATATATGCACAATATTATAGGATGTATACATTTTGTAGCAATCTGACATCTTTTTGGTTTGTTCTCCTGATTCGTTTCACAAATAGACATTCAACTGACCCAAGCCCAGACCAAATTTTGGGTCCCAAAAGATTTTCTTTCTTTGGTAAAAATCATTTGGCAGAACGGAAATTTTTCGACTTGCACAAGTCTGCCATTAACTATGCACACCCACAGCTAAATACGAACATATTCAAATCACATGCTTCGAGTCTACTAGGGGACTTGGTCCATCCAGTAATGGTGTCTTCTCCAAATCCAGTAGAATTCAGAAGATATCTATAAGATCTACTCTGGAATCTCTCTTGTACTGTTATGAGGCAATATAACACATTTCCTGTTACAAAGTTCACACACACATAATTTCAGTAAGGTGTGGAAATCTTTTGATATTATCACTTAGTGAATAAACCATTGTTGGAAAAAACTGAAAGAAAAACATGGTGACTCCTTGACTTACCTAAAAACAAGAGAAAAGTCAGGTAATTTTTTTCTGTTTAAAACTTTAGCCAAACGGAGCAGACGTGTTGCTTCTTGCTCTCTGATATATGAAAGGAAAACAGCGGTTTTCGAGAGGTACTGAGGAACAAACCCAACTGAAATAACCCTCACATAAAGCAAAGAACCCTCATGGGCAGAAAAAACAAAGGCAGATAAAGGCCCTACCTGCCATGATATCGGAGAGTTGCTGCAGAGTTCACAGAGGCCTCCATGGGACAAAACGGCGCTGATCAAGGACGGATCTTCCTACTCCTCTGACGACTTGGCAATCGACCTGGGAGAAGGGGCCACGTGTATGCCACCTACTAAACCCCAAAAACCTCCACAACCTGCAAAAGGCAAACCAGTTACCGCTTCCCAGTTGCAGAGCATGCTAGCGGAGCTCAGGGCTCACATTGCAGCAGATATGACAGACATTAAGGATGCAATTGCAAGCATCGCCTCTTGGATCACCTCAGTAGAGGCCACCTTGAGTACGCAAGAATCTAGTATTACCACCACGGAGCTCAAGCTGGAAGTCATACAGCAACAACAAATGGTCGCCAGTGATAAGATGGAGGCTTTTCAGGATCAAAGTAGGCGATATAACGTAAAAATATGCGGCATCCCAGGCTCTGTGGGCCTCACAGACATACCCCTCTTTGTCCGATGCCTATTCCATGAACTGTTACCACCTAAACAGGCTAAAGCTGTACGACTGGACAGAATGTTCAGATTACCAAAGCCGAGGATGGCACCATCAACCACTCAGGCAGACCTTGTAGTCTGCTTCCAGTCACTACAGGATAAAACCCTCCTGATGGCGGCCGCCAGAGGGAAAACTCCCCTACAATTTGAGGGATCTACGTTAATACTATTCCCAGACCTCACCAGAGGCAACATTGAATGGCGCAGGGCCCCGCGACCACTATTGCTACAGTTCCGCAACAAAGGAGTATCATACCGATAGGGGACACTGAAACTGCTCACATTCCAAAATCAGGACACTACCTACCGAGCACGCAGCTATGCAGAACTGGAATTGCTCTTATGCAAGCTGGGCATTGCAGAACCTCCACAAGCGGCACCCTCAAGCCTGTCCCAAATGGATCCAGCCACGATTGTGGAGTTTACATCCCAAGCAGCTCAACACATGACACCTCTACGGGGAAAAACCTGAAGGACAGTAACATGCCTAAACCCTTGTGTTGTTTGGAGAACCTTCATGTCTCAACACCCCAGTTCTTTCTTATATATGTTTACACAGATGTTACTTACATATGATTTCTTAATTTCTTTCTGTTTATTTTCTATATCTTAACTTTTAGCTAATAATGGGCAGATTAGATGGGCCGAACTAAAGGGGGAGATATATCCCTGCTGGGGTTTAGTACCACTTTCAAGGAGACAACACTTATAAAGTCTTATCACACACTGGGAGGGATACACTAGGGAGCCATCTAGTTATGCTTTATATATCTACACATACTTCCTTAAAAACCATTCCACAGTGCCTTCTACTAATGTCACTGCTACTATCTTTGTATATACATATTCAATTTACTTGACTGATAAATGTGTTTTAAAATAAAAGAATTTAAAAAATAAAAACTTTAGCAATAAATAATATCCTCAGGTTTATTGTCAAGAGTTATTTTGTCAATCGGTCTGTGAAGAACAATTGATGAAAATGAGATGGAGCAATTTTGGGGTGATGTGGTAGAGCAAATTAAATTAAGGGGTGATATAAATAAGCAGTAAGAATTAAGGACTAATGTCAATGAGCAGTTGTAAATAGGGGGTGTTGTCAAAAAGCAGGAGGAATTTTGAGGTGATGTCTAAGAGGGTTTCTGTATGTCTTCTGTATGCCGAGAGAACTTGCCGGCATTTCGGTTCTCGATTGCCCTCACTTACTCTCTGTAATGGCACATGTGAGCAAAAACCTTTTTTAGACCTGAGCGGGGATTTAACGAAGGACAAGCTACTGAGTTTCTCTAGGCTTTGGCCTTTCTCCGAGCTGTCATGTTCTCTGTTTTTGACTAAGAGTCATTGGAATGAAGAGATGATGTAGAAGAGCAGTATGAATTAAGTTGTGATGGCAATGAGCAGTTGGAATTAAGGGATGATATGGAAGTGCAGGAGAAATTCAGAAAGTCCGTAGTTAGGGTCTGACAGCTGTGTAATAATAATTATTTTATATTATTATTTATAAAGCTCCAACAATGGGTAGACTAACAGACATGCAGCTGTAACCAGATGAGTTGGACTCACAGGAACAGAGGGGTTGAGGGCCCTGCTCAATGAGCTTACATGCTA
Source organism: Pelobates cultripes (assembly GCA_933207985.1). Taxonomy (NCBI): domain Eukaryota; kingdom Metazoa; phylum Chordata; class Amphibia; order Anura; family Pelobatidae; genus Pelobates; species Pelobates cultripes. The sequence goes on along the minus strand of OW240916.1, from coordinate 10,298,280 downwards.
GAGGAAGTGGGGTATAGTGACACAAAAAGTATTTTTTTGGATGACAGTTGCAGAAAGAGGAAGCAAGGTCCGGGGAGGGAAAGCTATTAACAGTTTAATTGGTTCCTGAAGAAGTGAGTTTTCAATTATTTTTTGAAGGAGTGGAGACTGGATGAGAGTCTATCAGAGCAGGGAAGGGAGTTCCACAGGAATGGTGTAGTCCTAGAGAAGTCTTGAAGGTGAGAATCAGAGGTGAGAGTATGCACAGATGATAGACGGAGGTCTTTGACAGAGCTTAGATGTGACATTCTTGTGTATCAGGAAGGATAGATAGGTAGGAGCAGTGTTATATAGAGATTAGTAAGCAAGCACCAGAATTTTAAATTAAACCCTATATCTTATGGAAAGCCAGTCTAGGGACTGACAGAGGCGGGAGGGGTAGCAGGTGCAGGTGGACAGGAAAAAGCCTCTCCACTGCATTCATTATAGACTGTAACAGGCAAGTTGGGAACATATAAGACTTCTGAGAAGATTGCAGTAGTCAAGGCGAGAGAGGATAGCAGCATGGACTAGCACCTAAACTGCGTCCAGTGTTAGACAGAGGCGGATGCGCGCTATGTTTTTGAGATGGAAGGGACAGGATTTGGTGATCGACTGGACATGAGGGGTGAAGGAGAGGCAGCTAGCCTGAGAGGTTGAGTTATGTTCTGTTCTTCTGATAGATGTAAGAAGGGCATCCCAGATGCATGACAATCGTCGTCCTCATATATCTTGGCAGTATGAGGCTAACTTTCTGTGAGGATGAGCTGAGGATGTAGTACTTAGAAGAAGGAATGAAGAAGAGGATTTCCTGTAATATCATGGGCGACTCCTGAGTTAACGAACTGTGAAAGTGAAGAATTATCATATCCTAACATTCCAATATTGTTCTCTGACATTTCACGTTTAATTACATTGTGGGGCCCAGATGGTGACTGGGAGCCACACAGACTGACTTTGAAGTTAAATGTTTGAGAGTCTTTTTTATATGTCAGAGTTAATGAAATAAAAAGGCTTCCATGGCATATTGAGTGTGATGGCACATGTAATTCATGGCATATGGTGCACAGCGTGGGTCAGGAATCATGATTGAAGTAGTTTATATCCAGGTTATGAAAATCTCGCCCAAAACAGCAGTTGATTCCTGCATTATATTTTACTTTAAATTTCTACTGATATTGTGCAAAATGCAAAAAAGAGCAGCTCCCAATAATACTCATTAATACAAAGTATTGGTATTATTACTCACTAATACTCAATACTGCCCATTATTACTCTCTAATACCCAGGATTGGCATTTGTACTCAGTAATTCCCAAATTAATATTTATTTATATCTAACCTTATGTTACCCAATAATACCTAGTATTTCCCATTATTACTGATTAATAGTGATGTCCCGAACGGTTTGCCGAACGATTCGCGAACGGTTCGCCATGAACGGTTCGCCACGGACTCATCATTGAGTAAGCTTTGACCCTGTACCTCACAGTCAGCAGACACATTCCAGCCAATCAGCAGCAGACCCTCCCTCCCAGACCCTCCCACCTCCCGGACAGCATCCATTTTACATTCATTGTGAAGCTGCATTCTTAGTGAGCTGTCCAGGAGGTGGGATGGTCTGGGAGGGAGGGTCTGCTGCTGATTGGCTGGAATGTGTCTGCTGACTGTGAGGTACAGGGTCAAAGTTTACTCAATGATGAGTCCGTGGCGAACCGTTCTCGGCGAACCGTTCGCAAACCGTTTCGGCTAACCATTCGGGACATCACTAATGATTAATACCAAATATCAGCATTACTATTCAATAACACCCAATAATACTCCTTAATATTCAGGCAACTGCATCACTACTCAAAACCATCTTATATTACTAATTATTATTGAATTTTACTCAATATTGGTGTAACGGATCACCTGGCACCCCGACTGGGTACCTCCATTGAAGGATGCTCCTTGCGCTTCCTGAGGACTCCAAGCACTGCAGCAGACATCACAACCACCGAACCGGAGAAGCATATGAATGCTCTCAAGCATATGAATGCCGTAAGCAGCTGAACAGAAAAAGCATACAATCAGCTTACACTCCTGGCAATCAGCATACAATCCAATTCCCCCAATAACAAGACAACACTTTGTTTTGAGGTCAAGCAGAACTGACTGTACAGGCACATACAGCCTCTTTTATTCACTATCCTCAAACATAGTACAGCCCACAGGGTTTTAAAATACAACCAATCAATCCTTACAATACACACAGACACTCCCACACAAAATCCTCCCCTCTGCCTGTGATATGATTATTGAACACAATGGTTAATATAATTATGACAGGCAGAGAAATACAGTATCATAAAACACATCACAGGGACCCCAAAACATGCAATAACCCTCGGAACCAGGGGATCTGGGTGAACCACATATCCAAAATTCACCCAGATCCGTTCAGTAGTTTGGAAGATACAGTTTAATACAGGCTATATGAAAAACAATTACTGTATAATGTGTCCCCTGTTGTATAGTTTAAAACTACTGCACGATGTCTTTGTGCACCAAATACCAGATCAGTCTTCTCCAATGCCCAGGGGCGAGGTCGGTTTCGCCACAATTGGCATTATTACATAAATGCAGTAATACCAATTAATACTCACTTCTACACAGTATCAACATTATTACCCAGTGCGTGTGTGTGACTGTCTGCCTCTGTGTGTAACGCTGTCTGACCTCTATGTTTGACTGACTGCCTGTGTGTGACTGTAGTTGTGTGTGTGTGTGTGTGTGTGTGTGACTGTCTGCGTCGGTGTGTTTGGCTGTGTGCCTATTTTTGACTGTAACTGTGTGTGTCTGTGTTTGTGTGTGTGACTGTCTGTATCTGTGTTTGTGCCTGTGTGCCTCTGTGTGACTGTAACTGTGTGTGTGTGTGTGTGTGTGTGTGTGTGTGCGTGCTCACAGCCGCCAGCCTCTCAGCAGCCCCACTGGACCCCAGATGCAGATCCACTCTAGCTCTCCCAAAGGTAGGGAGGCTGGGTTAACAAATTAAAATAATAATATTAGTTATTTGTGAGTGTGTATGTGTAAGCTCATCAGACAGGCGAAACGCGCGTCAGGGAGTTTAGGGTGGCACAAAATATAGATGAGCAAAACTTACGATAGTTATTCTATGCCAAGTAGTTCCACTCATTAGTAGATTTAGCAAAAGCAATCTCCTGCAACTAGAGAAAGCACCTACCTCTCTAGAAAATAGTTTCTCCGTGTTACATCACAGACGTGGGGGGGGGGCGATATTTGGGGTAACGTTTTCATAGGAAGGACAGAGTTTGGCGTACCAATTGTCTTAGAGGATTGATTAGGAAAACCTGGGATAATATCTGTGCCCTCCTTCCTTCCCCACGTTATACATTATTACGAGAAGTAGCTACGCTGAATACTTAGGTGTATATATGGTTAGTGTGCTTTTCTGCCCTCTGGTGGGGTTGGACAGCTGAACAAACAGGGACTACACTAACAGGAAACTTTTTACACTTTTGATCATACTGTAACGAGAGAAGTTTATTACAGTCACAATAACAAGTAACAATGTTACATTAGGCTACCGCTGAAGATCTGTTCCAGTAGGCAGAAGAGCTACTTTCAATAACGGGCATATGAACACCCAGTGATACTTTACTTTATTAGAAAATCTAACGTAACAGGGGATATTCTTATTATTATTGTTTTTTTAAGAATTGGGACTTACCATTAGGCATTGGGCATAGACTCATCTTTTCTCACACAAATTGGGTTGCCAATAAACAAGACCATTTATGGAAATCCACTTATGAGATTATAGTATTTCACTTTGCACACCTTGCAATTTGTTTACCAATAAGCAAGATTTTTTATGTAAATCTATTTAGGAGACTTTAGGATTTCACTTCAAGGACTAATAAAGTCTTTTAGTGAAATCATTATCTCATCTATTTATGGTGTTTATTATCACTATATGTGTTGTGTGTGCACTTTTTTGGTGTAATAGTGTATGTAGTGCCCTTAGCATTAAGGGATTTTTAAAATTGAAACATTAAAAGTGACGTTTTAAATTGATAGTTTTAATAAAACATCTTAGTGTTCCTCTGGTGGCAATATGAAGTAACACGGGAATCTCCAACCTCTTTTTTTCTTTTTTGTTAATTGAGAAGTAATTCAATTATCTCCCAAGACAAAGGCAAATTGCCATTATGCACGTGGGGATACTAACACAGGAATTACTATTAAAATACACTATATGACACAAGTTACAATAAAACTATACATTTAACATGTCCCCAGATAGCTCAGGTCTGAGCGCACATTATTAAGCGAATGGCGCTCAGACCACACGAATACAGTTCAATCGCCATGGAGCCAAAGTCTTTACAAAGTTAGTTCTCATATGAATGAGCTCCACATAGGCGTGCGCAGCCTATTGCATTAGGGTGTGCACCCTAAAGCACAAGCACACGCCGCATATATATATGTATATATGTATATATATATATGTGTGTATATATATATATATATATATATATACACACATACACATATATACACACATACACACACTGCTGTGTGTGTGTGTGTGTGTGTGTGTGTGCTGTGTGAGGGTGCTGTTAGTGTGATGTGTGTGTGACGATGCTGGTAGTGTGCTATGTGGGTGAGGGTGTTTGTGTGTGCGTGCTTGTGAGGATGCTGTTAATGTACTGTGTGTGAGGGTGCTGTTTGTGTGTGTGTGTGCGCTTGTGAGGGTGCTGTTAATGTACTGTGTGTGAGGGTGCTGTTTGTGTGTGAGGGTACTGGTAGTGTGCTGTGTGTGTGTTTGTTAGGGTCCTGTTTGTGTTTGTGAGGGTACTGTTAGTGTGCTGTGTGTGTGTGAGGGTGCTGTTTGTGTGCTGTGTGTGAGGGTGCTGTGTGTGTTTGTGGGGGTGCTGTATGTGTGTGTGGGTGCTGTATGTGTGTTGGTGCTGTGTATGTCTGTGGGTGCTGTATGTGTGTGGGTGCTGTGTATGTCTGTGGGTGCTGGATGTCTGTGGGTGCTGTATGTCTGTGGGTGCTGTATGTCTGTGGGTGCTGTGTATGTCTGTGGGTGCTGTATATGTCTGTGGGTGCTGAATGTGTGTGGGTGCTGAATGTGTGTGGGTGCTGTGTATGTCTGTGGGTGCTGTATGTGTATGTGCTGTGTGTGTTGTATGTGTGTGTGTGGGTGATTGTGGGGGGTGGAGGTGGGGGTACATTACTTGCTATCCCCCCTCCCTTCTTACCTTTTGTAGGGAGGGGGGATCGTGCTGCTGCTTCCTTCCCTGGTTGTCCAGTGGAGGAGGGGATCCTTGCTGCTGTGATCCCTGGTGGTCCAGTGGAGAGTGAACTCTAGCCCCTGTGGGGCTAGAGTTCACTCTCGCGAGATTTGAGCGTTGCCGTGGCAACGCTCATATCTCGCGAGAGGAACCCGGCGGAGCTGCCGGCAAGAGCTCCGCCGGGTCCTCTCTTGCCTCCATCCCTGCATGTGGGTCAGTGGGGAGGGAGGCTGAGAGCAGAGCCGGCGCTCGGATAGCGCCGGCTCTGCATGAGCCGACAGGGGAGATCCTGAGATCTCCCCTGCCGGTCTCAATATGCATAGGCGTGCCGCGGGGATTAGGGTGTGCCCAGGCACACCCGGCACACCCCGTGCGCACGCCTATGAAACTCCATGGGATTCCTATCTGTGGTATAATACAGTCAGGTAAAACTACCGAACACCGGGCCGATCGTGCACTCCTGCCGAACAAGAAGGGAGGTCGGCAGCTTCAGCGGTGTTCGCACCAAACTGTGTCTGTTTTTAGTTCCATGAGTTAGGCGTCGAACACCGCTGTGCGTTCGCATGTTTAAAATGGCCACGACCTCATGTTCGTGATACGAATGGCGGCCACCCAGCATTCGTCTATTAAGCTGCGGTTAACCGCAGCTTCAGGGAGGCTAATTGCCAGCACACTCCAGCTCCCAGGTGGTCCAGTCATTTGTGCGGTTGTTCGGTAGATTGAATCTACCAAACACGAGGCAGAAAAGCACGAATAAGTCTTTTCTGCAGGGAAAAAGATGTCTTTTAACATGGGGCCATAGTCTAAAGGCAACAGGAGAGCAACCAGGCTTCTCCAATGCAATGTTGTGAGATTGCTCTCGTCACAGTATGTATGAAAGAATGTGTGTGTCTGCAGTGAATGTGTGAGTGTTTGTATGTCTGTCAGTGAATTTGTATGTGTGTATCTGTAAGTGTCTGTCACATCAGTGAGAGTCTGTGTTTGTCATTGAGTGTATCTGTGTCTGTCAATGAATGTGTGTATGTCAAATCAGTGAGAGTCTGTGTCTGTCAATGACGTCTGTGTGTTTGTCATTGAATGTATGTGTGACTGTCAGTGTGCACCTGCCAGTAGGTGTGTGTCTGTCAGTGAGTGTGTCAGTGAATGTATGTGTCTGTTAGTGAGTGTGTGTATGCCAGTGATTGCATGTGTCTCAGAGAGTGTGTTCGTGTTAGTGTGTGTCTGTCAGAGAACAGGTGTGTTAGTTAAAGCGTGTGTGAGACAATAACTGTCTGTCAGTGAGTGTGTATCAGTGAGGGCATGTTGTCTGTCAGTCTGCCCATCCATGCTGTAGTCCCCACACCCTGCCCCCACACTGTCACTTTCCTACAACCTCCCCCCCTCATGTGGTCGCCTTCCTACACACTGCCCTCCTATACTGTCACCTTTCTTCAGGTAAGAGGCAGGGAGGGGGTTAAGCCCAATTTAATTTGAACGGCTCACCCCCCAACACTTATCCAACACTACATGCACTACACAGACACTACTTCATGCACATACACTACATCCACTCCACACACACTGCATCCACTAGACACACTGGATCCACAACATAAACACTGTATACACTACACACACAGACACTGCAAAGACATGAAAAGCAGAGGAACAGAGACATGGATGCAAGGGGGTGGGGGAGAAAAAAAGACATGGATTCTTCAATCCCTGGGGTAGGTGCAAGCTGTACAGACAATGCGGCTACATCTAAGGTGTGACAAATTACCTACCTGGCTGAGACTGCAGTTTGCAGAGGGATTAAGGGAGCGTATGTATATACATATACACACACACACAACCACCACACACACATCCATTAACGTTTTATAACGGGCCCCCCTACTTTTGTCCCTGGCCTACCACGTGCCCCCCCTAAATATGAATCCTGGAGACGCCACTGGTGGCAGTTAAACAAATAGCAAAATAATTCACCCAGGATTAATGACTAGATAATTAGATAGTTTCACATAGTTTATATTAGCAGATAGGACGTTTAAAAAGCTCACTATGCTGTGTCTATCTCTCTGTGGTGTGTATGGGATCCTAATCAGATTTTGCTTCCTCTATAATTTCGACCCCCAAAAGCTTAACCAAATCAAGAGTTCCTGAACTGAAAAGCAAAATAATTGAAGTCCCACTGACTCGGAACCTGTTAATCATACTTATGTTACCCGATTAATTAACAGGATTTTGTCAGAGATCTTGAAAATCTGGAAAAATGCCCAAAACAGCTTTGTAAACAATGAACGGTTGCAGACTCCTTTCAAACCTCAGCCTCCTAATCGCTTGTGATGTTCCGTTTAAACCCAGACAAATTCACAAACTGAAACAATTATATCTTGATTTAAAGTGACTTTTTAATTAGCTGTGCTAGCATGCTTGTTTTGTTATAATAGTTGCAACAATGTATTCTCAATATGGGAGCGCTGCAATACAAAAGGTTCGATTCTATTAACTGTATGAAATTAAATTATGTTTCTTTACGAAGCTTTGCCAGATGTGTTCACCAAAGCGGAATTCCTAAGACTTTTTATTGGGTTCCAAACATTGCCCAAAGCTCGGTGCTCTCCCTGCTTTGAAACAGGTGAGTCAGTCGGTGATGCAGTCATTTCTATTCAGACACCTGTTCATCTGCAGAGGTCTTCAAATCCTGGTTCCTACAAATAGGATTGAGGTTTTTAGTAAACCGATGCAAACAATGAAAGTCAATGCAGCATTTTTTTTATGTTATGTATAGATTAAAGAAAAGCCCTTATTTACAAAATCTATTGTGTTTAGATTACTGCTCCTTCCCCCTTTTGGCATTGAAATGGTTAAAAAACAAAAACAAGTAACTCATCTTTATTCTACATTGGAGAGAGTCTCCTTGTTGCAGTTCTGATCTGCCTCCTGTGATGTCATCATTCTGGGTAACATATGTCCAATCAGAATCTTTTCATAGAGAAACATTTTGACACACATTGACGAAATCCACCTTACAATTCTTCTCATGTCTGTTTGACAACTTTGAGGTGTTACTAAGGAGTTTCAGAAAAGTGTAATTTTTTTCTTCAAATCAGCACTTGTAAATGCTATTGGGCAGGGCGTCTTCACTTACTGTTCCTATATATCATACATATTTTGTTAGAATTCGATGTTTGTCGTGTTTCTTAATATACAGTGCTGCAGAGTATGTTGGCGTTATATAAATAATTGGAACTATAAAATAAGCGAGAGGAGCATGGAGTTAACCCCTAAAGCACTTCAGCAAGCTGATTTATTTTAGGGGACTGGAGTATCCCGTTAAATATTACGATAATCAAGTAACTATCATTTTTCTTTATTTATATTTATATTATTTGTTTTCTACATTATAGTTACTAAACGGTTTCCATCGAAGACCTCAGAGACATCATAGAAGTTCTGGGGAATATAAAAAGACATACTATAGATAGTTTAATACAGGGATCTCATAAACCGCTACCAAGACAATGGCATCATTCGTCACGAAAAATGTAAGACCATCATGAGAGGTCAGGCACTGACCCCGGATAGTGATTGGCTCAGAGGAAATAAATAGATGTTGTTTACACAAGGGAACGCGGTATGAAGTTGAAAATTCAAGAAAAGCTTATTATAGACACAAAGACATTCGTGTAGCCAGGAAATCTTATACGGCATTAGGCTCAGATCCAGCAGAAATGGGCTGATCGTGGAGCTGATACAGAGAAACAAAGATTAACCAGATTTAACCCTTCATCTGCTGAACTCATCCCGTATTTGTTCCTCTTATGTAAAAATTCAACGCATTTTGCATTTATACAAAGTATTAAACGTAACAGCTTACTAAATAAACAAGAGATTGCTTTCTCCAGCTATAAGTAACTTGTTGTGCATCATCTAGTTAAAATAGTTTTAAATACTGTGAGACAAAGTACATGTAATAATATAATCCTGTAATACGCAAAGTGTATGTAATAATATAATCCTGTAATATACAAAGACGAGAGATAAACTAAGAGGAGAACTGTTAGGGCATAATAGATGCTGCATTACAAGTGATTCTCAGAAAGCTAACAGTGCAAATAATGTACATTGCTATTATTATTGTACAAAGACAGAGTTATTCAATAACGTGAGAAAGGTCGGGGATTTTAAAGTGAATTCAAAGTGAATTTAAAATTTAAGGCCAAAGTAGATGAACTGGAACTTGGAGAATGTTTCCCAATTTGATTATGTTGGCCTGAAATTTGAAATTCACACTGAAATTCGCTTAAATTCCCAACAATTATCACTTAAGTAAATACCCATGAATGTAAAGTAAATAAACAAAATTTTGCATCAATTCATAAAATACAGCTAACGTGTCTTTTTAAATAGGGCTCTCGCAGATTCCTATAAATAAATCACATGATACATAATCATATCTTTAATATTTTATATCCATTTTTATGCACCAGATATGTTTTACAGCTTTTTTTTTTCCTTTTTCTTTTTACAAACTTGACATTATTGCACCTTTATAAATTCTGATTCAAATTATTTATATTTTCAGGCAATAAATATCTACTATTACAAAGTCTTGTTCTGTAATATTATATACATTTTTGTTCCTTTCAATCTTTTTTTTTATTGGAAATATAGACAAAAATAAATAATGAAGAAGTCCAAATTTTACGGGTCCGGGAATATCACATAAAATATTTCCAATTTTCATCATATTGATATTGATTTAATAAAAAATATGCTGGTCGAACTGAAGCCATAAACCTTCTACATCAGGTAATGATTAGTCAACTTTGATATTTTTATCACTAACGTGACTGATGATAATATGTCCCAGTCATAATAGTTACAATTTTATAGGAAACCACATTTAAATCCCTGGTCAGCTCTGGAAATATGTCATTTGGAAATGTAAACAGTGGACATTAAGTAGAACAAAGATCATATTTTCTAATATAAGTAATAATACGCATTTTGTATCCAAACAAGTGATAAAATAGGATTGTTGATTTGAGCTAAACTTTGAATTTATCCCCATTCAATACCAAGTTATTATCATTGATAAAAAATATATATTTTTTTTATTTAATATGTGACATATTGAGCTAGATTATAAATGCAGGACAAAACAGCAGTTCATTTGATAGACTGTATTTCACTAATACTTAAAAAGTAAAATGATTGACATTTGTAATATTTTAATTTAATCTATTTGTTCTTCCTTTACAGAAATATTTAGGGAATAAATATGTTTACATCTTATTTTATATTCTTTATCTGACATATTAGCAGAGACACCAAAATAGTATTTTTTTATTTTATTTTTTTACATTTTTAATTTTTTCTTGTGAATTGATTTAACATAAAAGCATTAGGAAGGAGATGCATCCTTTAAAAAAAAAAAAAAAAAAAAATACAAAACACCGTACAATTTTTGAAAGTAATAAAATGGAGGCGAATAGAACATAGTGCTAATAGAATAGGAGTCCCCTTTAGGCCAGAAACGACTGTACACTAGACGGTAAAGTCCCTATGATGCCATGAGACTAGCCAATACCCAGACAATGAGCATTGAAATACGCCAAGGCAGAAATCATCCATGTGCTTACAGGGATGTAGGCAGGCACCATATCGTCAATACCTCTCAGCACCAGCAACATCAGGACGTCGTCATGGGAGAAGAGGGATGAATAAATGGCGTAAATTTAGGCCCCTGAGTGGTTCCAACTTTCCTCAGCACCTCCAGAGGCTGCCGGTGAGGTCGAATACAGGGTGTAATCCCTGTGACTCACTGATTTAGTAGCTAATGACCCATTAGAATCTGTGGGTGAGTCTTGTCTTGGGGGTATCAGGGTTCCTCTTGACTTTTCCAAAAAGTTTTTGAAGAGAGTGTTCAGCTTACGTATAGTAGACAATAACGGTGTCACATCAGAGGGTCTGACCACAGCCTCCACCATCTCAGTGATCTGCCTTGATGGAGTTGACCTCCTGGGACTAGGATGAGCCCCGCCAGTCAATGGGGGAGACAGGGATGCTGATTCCGAGTACCAGTCAAGAACGGCATCGGGAGAGCATTCACATCTCCCGAAACAGTCATATTTATAGGCCTGCCACAGATTGCCGTGGATTGATGGTGATACGATCAGTTCATGTGACATCCTCACCGAGGTGTCCTCTCTCTTTCAGTGCGTAAGTGCGTCAAGAAATCAATTCTAATCGCTTATAGACAACAAAATTCTGAAATAAATGCAGGAGCTGTACCGACATACATCTGCTCTGCTCAGTGGTCAGGCCCCGCTCCCTTCCCCCGAAATAGCCTTATTGTCACACACTGCACATATTGAAATGTTAGATGAAGATCATTGTCAAAACCATGCTTAACAATATTGATAAAGGAAATGGCATTTTTCTCGAGTGCAACATCCTAAAAATACCACAAAGAATGTCTAAAGAAAAGAATAACTTATTCTTTTCTTTAGACATTCTTTGTGGTATTTTTAGGATGTTGCACTCGAGAAAAATGCCATTTCCTTAATCCCTATGTATATTTAGACAAATGGAGGTCATTTAGTTGCTCCAATGGCCATTGGAGGGAATGGCCGCCTGCCAACGTCAAGGCAGACCCCCCTAATGCTGACCCTTCAGCCTGCTTCCTTGAGCTTCTGGCAAAGATATCTCTAATGAGACAGAGAGGGGTATTTTTTATATACACCCCTATATACTTATTAACCCTTAATAGGGAACACATGGGATGGACGGCAGCATTGTAACCAGGCTGTGTGATACAAAGTAAATACAAATACAAAAAGAGAAGTCCTGTACTCACTCTGTCTCATTAGAGATATCTTTGCCAGAAGCTCAAGGAAGCAGGGTGAAGGGTCAGTGTTAGGACCCGCTTAGGGGGGTCGGCCTTGACGTTGGCAGGCGGGCATTCCCTCCAATGGCCACTGGAGCAACTAAATGACCTCCATTTGTCTAAATATACATAGGGATTAAGGAGAGAGCGCAGGTAACTTTTTCTTTTCTTTGGTTTTTACTATATATTGGGGCTGATGTGTACTGTAGTCATTGCTGCCGGCCCAGTAGTGATGGGAGTGAGCGCAGGACTTATCTTTTTGTATTTGTATATACAAAGAATGTCTGCCTATATGCAGTATATACAGTAACTCCAAGCATCTGTACTATACCTGACTATGTTGAGCTATTTTAAACTCCCTGTGTTATATTCAACAAGCTTAGATCCCTTCCCCTCTACTGCTGCCAGGGCCAGGATGCTTGATCTAAAAGGCCGCTGTACTGTAAGAAAGAAGAGATGAGATTTCCATTTAAATTATCTCTGCAGAGATGCAGAGGGATAGAATGGCCTCTATGAGAGAGCAAAATGACTGGTGCAAAGAAAAGGGTAAGTGGAACTTCATGAAATAAATTTAGAATTTCAAAGCTTTGTAATGGAAAATGAAATGTATCCTGTGTGTAAATAAGTTCAGGAAAGAAGGAGGTTAAGAAACAAACATGTAAATCATGGGTGTCCAACCTTTTATATTCTCCGGGCCACATTGAGAGAATAGAAACTGTCTTGGGTCGCACATAAAATATAATTAATAAATATAATAAAACTTCAAAAGCCCTATTCTTACATTTGATATTTAATTTGTTTAGTAGATAACTCCCTTATTTGTTATCCTTATAATATTTATGGATCCCAAATTAGGGAGCTATCTACTAAACACATACACTTCTATATACATATACAGTTGCAAGAAAAAGTATGTGAACCCTTTGGAATGATATGGATTTCTGCACAAATTGGTCATAAAATGTGATCTGATCATCATCTAAGTCACAGCAATAGACAATCACAGTCTGCTTAAACTAATAACACACAAAGAATGAAATGTTGCCATGTTTTTATTGAACACACCATGTAAACATTCACAGTGCAGGTGGAAAAAGTATGTGAACCCTTGGATTTAATAACTGGTTGAACCTCCTTTGGCAGCAATAACTTCAACCAAACGTTTCCTGTAGTTGCAGATCAGACGTGCACAACGGTCAGGAGTAATTCTTGACCATTCCTCTTTACAGAACTGTTTCAGTTCAGCAATATTCTTGGGATGTCTGGTGTGAATCGCTTTCTTGGGGTCATGCCACAGCATCTCAATCGGGTTGAGGTCAGGACTCTGACTGGGCCACTTCAGAAGGTGTATTTTCTTCTGTTTAAGCCATTCTGTTGTTGATTTACTTCTATGCTTTGGGTCATTGTCCTGTTGCAACACCCATCTTCTGTTGAGATTCAGCTGGTAGACAGATGGCCTTAAGTTCTCCTGCAAAATGTCTTGATAAACTTGGGAATTCATTTTTCCTTCGATGATAGCAATCCGTCCAGGCCCTGAAAGCAAAGCAGCCCCAAACCATGATGCCCCCACCACCATACTTCACAGTTGGGATGAGGTTTTGATGTTGGTATGCTGTGCCTTTTTTTCGCCACACATAGTGTTGTGTGTTTCTTCCAAACAACTCAACTTTGGTTTCATCTGTCCACAGAATATTTTGCCAGTACTGCTGTGGAACATCCAGGTGCTCTTGTGCAAACTGTAAACGTGCAGCAATGTTTTGTTTGGACAGCAGTGGCTTCCTCTGTGGTATCTTCCCATGAAATCCATTCTTGTTTAGTGTTTTACGTATTGTAGATTCGCTAACAGGGATGTTAGCATTTGCCAGTGACTTTTGTAAGTCTTTAGCTGACACTCTAGGATTCTTCTTCACCTCATTGAGCAGTCTGCGCTGTGCTCTTGCTGTCATCTTTACAGGACGGCCACTCCAAGGGAGAGTAGCAGCAGTGCTGAACTTTCTCCATTTATAGACAATTTGTCTTACCGTGAACTGATGAACAGCAAGCTTTTGGAGATACTTTTATAACCTTTTCCAGCTTTATGCAAGTCAACAATTCTTAATCGTAGGTCTTGTGAGAGCTCTTTTGAGGCATCATTCACATCAGGCAATGCTTCTTGTGAAAAGCAAACCCAGAACTGGTGTGTGTTTTTTTTTATAGGGCAGGGCAGCTGTAACCAACACCTCCAATCTCATCTCACTGATTGGACTCCAGTTGGCTGACATCTCACTCCAATTAGCTCTTGGATATGTCATTAGTCTAGGGGTTCACATACTTTTTCCACCTGCACTGTGAATGTTTACATGCTGTGTTCAATAAAAACATGGCAACATTTCATTCTTTGTGTGTTATTAGTTTAAGCAGACTGTGATTGTCTATTGTTGTGACTTAGATGATGATCAGATCACATTTTATGACCAATTTGTGCAGAAATCCATATGAATCCAAAGGGTTCACATACTTTTTCTTGCAACTGTAATCAAAGATATACACATACACACACAATAACAGATATACACACTCATATAATCACAGACCCATACACACACAATCACAGACAAACACACACAAACATACACACACACAAACATACACACAATAACAGACATACACACAGATAATTACAGACATACACAAACACAATCACAGACCCACAAACGTACATATATAATCACACACACACATAAAATCACAAACCTATACACACAATCACAGACACACACACACACAGTCACACATAACCACAGACATTCACACAATCACAGACATACACACACAGATTATCACACATAAATCACAAACATAATCACATATACACATAAAACACATGCCTTAAATTATGGTGATAATGAATAATTTAATTTTGCATGCAAAATCTGTTTTTTCAGCAACACTGTAGGTTCCTAATGAAATAGGTGATATCTCCGCAACTACACAACCTTTTACTAGCTGATTGAAAATATTTAGACTTTCAAATAAAATTCATGATTTCAACAATTGTAAAAATCAACCTTTCTATCTTCTAATGAAAATAGCAACTTTTTGGGGGGTGGGGGAAGGAGGGAGGGTGAGGGGGGAATCTGAATTATTTCTATGTATCTTCTGCCATAATCATTTTATAAAAAAAGAAAAAAGAATAGAATAGAAAGATAGATGATATGTAAGAGAGGAGTTACGTTTCTTCAGCCATTTGAAATTACTGTTGATCATTCATTGAGATAAAATCAATGTAAAGAGCTCGTCGTTAGTAATATTGGGAGCACTGCTGGTGGGTGTTTGAGATTTGCGGCACGCAGAGCTACGAGACACATGATGCTCTGCTGGAGGAGATCTGTGAATCTTAGCCTGAAGCCTGTGATTTGCTGTAAGACAGCCTGATTACTAATACACTTAGTCAAGTACTTGTGAACCTGTCAAATTAAAGCCATTTAGTGAACATGTTGCCGTATACAGCTGGATGACTTGTCAAGGAGCCTCGCTCGCTGTCTGAATTGTGATGAATGTGGAGTTCAGGTGCCTGACAATAGGCACTGAATCACAGCGAAAGCAAGGACACAGTAACAGCACCAGAGAAACATTAAGTGGAGCTTTGTACTTCTCATTCACACTTCCATCCAAGGTCTCCTTAACATTACGCAACATGCGAAGGATTAGGAGAGCTCTGCTTGTCCGTTAGTACTAGGTTATGAAACAGGTAGGCTTGAGCAGCCCTCACATCACTAAAGGCACTAATTAATCATTTTCCCGGAGTATTATAGTCCAGCTGTTTGCTTATTGCTCCTTCCCCCTGTGATCTGTGTTGTGTCTTGTTCAAGGACCTTCCTTTTGACGTATGATGGATTACGGCTCTGGGGAGCTGACATGACAGATGCCTAAACTGTGATATATTGTTAGATATGATACCATCATTACATCTCTCAATCATCTTTCCGAGGTGATGTTACCGGTACAAGGACAGGGTCAGTTAGACCGATGGGGCAGGATAGTGGACGTAGACATTGATCGGGTTTATAAAAAATACTATGAACGATGGGAAATAAAGCAATAACGAGGGCAAGATCAGTGGTACAAGCAGTAGGTATTGTTTATGCCACAATGTTTACAAATAAAATCATGCTGGGTTATTTGCTAAACTTTGAACCTTTAGGAATGGGCAGAGACCTACAAATAGCCGAACTAAATTCTCCAACTCAAGCACATCAACCTACAATGTGTAACTCCCGTTAATGATTCTTTAATGATTTTCTGCAATTGTCCACAGCTCTGCACTGCTCTGCAGCTGAATTAGTAGATATAAAGAGGTTATCCTAAAAACAACCTCAACAACATATTAATAATAAAAAGAATTATAAAAGCAGCTTGAGTGTTTTTGACATCCCCACCCTCCAAGTTCACTTTTGGGTCCTCGGGAAATGATACAACGTATTCCTTACAACATTCTGTGCTGCTGGTGCCCTATCACACACTGCACAGCTGCTTCCTGCAGAGCCTCGTGCTACTTCATCATGTCTGCAGAGCCTCGTGCTGACTCCTTACCTTTGCAGAGTCTCATGCTGCCTCCTTACTTCTGCAGAGCCTCGTGCTGACTCCTCATCGCTGCAGAGCCTCATGCTGCCTTCTTACCGCTGCAGAGCCTCGTGCTGCCTCCTTACTTCTGCAGAGCCTCATGCTGCCTCCTTACCTCTGCATAGCCTTGTGCTGCCTCCTCATCTCTGCAGAGCATCGTACTGACTCCTTACCTCTGCATAGCCTTGTGCTGCCTCCTCATCTCTGCAGAGCCTCATGCTGCCTCCTTACTTCTTACCTCTGCGGAGCTTTGAGCTGCTTCCTTACCTCTGCATAGCCTTGTGCTGCCTCCTCATCTCTGCAGAGCATCGTACTGACTCCTTACCTCTGCAGAGCCTTGTGCTGCCTCCTCATCTCTGCAGAGCCTCATGCTGCCTCCTTACTCCTTACCTCTGCGGAGCCTTGAGCTGCCTCCTTACCTCTGCAGAGCATTGATCTGCTTCCTTCTTCATTCCACCTACAGAGCTTTGTCCATTCTCAAGCAGTCTTATCATGTCTTTATTACTCCTGCAGAGCCTTTTGCACACGTGCATCTGACTTTGTTCTGGGATCGTAGCCCCCCATCCCCTCGAGCAGGGATAGAATAGTTACCGCTCGGACAGGGAAACACACTAAATACAGCTTTTAATAGTAAAAATATTTCAGGCCTTCCATTCCCTGCTCTTAAATATAGTGTCAGATGTTGGAACACATTGTTACGACTAAACTACTAATACGACATTCTAAAAATGTTTTGTCAAATAAACAGCGCTGAGGAATTTGTTGGTACTTTATAAATATTAATCATAATAATAGTAACATGAATCCTGCATCCCTTCGCTTGACATTTATGGGACAAAAGGGAGTCTGACGCCCCCTAGTGGCTGGTGCACTCAGTGCGGGTGACCCTAAAACATTAGTGAGTCAATCTGTCAGGGAAGGAGAGATACAGTTTAAATCAGAGAGCTTATAAAACATTAGCAAATAAACGCTTACACAAGATCTCATATCAGATTTCTATGATCAATTCTCCCAATCCTAATTCATCATCCGACTCGCGTTCTCTGATTAAGTTTCATGCTTTTTGCAAACATGCAACATATGCCATTCTTCGTAGATTTATCTGAAGAGCTGTTTGTATTGATTTATTTTCTGTGCATTTGATCATCCCGCCGCAGCATGGCAAATAGTATTTCATACATATAAAATAAGCTGGAATATATCCGCCGGGATTAAATGTAACAATTGAGTGGCCCAAGGGTAACCTCTACTCCTTGTACTCATCTGCAATGTGATAAGTAGATCTACAGTGAAGGCACGACAAATAAGTTAAATGGGAAACTATTTATCCAATGGGGAAAACCAGCTGAGATTTGTTTTTCATTATTTAAGAATCAGGCATCGAACGCAGAGCAGCACAATGTAGAGAAACAAACGTTATAGAATCTCTCGTCTCATTTGGGGGTTCTTTATAAAGGGTCGTTTGAGGGAAGAGATGAACAAATGGAGGGGGAGTTATAGAAACCAAAAGAATGTTCCTAATAACTTCTCGAAAAATAGAACTTTGCTTATCACACTTACTGTACCTACCTCTAAGGTAATGTAACCTGTAAAGTGATAAGTGCCAAAGTAAAGGAAACATTTGATTGGTATAATTAGCCTTTCATTAAAAATATATAATATGAAATCTTCGCTAACTCCTCAGGATAGTTCTGAAGAAAAAAAAAACTGAAATATACGCACAAAAACAAACAAACAAACAAGTGTTGGGCATATGTTAAATGTTACCCAATTGTGAAAACCTAAAAGCGTAACAATTTGTGTTGAACGGGTATGGTCCCAATGTGAACAACTAGATGCTGGTTTCACATCAACAATTATGCCAAAATGTTGCAACCAATGCTGGAATGAGTCATGCCAAAATTGAGCAACTCTTTAGACATATGTTGGGTCACGTAGAAAATGACGCAGAAATGACGCAGCTTTGCATGGACAATTGGGGTTGCGTCTATATTGACTCCAGAGTGACTTAACTCAGGACTGGTATAAATATTTGTGATGTTACAGAGAGTTGCGTCAGGAATGACACCACTTGGAATTGAGGCAGCTCTAGCATGCATGACAGTAATTTAGCCTTTAATGATCTTCTGATGATCAGAGTTGTATCTAATAGTGTGATTTTATGGTATGGTGCAGTTTATGGACTCCGAATCGCCCATGGCAAGTCTTCTGTAGTGATACAGAGATGGTAATTGCTAATTTGTGAGCTGGTTGAACAAATGAGCATCAGATATCCCAACAGAACATCTTTCTGTCTTTACTAAAACAGCTTCCAAACCAGCTGGAGAAAGAGTATGTGCTCACATCTTGTCCCCATCCCATCACAATAATGGCAATAAGACATATTTATGACTGATGGTGGCTTGGGGTTTGATTGAGCATCGAAGGGCTCTCGTGGGACCAGAATATTTACTAATCTAGGAGACAGAAATATGAAGAACCTGCTCTCGGGTTAGCTCAATCTCCGTAATGTGTTTTGAAGAGCATCCAAGAAGTCCATATGTCATCTACTGACCTGAGTCCCGAGATATGTATCTCGATTATATCCTTCATTAACTCACAAAAATGGGCACTCAAAAGGCTTGTATAAGTAAATAGCAGAAATATGGTAAAAATGTAACGCTTAGAACATTTGAATCAAAATTAATTTCTGTAATAGTACCCCCAGAAACATAGACACAAATGCTTATGAAGTAAAATCAGTGCACTTGAAAAACAGTGTATGTATATTTTATTTATATAGCGCTAACAAGTGTACTCAGCACTCTACATGTTACATTACAGTAGAGGGAGGTACAGTAAGTGCAGTAGGTATACAGTGTATGTATATTTTATTTATATAGCACTAACAGGTGTACTCAGCACTTTACAGGTTACATTACAGTAGAGGGAGGTACAGTAAGTACAGTAGGTATACAGTGTATGTATATTTTATTTATATAGCACTAACAGGTGTACTCAGCACATTACAGGTTACATTACAGTAGAGGGAGGTACAGTAAGTGCAGTAGGTATACAGTGTATGTATATTTTATTTATATAGCGCTAACAGGTGTAATCAGCACTTTACAGGTTACATTACAGTAGAGGAGGTACAGTAAGTACAGTAGGTATACAGTGTATGTATATTTTATTTATATAGCGCTAACAGGTGTACTCAGTACTTTACAGGTTACATTACAGTAGAGGGAGGTACAGTAAGTGCAGTAGGTATACAGTGTATGTATATTATATTTATATAGCGCTAACAGGTGTACTCAGCACGTTACAGGTTACATTACAGTAGAGGGAGGTACAGTAAGTGCAGTAGGTACACAGTGTATGTATATTTTATTTATATAGCGCTAACAGGTGTACTCAGCACTTTACAGGTTACATTACAGTAGATGGAGGTACAGTAAGTGCAGTAGGTATACAGTGTATGTATATTATATTTATATAGCGCTAACAGGTGTACTCAGCACTTTACAGGTTACATTACAGTAGAGGGAGTTACAGTAAGTGCAGTAGGTATACAGTGTATGTATATTTTATTTATATAGCGCTAACAGGTGTACTCAGCACTTTACAGGTTACATTACAGTAGACGGAGGTACAGTAAGTACAGTAGGTACACAGTGTATGTATATTTTATTTACATAGTGCTAACAGGTGTACTCAGCACTTTACAGGTTACATTACAGTAGAGGGAGGTACAGTAAGTGCAGTAGGTATACAGTGTATGTATATTTTATTTATATAGCGCTAACAGGTGTACTCAGCACTTTACAGGTTACATTACAGTAGAGGGAGGTACACTAAGTGCAGTAGGTATACAGTGTATGTATATTTTATTTATATAGAGCTAACAGGTGTACTCAGTACTTTACAGGTTACATTACAGTAGAGGGAGGTACAGTAAGTGCAGTAGGTATACAGTGTATGTATATTATATTTATATAGCGCTAACAGGTGTACTCAGCACTTTACAGGTTACATTACAGTAGAGGGAGGTACGGTAAGTGCAGTAGGTATACAGTGTATGTATATTTTATTTATATAGCGCTAACAGGTGTACTCAGCACTTTACAGGTTACATTACAGTAGAGGGGGGTACAGTAAGTGCAGTAGGTATACAGTGTATGTATATTTTATTTATATAGCGCTAACAGGTGTACTCAGCACTTTACAGGTTACATTACAGTAGAGGGAGGTACAGTAAGTGCAGTAGGTATACAGTGTATGTATATTTTATATTTATATAGCACTAACATGTGTACTCAGCACTTTACAGGTTACATTACAGTAGAGGGAGGTACAGTAAGTGCAGTAGGTATACAGTGTATGTATATTTTATTTATATAGCACTAACATGTATACTCAGCGCTTTATAGGTTACATTACAGTAGATGGAGATACAGTAAGTACAGTAGGTATACAGTGTATTTAGATTGTATTTATATATCACTAACAGGTGTGCTCAACACTTTACATATTACATTACAGTAGAGGGAGTTACAGTAAGTGTTGTAGGTATACAGTGTAGTATACAGTGTATGTATATTTTATTTACATAGTGCTAACAGGTATACTCAGCACTTTACAGTTTGCATTGCAGTAGAGGGAGATACAGTAAGTGCAGTAGGTATACAGTGTATGTATATTTTAATTATCTAGCACTAACGGGTGTACTCAGCACTTGACAGTTTATATACAGTGTGTCGATGTGTCAGTGCATGTATCTGTGCATATTTGTCAGTGTGTTAATCTGCCCATGTGTGTCAATCTGTGTATGTGTGTATGGATCTCTGTGTGGCAGTGTTTGTGTGTTTCTGTGTATGGCAATCTGTATGTGTGTGACAATATGTGAATATATGTCAATATGGTCATGCATGCTAAAACTAAACACTAAACATAAACACACCATTGCATTAAAATTTCAACACTGCACACAAGCACACCACTACATTTCAATACTAACATTGCAAAAATACACCCCTGCATTCAAATGCCGAAACTACACACAAACCCACACCTGTATTAACACTATACACAAACTCACCACTGCATTCAAATGGCAACAGTGTACACAAAAACAACCTTGCTTGCAAAAACCACCACTACGCACAAACGCACCTTTGCACTCTAACACCAACACTGTGCACAAACATACCTCTGCATGCAAACACTAACACTATAAAAACGCCACTGCATTCAAACGCAAACATACCCCTGCATGCAAACACCAACACTACGTACAAATGCACCTTTGCACTCTAACACCAACGATGTACACAAACACACCCAGGGCCGGTGCAAGGATTTTTGCCGCCCTAGGCAAAAGAAAGATTTGCCGCCCCCCTTCCCCCCCTGGAACATCGCAATGCCCCACCCATATGAACTAATGCCAGTGCTGCACACAGTGTGTGTTTACATTAAAAAGCCTGCAGGGACAAACTATAGACACCAGAACAACTTTATTAAGCTGCAGTGATTCTGGGGACTATAGTGTCCATTTAATGTGAGGTAAATTAGAGATTAGTGTCACTAATAATATACTAGATTGCCTACTTACAATCAGATTAGGATGGTGATAGGCTCTGGCTGCAGTCTGGCTCCACTGGTCTGGTGTAGAACAGGATCTCTGGAGGCTGTTTGTAACTGTGGTCACAAAATTCAATGTTCTGGGAGAACGGGAAGCAGCTCCATTTTTTGGGGCCTCTTACATAGCTCAAGGTCTGGGCCCCAGGGCCTGACGGTGAGTATGCCCATAAAGCCCACCCTTAAGTCCACCTACATGTTCCACCCATGAGTTCGCTCACAGGGAGTGGAATGTGTAGGGGATGTGTTATGTGTTACTGTAGAGGATCTAATGTGTGTGCTTACGTAATGTAGTGTATAGGGATACCAGTTTGTGTAGGTGATGCAGTGAGTTTGTGTGTAGTGGAAGCAGTGTGTGTGTTTGTGTATAAGGGATGTATTGTGTGAATCTGTGTATGTAAGGGATGCAGTGTGTGTCTGTAAGGGGTGCGTTGAGTGTGTGTAAGAGATGAATTGTGTTTGTGTGTGTGTAAGAGAAGCAGTGTGTGTTTGCATGTGTGTGTAAGGAATGCATTGTGTGTTTCTGTGTATATGTGCAAATGATGCATTGTCTTTATGTGTAAGGGTTGCATTGTGTGTTTTTCTGTGTGTAAGGGAAGCATGTTGTGTTTCTGTGTGTATAGGGATGCATTGTGTGTGTGTGTGTGTGTGTGTGTGTGCGTGCGTGCGCGCGCGTGGTGTGAAAGAGCTCCCTGTCCCCCTGTCCTATAGAGCTCTCCCTTCCATTCCTTAGAGATCTCCCCTGCCCCTTAGTGGTCTCTCCTTTCCCCCCACCTCCCTTAGTGGTCTCCTTTTCTCCCCGACTTTCCATTAGTGGTCTCTCCTCTCCCCCCACCCTTCCCTAGTGGTCTATCCTCCACCCCCCTCCCTTAGCGGTCTCTCCTCACACCCCTCCCCTATGGTCTCTCCACCGCCCCCTCCCTCCTTTAGTGGTCTCTCCCTCCCCTACGTTCTCATCTCCCACCCCTTGTGTTCTCCTCTTATTCCCCCCTCCCTGTGTTTTCCTCTTATTCCCCCCTCCCTGTGTTCTCCTCTTCTTCTCCCCCCTGTAATCTTCTCTTCTTCTCCCCCCTCCCTGTAATCTTCTCCCCTCCCCCTTGTAATCTTCTCCCCCCTTCCCTCCCTGTAATCGCTGCTTCTCCCCCCGTAATCTTCTCTTCTTCTCCCCCCATAATCTTCTCTTCTTCTCCCCCCCAATCTTCTCCCCCCTCCCATCAATCATCTCCCCCCCACTTCCCTCCCATCAATCATCTCCCCCCCTCCTTCCCTCCCATCAATCATCTCCCCCCTCCCTCTCTCTTATCAAATCTCCCTCCCCTC
>OW240916.1:10230943-10274439 GCA_933207985.1 Pelobates cultripes | reverse complement strand
GTATTGATGATGTTGCTACTCGCAGTGTGTGTGTGTGTGTGTGTGTGTGAGAGGGGTGTGAGATGGATGTAGTGTGTGTGTGTGAGAGAGGTGTAGTCTGTGTGTGAGGGCTGCAGTGTGTGTGTGTGTGTGTGTGTGTGAGTGAGGGATGCAGTGTGTGAGGGGTGAAGTGTGTGTGTGAGGGGTGCAGCGTGTGTGAGAGGGGTGCAGAGTGTGTGTGAGGGGTGCTGTGTGTGGGGGGTGCAGTGTGTGTGTGAGAGGTGTAGTGCGTGTGTGTGAGGGGTGTAGAGAGTGTGTGTGTGAAGGGTGCAGTGTGTGTCTGAAGGGTGCAGTGTGTGAGAGGGGTGCAGAACGTGTGTGAATGGTGCAGAGTGTGTGTGTGTGTGTGTGGTGCAGTGTGTGTGAGGGAGTGCAGTGTGTTTGTAAGAGGGGTTCTGTGTGTGTGGGATGCAGCGTGTTTGTGTGAGGGGTTCTGTGTGTTTGTGTAAGGGATTCTGTGTCTGTGTGGTGCTGTGTGTGTTTGTGTGAGTGGTGCTGTGTGTTTGTGGGAGGGGTTATGTGCTTGTGTGAGGGGTTTTGTGTGTGTGTGAGGGGTGCAGTATGTGCATTTGTGTGAGGGGTGCTGTGTGTGTGTGTGAGTGAGTGGGTGCAGTGTGTGTGTGTGTGTGTGTGTGAGGGGGTGTAGTGTGTTTGTGTGAGGGGTTCTGATTCTCTTTAATGTGATGTTAGCTGGTATTGATCTACGCGCAGTGTGTGTGTGTGTGTGAGAGGGGTGTAAGTGTGTGTGTGAGAGAGGTGCAGTGTGTGTGTGAGAGCTGCAGTGTGTGTGTGAGGGGTACAGCGTGTGTGAGAGGGGTGCAGAGTTTGTGTGAGGGGTGCTGTGTGTGGGGGGGTGCAGTGTGTTTGTGCGATGATTATGTGTGTGTGTGAGAGGTGTATTGTGTGTGTGAGGGGGTGTAGTGAGTGTGTGTGAAGGGTGCAGTGTGTGTCTGAAGGGTGCAGTGTGTGAGAGGGGTGCAGAATGTGTGTGAATGGTGCAGAGTGTGTGTGTGTGTGCTTGGTGCAGTGTGTGTGAGGGAGTGCAGTGTGTTTGTAAGAGGGGTGCTGTGTGTGTGAGGGGTGCTGTGTGTGTGTGTAAGGGATTCTGTGTGTGTGTGGTGCTGTGTGTGTTTGTGTGAGTGGTGCTGTGTGTTTGTGGAAGGGGTTATGTGCTTGTGTGAGGGGTTATGTGCGTGTGTGAGGGGTGCAGTATGTGCGTTTGTGTGAGGGGCGCTGTGTGTTTGTGTGAGGGGTGCTGTGCGTGTGTGTGTGAGGGGTGCAGTATGTGTGTTTGTGTGAGGGGTGCTGTGCGTGTGTGTGAGGGGGTGCAGTGTGTGTGTGTGAGGGGGTGTAGTGTGTTTGTGTGAGAGGGGTTATGTTTGTGTGAGAGGGGTTCTGTTTGAGAGGGGGTGCAGTGTGTATGAGGGATTCTGTGTGTGGGGGGGTGCAGTGTGTTTTTGTGAGGTGTTCTGTTTGTGTGGGGGGTTGCAGTGTGTTTGTGTGAGGGGTTCTGTTTGTGTGGGGGGGTGCAGTGTGTTTGTGTGAGTGTGTGTGGTGCAGTATGTGTGTGAGGTGGTACTGCACCTGACTTCACTATTTTCTTCCCACGAGCACAGTGCTGTTGGAGGGCTGCCATAGTAACGAGCAGCAACGCTCCGACCTCCATGCTCGCGGGAGGATCACAGCTTCCCAGCTCCTCCCTCCCTCCCACTCCTTTAACAAACTGCCCAGAGACCGGTGAGGGAGATCTTTGATCTCCACACTGGCCCGAAAAAGGCAGATAGCAAGGTCTGCTCTCTCTACGGGCCAGTCCAAATGATTAGACAATGTTGTCGTGCTTGATGAGGTGATTACAATTTGTTCCTTTAATGATAAATTGAGAAAATAATATTTTTGACTTTCGAAAATCTGTCAGCGTTGGCATTGCTATGAGAACTTGAACACCAAAATTTAATTTGGTATTATATTGACCAGTCTATATTACATATAATATACAGAATGGACTGTTAAATACTACATGAAAAATAATACAATAATACTAACAAGGTGATTTATGATATTAATCTGCCCCTACTTTTGCTATTAATTAGTAGATAACCCAGAGAATTCAATGTGAATTTTTAAATTGTAGGCCTAAATATTAAAAATGGGAAAAAGATCCCCAAGTCATGTGTGTTTTCAATTCCTCTAATTTGGCCTAAAATGTGGAATTAATTATTTTTTAATTAACACTTTACTGAATAGCCCTGCCAGGATTTTTGTGTATTTTTTATATTCTTTACAAGCCGAGTCGGGTAGCTCTAAAAATAGCCGTTATATGATGCCCTGGTGATTGTCAGACTGTAAAACACGGTGCTTTCAAAGACTTGATTCGCTATTCTCCCTAGGCATTAACCAATTGAAAATATCCATTATATTGAGTCCTTTCCTAATCTCACATAAGAAAATCTAATTTATCCCAACACTTTCTGACATGGCGTCAGAGATTGAAGCTGAACAAATCAATGCCATGAAAAGCCGTCTCCTTTATACTGTGGCCTTAGAAGAGAAAATTCCGCTAATACCATAAGTCACCTTTCCCCCTGCTATTCACTATCTCTGTTTAATGTCTCAGTCCGGATGCTGGTAATAGGAACACGTGAAATTTGGAGTGAGTTTTACTTGTTATTAAGTAACGAGCTGAAACAGTGAGTGAAATACAGAGGGATTTAGGATTCTGGATGTAAATAAAATCTCAGGTATTTGTAAGATATTATACACATGTTTTTATTACATATTTATAAATATACATATTTATGTAATAATAAACATTCAATAGCACAATCTACAGTATGAATATCTATACTTAATTCATACATTACTATAAGTTTTCTTGCTGTGGAGCTCTGTGATACACTTATACTACACACAATTATTATTTTGTGATATACTCATATACACTGCATATTACTGTGAGTTGTATTGCCATGGAGCTCTGTGATGTACTCATTTACACTGCATATTACTGTGAGTTTTATTGCCATGGAGCTCTGTGATGTACTCATTTACACTGCATATTACTGTGAGTTGTACTGCCATGGAGCTCTGTGATGTACTCATATACACTGCATATTACTGTGAGTTTTATTGCCATGGAGCTCTGTGATAATCCATACACAATAAAGATCCTGATTGCCTCACATAGCCGGACACATAGAGAGAAGATTGAGGGGATTTCAGTCTGGGAAGGGTAGCTAAGCCCAATTTAAGTTCTATCTTCATAATCACCATCATGGTTGACAGTTCTCAGTTTGCTGTTTTTTTGGTTTCATGAGTTTTCCAGAAAAGGCCATGTAGTCTATGTGTGTGTAATCAAACCAGATACCTGACATTAAAAACTCAGATGATCTAGCAAGATAACAGTGGCTACTGATTGGTGTAAGATAGAGCACCAGGTTATCCGAAGTCTTATCCTGACTCTCAGTCTCAGTCTGCATATTGAAATGGAGCATGATCGATCATTGGCAGAGACTGGCATTGCCAAGCACCAACCATGGCTCCCAAATCAGATCATCAGGCATGAAGTGACCCTCCATCCATTGTATCTCCGTAGCAGGAGACCTCCTCGGAATACGAGTGTGTCAGGTGCCCGATCCCTACTTTGTTACTCAGAAATGTAGTAACATTTAATAACTGGGTTCCATGTATGTATGCAGATAAGCAGTCACTTTGAATTCCTGACAATTCTCACTATAGTAAATAACCCTTTTAGATTTGCCATACTTTTGGACAAAACAAATACACAGTATCACGTCGTCACTTGCTGTATGTTTTTATAGTTACATTTATCGGGAGATTGATTGATAATTGTGTTTCAGAAAGCAGCTGGAAGCAGGAATATAGAAGAGTGCATGACTTAGTGAATATTTACTGGTACATAATCTAAAAGAAATATGTTTGCCACAGTGAATTCAATGATTTCTTTTTTATTATTTCCTTCATGTGGCACAGTTGGAATTGTTTTTGCTTTTTGATCAAGAGCTGTAACACGGAGGTTTAAAAGGCTGAACTCAGGAAGCTCTTTCAAGCTATACTGCTGTGTAACTGTATAAACCTGCAACCTGGCAGTATTACAGCTCACGTGTTGTCTATCTTTTAGTTTACAAGAACTGGAAGAAACTACGTCTACCTTTGGTATAACATCTCTTTCTTTAGGGGGAGGCGAAAATGGTCAAAGATGGGAATGTGTTTCGCATAGTTCAATCCAATTGCTGGGATCCTGAAGTGAGGTTAAAAGAAATGGATCAATCAGGTAAATGTATATAGCAAAGACATTCTGATATAATATATATTGTACTTTATAACTCCAAATGGGCAAATACACATCCAACCAGTAGTGGCAGTAATTAAAGTGAGATTTATGCAACTGTTACTAACAGAAAAGTAGATCAAAGTTTTCAATGTAGAGCAGTCACAAAGGAAACCAATTCAATCAGAAATAACATTCCATTTGTTTCCAAGGTGATTGCGCCCCATTTAGAACTTTTCTCTTACCGACACAACTTTACCATGGTTTGCAAGTACAAGAAAGTTATAGAAATGAATAAATAAAACAAAGTAGGTGCACTTGCTGACAAAGGCATGCATTCATTCATCCTGGCAGAGGGATTATGTCTTTGCTGCCAACTCGCTGCCTGCGTATCGTTGTGCAATTTGCAAGGTAGAGCTTGGTATTTAACAGAAGTTACAGTATCTCACAAAAGTGAGTACACCCCTCACATTTTTGTAAATAATTTATTATATCTTTTCATGTGACAACACTGAAGAAATTACACTCTGCTACAATGTAAAGTAGTAAGTGTACAGTCAGTATAACAGTGTAAATATGCTGTCCTCTCAAAATAACTCGACACAAAGCTACTAATGGCTAACCCGTTGGCAACAAAAGTGAGTACACTCCTAAGTGGAAATGTCCAAATTGGGCCTAAAGTGTCAATAGTTTGTGTGGCCACCATTAAATTTTCAGCACTGCCTTAACCCTCATGGGCATGGAGTTCACCAGAGCTTCACAGGTTGCCACTGGAGTCCTCTTCCACTCCTCCATTATGGCATCACGGAGCTGGTGGATGTTAGAGACCTTGCGCTCCCCTGTCTTCTGTTTGAGGATCCCCACAGATGCTCAATAGGGTTTAGATCTGGAGACATGCTTGGCCAGTCCATCCCCTTTACCTGCAGTTTCTTTAGCAAGGCAGTGGTCATCTTGGAGGTGTGTTTGGGGTCGTTATCATGTTGGAATACTGCCGTGCGGCCCAGTCTCTGAAAGGAGTGGATCATGCTGTGCTTCAGTGTGTCACAGTACATGTTGGCTCTCATGGTTCCCTCATTGAACTGTAGCTCCCCAGCGCTGGCAGCACTCATGCAGGCCCCGACCATGACACTCCCACCACCATGCTTGACTGTAGGCAAGACACACTTGTCTTTGTACTCCTCACCTGGTTGCCGCCACACAAGCTTGGCGCCATCTGAACCAAATAAGTTTATCTTGGTCTCATTGGACCACAGGACAAGGTTCCAGTGATCCATGTCCTTAGTCTGCTTGTCTTCAGCAAACTGCTTGCGGCTTTCTTGTGCATCATCTTTAGAAGAGGCTTCTTTCTGGGACGACAGCCATGCAGACCTATTTGATGCAGTGTGCGGCGTATGGTCTGAGCACTGATAGGCTATCTTCTTATAGCCTAGGCAATCTTTATGTAGAGCAACAATTCTTCTTTTCAGATCCTCAGAGAGTTCTTTGCCATGAGGTGCCATGTTGAACTTCCAGTGAGCAGTATGAGAGAGTGTGAGAGCGATAACACCAAATTTAACACACCTACTCCCCATTCACACCTGAGACCTTGTAACACTAACGAGTCACATGACACCGGAAAGGGAAATTGGCTAATTGGGCCCAATTTGGACATTTCCACTTTCGGGTGTACTCACTTTTGTTGCCAATGGTTTAGCCATTGATGGCTGTGTGTTGAATTATTTTGAGGGGACAGCAAACTTACACTGTTATACAGGCTGTACACTTATTACTTTACATTGTAGCAGAGTGTCATTTCTTCAGTGTTGTCACATGAAAAGATATAATAAAATATTTACAAAAATGTGAGGGGTGTACTCACTTTTGTGAGATACTGTATGTCACCTTATATACCCAAAGCCCACGCTAAACCAAATTGGCCAAAGTGACCATTCATATCATGGTGATATAGGTCATCTCCTCTGTGTTTTTTTTTATTTTTTATATTCTATGCCTAGGGGCACCTGGGGTGTAAAATTAATAATTAATTATATAATGGAATTATTGAATAAACTGGCTACTGCAATTATTAGCTACTAATATGGAGATTTGTTGCACTATGTCTGCTGGTAAATTTCTTTACTGTCATGTGTCAAATCACAGCCATTTAAGTTTTTTTGAATGGAAAACTGATATTTCTACATACAGGTGTGACAGTGCAAGCCCTGTCTACCGTCCCTGTAATGTTCAGCTATTGGGTAAGTACTAAAACACAAAAATAACTGTAAAATAATAAAAAGTGCTTCACTGATTTCTAGATATCATAACGTTCTGAATCCTGTTTTATTTGCAAGAAAATATAATAGAAGAAATGCAGTGGTCCTGTGCATTCATCATTTTCCTGGCCCTCTCAACCACATCAGACTGAAACAGTATAGCTTCACGGAGAGTGTAAATCGCATATTGCTTACTATTATCAGGTTCAATAAAAAAAAATCTAATTTTTCCACAATTATGAATTGCCATTAAAATCCAAAACTTCAAAACAAATTCAGCAAACAAAAATAAATTATGACTCACAAAAGCAAATAATCTGGCATCAAAATCTACAAACGTCCTATATTCAATATTTAACAATACTCTAACAAGACTCTGAGTCCAGTCCTTAGAGGTCTCCAGACCTCGGGAACACATATACACTATTAGACCCTTTGCTTCTCCTGTGAGTTTGCAAAAGACTTACCTTAAACCAGGAATATTTTTCTTTTTACAACAATTATTGTCTTTCATAGAGGGTTTTCCTTTTCTATTTGGGAATTTCCACCATGCTGTTAAATGTAAGTTGGGGTACGACCCCATGACACACTGTAATGTCTATGCAGGAGAAGACTGCCAAATTTTGGACTTGTGGGGCAAGTACAAATAAATAAACCTTTTTTAGACCAAACTAACATACCATCCAACACCCAAATACAAAAGAGTTGCCCACTAAGCCATAGAACTCTGTGCTGACACCCCTGCATATAAAACATATTTACCGGCTTATTTACTTCACAATAATATCTCTTTAAACAGGCAAAGCCTCAGGACACGCAGGACCTATCCCGTTTCTTAAATGATCATTTGGCAGCAGTTGTTCGGAAGCATCCTAAAAGATTTGTAGGCCTTGGAACATTACCGATGCAAAGTCCAGAGTTGGCCATAGAGGAGATGCATCGATGTGTGAAAGAGCTTCAATTTCCAGGTGTACAAATAGGATCCCACGTTAACCAGTGGGACTTAAATGCACCTGAACTTCATCCCATATATGCAGTAAGTATCAATCAATCATTCAGTCAATCACTATGTTGAAAGGGAACTATCAACAAAGTAACTAACTCCAGTCAGGAGATTCTCATTCTGTAATAAAGCATCTGATTTTATACCATAAATCCCTGACCTGCAGATTACTATATTACATTATGGATAAGGAGACATTTCCACTTATCAACTAGGATGAGTAAAACTGCATTAAAAACGAATAGCATCCTTACTGCCATACGTTTCAGATCATGCACCTTGACTCTCAGCTGACCTATAGAGAAAAATCCTTCTTATTAGTACATGCATAGAGATTGGGCCCTCGGCAGAGGTGTTGCTAAGTATACGCTTTGGAGGCTGAAACCTCAAAGATGTTTCTTTTACCCCAGAACCCTTATGCATGGTGGAGGGGCAGCAGGTAACACTACCTGAACAATGTGTATTGATATATGTGTCCGATATATTTTTTTAATACATTATATATTTTTGATAGTTCAATATTTTGAGAAATTGTTTTTGAAAGTTTATTGAAAAATATGAAATAATGTAAAAATCTTATCCAACAATATTAAATCAAGGTCTAAATTGGTGACTAAAAGGCTGAAATGCTACAAAAGAAGGAGCCTTAGGGTGGAAATCTTGGTTTTGTCTTCATCTCAATGTATTTTTGGAACTTTGTAACATCCCTGGTTCAGAATGCTCAACATACCGTAACCTTTGCAATAACAAAGAGTTGCTTTTGATACTTAGTGTGACCCTTCAATTTCCCCATTTACAGCATGTTCTCTACAGAGCACAAAAATGCGAGGTTGTAACTGGAGTCACAGTTATCAGCTGACAAGCATCCTCTGTGATCATTTATTGACCATCTGTCTTCATGTAGGCAAGAGCAGCCATATTGAATAAGTGTCATATCACTTCATTTGAATATTCCTTTAAGTATCCAGAATACTGGCAGTTTCTAACAATGAATTATTCATTACCTGCCAGCCTTTGATATCAAAGTGCTCAGCTAGAATTTAAGATGTTTACAGTAGAACTTTGAACTTGTCCTTACTTGAAGGAGCATAAGAGTAACGTAACTATTACAACTCGTTGTGGTGGCATATCATCCCCTGTTTGAGACCAGTGTATAAAAAAAAACAGGTGGGCGGAGCATGACCATGGAACGGAGCAGACGCCATACTGCTGTGATCCTGCAACACTGCACAGAATCCCACAAATATCAACTGAATCCTGCATCAGTGCCAGATGAAAGGGGGCCAGACTGCTACTGAACACCTCAACCTCCTGATCGATGCCCTTTTTATTCGACCCAGGCACGAAACGGCGGCACCACAAGGTAGGGGCCTACCTCACCCCATACTTCTTTGGGTCAGGATCCCGTATAGCTCCCACGGAGATCAGGGGAAACCCCACTCAGCCTGAAACCTCGCAAAGGTGCCCACAAGACCCCACACAAATGGGACGCAGGTCACAGAAACCCACAGTGCCAGCACCCACCAACAATAGGTGGCATATCTGGCAACCAAAGAGGACAGTTAAGCCCTATATCAAAACATACAAAAACTATTTCCTGCAGACATAGCAGTGGTCAAAACAGAAATTCAAGCAGTCACAGACAGAGTCAAAGCCGCTGAAGAAGACGTCATGGATCTGCAGACAGGCCTAGCCTCTGTACAGAAATCCATTCAAAGCCTTCACCAATCCCATACCTCTATAACTGTCCAAATGGCACTCTTAGAAGACAAAAGCAGGCGCAGCAACATTAAGATTCGGGGAGTCCCTGACACGATCCCCACGGAGGAATTACCACATTACCTCAGGCGCCTAGTGTCCACTCTCCTGTTTAGTT
This sequence comes from Pelobates cultripes, assembly GCA_933207985.1. NCBI lineage: Eukaryota > Metazoa > Chordata > Amphibia > Anura > Pelobatidae > Pelobates > Pelobates cultripes. Next base: position 10,264,981 of record OW240916.1, on the reverse strand, counting down.
GTTACTCAATTATATTTTATGTCTAAGATCTATACTCAAGCAATATCAATGCCTAGGAAATGCAATGGCTTTAGCATAGCTTCTTTCACTATCCCCCCAACGCATGGTATATATTTCTCATCGTTATTGTTCCTGTTATTTTTTTTTTATTTTTTTTATGAGTGCTGTATCTCTGGCATTTTCCAGCAATCATGCTTTTAACCTCATGGTCTTTTTTTCCATGTAAAAATGTCAATGTAAGCCTGTTAACTAAGCACTGCAAAAATGAAGAATTATAAAACAAAAAGACAAAAAACCTCTTGCTGGCACCCAGAGACCATTCCCCTTTAGCCAAATTAAATAATGCAAAATGTACTCTTCCACATTATCTATATCAGTCTTTTTCTCAATAAATGGCAGTGATTGGCTCCAGGCTAGCCCACCTCCAGTTCTCTCAGCTTATCATTGCCATCCAGGGTACACAAAATTGATATTGATTTAAATTTCTGCATTCAAATTAAATGATGAGGGGGCAGTCTCTGAGAGCTCTGGAGTGCCCAAAAACTGGTCAAACTGTGCTTATACAGTTTAACCATATAACTAGGGACAACGCGTATAGACTTATTACACCATATCAGAGCAATGAGCTAGGTGGGTACATCGCTAAGACTGACCCTTTAAGTGTATTTTTATTTATTAGTCTGACCGGATTTCTTTTGCAGGTTATCAGAAGGCGTTTTTTATTGTATAACCAAGAATTATTGTAAACTAAACCATGTATAACTTTTGAGGAATTGTCATTAACGCGATGTAACTAAAAACATAAATTTCTGGAATTTGTTATACATCGCCCAAAAGAAAACACAAGCAGGTAACAGGACTGATTTTAAAGAACACATAACAAGACAGTGTGAACAAGCAATTTACGAAATTGAGGGTGTCCTTTTTCCAACCATAACACTTTTCCTGTGTTGCCTGGAGAAGTAATTGTTCCGATCACAGGAAGTAAATGAGATTTTGATTAGTGTATGGATTTTCCAACTGTCTATCAGCATAAGCGAAATGAAATCTTTAACACAATTATCAACAGAAACCAAAAATAGACAACATAGATATTTTTCTTTTTTGGAAGTTTATGTCAGAGTTACTATTCAACCTGTTTAAAAAAAACAGAATAACCATTCTAATAGTTTGTCTTGTCTACCAAAGTGTGATAGAGGGTATTTTAACATTAAAACGTCAGTTCGGAGTGGAGCCAAGCCACGGACCTGAATGGCCACACGCTACCAAAGCTCTGGACCAAGCCACTGCAGTAAACCCTCTAACACTGCACAAAACCCTTACAAAGGGTACCAACAAGCACCACTAACTAGGTGTGAAGAGATGGGCCCGACAAGCCCCGGCTGAGCGGAACTATGGGTGACTTATGGCAGCAGGCCTGCAACAGCACAGGCCCAAACATGGCCGACTACGCCGATGATTACTCCGAAATGTCAGACGATTTCACAAGCGGGGCTGAACTACACTGCCCACCCATCTTGACAGCTCCCGGCCAAGCAAACCTACAAGCGGACAACTCACCCGTGACCACCATGGTAATGAAGAAATTGCTGGCGGGGCTGCAACTCACCATACAGGCAGACATGGCCCAGATACGCGGAAACCTGCAAGGCCTGACAGGCCGCCTGACCACGTTGGAAGCAGACTCCCGCCACAACACGCAGGAAACAGTGTGGCTATACAAAGCTGTGCACAACCTACAACAACTGTCCCACACAACAGATCAATGATTTGCAGACCTCGAAGATCAGAGAAGCCTGAACATTAAAATCAGGGACCTCGGAGAGGAGATCCCGGAAGCGGAGGTACTGCACTTCATACGGCACCTGCTGGCCACTCTGTTACCCACCAAACAGGCCAAACAGGTGACTTTGGGGGGGATGTTCCGCCTCCCACGTCCAACTAAAGCACCAGCTACAGCACCGAGAGACCTCCTAGTTTGCTTCCTGAGCCACAGGGACAGAGCAGCGGTCCTCCAAGCGACCAGGACACAGACACCATACGTGATCGAAGGCAGACAGCTCTCATGTTACGCGGACCTCTCAGGGGCGACACTGGCCTGGCGCCACACCTTGAAACCCTTCACGGCCCTCATAAAATCACCTACCAGTGGAGGCGACCCTGGGCGCTCCTGATTCAACACGGCAACACTTCATACAAGGTCCACGACCTACAAGGTGCCAGGGATCTCCTGCCAACCCTGGGACTGCCACAGAACACCCTAACCACTGCAGGACCGGCCCAACCGTCGACAAGGTGTCAGGATCTGCTCTCCTCTGTTCTGATGTCTGACTTGGTTTCTGGTATCCAGTGCTCTTTTTACAATTCTTGTTTAGTTTTTCTTGGTTTTCAATTCTATGTCTGGTTTTCTTTATGCTGGGTTTCTGGGTTCATTCTTTATTCCGTCCCTGGATTTCCCAGTCTCTTGGATTCATTTAAATGTTTGTTTTATGTTGCTACCCCCGTTTGTTTTCCATTTTCCTTTTGTTTCAGTCTGGACCTGCAGCAGTGTTTCAAGTCTCTGCCCTTTCTTGCAGGTAAGTGCTATTGTGGTTTAGTATGGTTCTCTTAGCGAACATTAGGCAGTGTAGGACCTGCTGAATATGGGGTACATTGGCGTTGTGTCAGGCTTATGCAATGTATGAGCATATAATGTGACTAAATCCCCATACTTTTCATATATAGTGCTTAGTTATGTCTCCTCTTGTTTTGCCTATTATATCTTGTCTTGTTTCATTTTGTAATCCCAGTCCTTGTACTGTCCTGCCCCTGTTTAGTTAATGTTCCCTCATGTCTTGTGTTCATGTTCTGGGTTTAGCTTTCTGTCCTGCTCTGGTTCTGTCTTGTTTTCATGTTTGGTCCCTGTTCTAGTCTTGCCTTGTTTCAGTACTGGCTCCATCTCAGCATATGTCTGCTCTGGCTTCCACTAAGCTGCATCAGGGACTTGGTATGTGGCCGCACAAACGTTGGTGATTAACACCAGGAGGCGTGCGGTTACCCTGCACCGGGCCCTGTACTCCACTTCCACACTGTGACACCTACTCTGAAAATCAGGCATACATGGGTCCAGGTCCACGCACCGCTGCCCGGACAGTGTCTGGGTCCTGGGCATCAGACCACTCCCCTGACACAAGGTCAGCAATGAAAGACCCTCCGACAGCAACACCATTCATCCCCCGACAGGCAGGAGCAAGCGCATCAACATCACCAACGATGAACAGCCCCTGAGATGCCCCAGGACTCAAAACCACCTAGTACTCACCTCTTAAAAGCCCCAGGGCTACACGGACATACCATTTTCAGTGACTGGGACTCTTCCTTTCCTTACCCACTGTGCCTAACTGCAAGTTCACCTCCCCCTCTCCTCTCCCCGGGGTAATGGGGTACACTTTTCTAGCATGAGCATGTAGCTCACAAACCCACGTACCAGAAATAGCTCCCTAACTGCCCTAGCATGATAACGAGACCATACCTAAATCATTATGTCAGCTAGCCAACAGCCCCTAGCAATGCCGGTCACACCGGCTATATGACCATGCCACTAGACCCCCAGGTTCACACGGTAACACCGACTCCCACTACCCAAAATAAAATACCCTCAGCTCATGGCCCTTGGCTATTAAACTCCACATGTATGTCACACAACATTGTTCAAGTCTAACTATATGTATATGCTGTATTCTTTCTCACTGTTATCTTTCTTATGTAACACTCAACTTTAACGCTGAAACCATGACCTGAGACAAAAATAAAGAATTTTTAAAAAAGTCTGTTCGTACCGTTATTCAATTAGTGATATATTTAATAGAATGGTGGTAGCCATCTTCCCGTGCATTATGGGTAAGTATGGATGCACCCAAAGCCCATATCAAGAAGTGAAGCTTAGGTAACACTGACATTTCATTTTACACGTTCTGTCTCACTGTTCTAAAACACATACCATACTCAGTAGTTATTTTGTAACCATAAAGACCCTACATGATTATACTAATGGTGAAAAACATCAGGAAATACCAGAAACCTAGAAATGGCTTTAACATGACTTTCAGAATTTATTTGCATTTGTGTCTGTTTTAGGCTGCTGAAAAATTAAACTGTTCCATATTTGTGCATCCCTGGGACATGCCGGTGGATGGGAGAATGTCAAAATACTGGCTGCCATGGCTGGTAGGTTAGTATTTTACGGTTTGGCCACCTGTCAGAGGAATTTACTCTTGAAGGGTTTATTTACTAAGTACTTAACTGCGGTAAACTGAAAGCTGAATTTCAACATTTAAAGGGACACTATAGGCACCCAGACCACTTCATGTCATTGAAGTGGTCTGGGTGCAGTGTTCCTGTCTCCTTAACCCTGCAATGTAAAGCATTGCTGTTTCAGAGAAACTGCAATGTTTCCATTGTAGGGTTAAGACTGCCTCTTGTGGAGTTTGCAAGCTTTGCATGAGGATGTCTAGTGTCTTCACAAACTCCAGAGGAAAACTTTGTTTCAATGCTTTCTAATGGGTAAGTTCTAATGCGCGTGCAGCCCTCGCCACGCCTGAGCATTAGGACATCCATCAGCGTGACAGCGCTGCAAGGGGAGAAGGAATTAAGGTAAAAGTGTTGTTTGTGACCCTTTCAACACCCGATGGGAGCGCAGAGGGACACTATAAGGTTAGGAATACAGTTTTGTATTCCTAATTCTTTAGTGTCCATATAAGCTAAAACAACTAAGCTGTGACTAGATTTGTTTTACCAGATAACCTATTCTCTTTCTTTTACCACTTTGTTATCAATGTATTTTCAGATACGATAGGAGTCTATCTAAGTACTATAACCACTACAGCTCAGTATAGCAGCTATGCTGCCTAGAATCTGTGAAAGCCATCCCTTGGTGTTTTAGGGAACAGTTAGGGAACAGTTTCACAAAAAAAACAGGTTTTCTTCCCAGTACCAGAGTCCCCCCTCTTCAGCGCTCTCAAAATATCTCAATCTAAAATAAGGGATGAAATTGATACTGATAACATAGGGAATTTAAATATGATCAAGTTGGCTAAGAAGGGGTGGTCTTTTGTCAAACAATTCCCTAACTATGTGAGATACAACAGAGGATGGCCCCATAGACAATTGACAACATAAGGACTGAGCTGCAGGGAGCCTAGACTGCCCCTTTAATAAAAATGATTGTTTCAAAATGTCTCTTGAGACTTATCAGGTCAATCTGTCATATTCGTTCTTCTTAAAGTAATTAATTTAAAAAAAAGTAGATGGAGCTGGAACGTAGCTAATTGAATGTTCAGAGATTAACAGAACATTTTTACATCATATAATTGTATTCCAGACAATGAGACGCAAGAACGAAACTGATTAACAATTATACTTTATTTTGAGAAATGAGAAATGATGGATTAATTGCCCTCAGTTCATGTAATGAGGTTTAAGCTCTTCTACAGTTAAAGAAACATTAATATAGAAAGTGAAAAGAGATCATGTCACTTAAAATGTCACGCACCAGAGTCTGTGAAAAATCTTAAAATATTGCAAATCCTTCAATTATAGTCCATGCAATGATACAATGATTGAATTGTAACAAACTCTAACTTGGGCCTTGAGTTAATATTCTTGGATAAGCTTTTCAAATGATCACAATCTGTTAGAAATGATTTACCTACAGAAATTATCAAGAGATACCATAGTCATCAAACCAACTTTAGCTCAATTAAGTAGTTTTGGTCTAGAGCTTGTGCCCCTGCAGTTTTTGGCTTAATTCTCTTCCAATTCTCTCAATTATTTTTAGCATGAAAGAGGTGATCGTGTTTTAACTGGATTTACTAACCTTCCATTCTTTTGTGTTTATCTCAAGGCATGCCAGCCGAGACTACCACCGCTATCTGCTCCATGATTTTCGGTGGAATATTTGAAAAGTTTCCAAAACTTAAAGTTTGCTTTGCACACGGAGGTATAGTTACTTAGCGATGCAATAAAAGGTGCAATGAATAATGTTTCCTGCGAATAATGGATACACCTCATTTAATTCAGGAGATCCTACTTCCCGAGTTTCAAAAAAAAAAGGAAATGCCAAGTGTGTGCCTTAGCTGTGCCATGAATGAACTGGATTGTGATGTCAATGGCTAAATGTTTAATATGCATTTAAAGGAAACATATTAGGGCAAATTTTTCTATTTTTCAATTCAAATGTGTTAATTATAGAAAAAATATGGTTCCATTTAAAAGGGACAATCTTACGTAGATAATTGTAAAAGCGTATTGCATAATTGTTCCTTGTTGCATTGTTACAGCTAATTGTAGTGGTCATGGTGCAAGAATAGAGAAAATTTATGACAAACTTACCGTAATTTTCTTTTCCTGGCTATTTCTCATGGCAGCATCACTTATGGGTAGCTCCTCCCTTAGCAGTCACAGGACAGGAATTAATTAGATTAATTAATCAGACTGATAGGTATAAGGAGTCCCTCCTCCCCCTACACCTCAGTCCAATTATAAAGCTGAAATAAAGAATGGGCGGGAACCCTGATGCTGCCATGAGAAATAGCCAGGAAAAGAAAATTACGGTAAGTTTGTCATAAATTTTCTCTATTCCTGGCTAATCATGGCAGCATCACTTATGGGTAATACCCAAGCTTCACAGAAAAATAGGGTGGGAATAATAATCCAAGAAATTACACAAAACTGAAACACATGTAGCAAAGAAAAGTTTAATATCAACGGGATAAAGAGACCGTAGACAGGACACTCTGTCCAAAGGAGGTGGAAGGAGACTGCACATCAAGTTTGTAGTGCTTCATGAATGTCATCGGAGAAGACCAGGTGGCTGCTCTGCAAATATCATCGTATGGAACCTCTGCACAGCTAGCCCATGAAGTTGATAATGCTCTAGTAGAATGAGTTCTTATCTCCCGAGGTGGTGATATACCTTTAGAGATATACGCCTTCTTAATTATCAGAGAAATCCAACGTTTCAACGTAGATAAAGAAGCCGCCTCACCTCTCCTTGCTCCCAACGGCAAAACGAAGAGTTGGTCCGTTTTACGGAAAGACTCAGAACGTTTAAGATATTCAGACAAGCAGTTCATGACATCCAAACGTTGCCATCTAACCTCCTCCTGAGAAGAGGGGTTGGGGTAAAATGATGGAAGAACCACTTCTTGAGAGAGGTGAAACTGAGAAACTACCTTAGGAAGAAACTCTGGATTTGGTTTCAGACAAACCCTATCTCGGTAGAATCGTAAACAAGAAGAAGATGTAGAAAATGCCTTAATTTCAGAAATCCTTCTTGCGGAAGTAAAAGTTTTATACGTCAGGAGAGTAGCATCCAAACTTTCAAGAGGAACAAACAGATCCTCAGTGAGATAATTGAGCACCATAGGAAGGTCCCAAGGAGGGGTAGTAGATCTGGAAGGAGGCCTCAACCTGAAGGCCGCTTTGAAGAACCTGGAAATCAAAGGATCCGAAGCCCATGAGATGTTGCACAAAGCTGAAAGTGCCGAAGACTGAACCTTCAAGGTGCTGAGGCTAAGGCCCTTGTCCAGGCCCTCTTGCAGAAACTCCAAACTTCAGTATTGCTAGGATGCCGAAAGTCCACATTATGAGACGATGCCCAAGTTTGGAACACATCCCAGATCCTATGCTAGCATGAAGAAGTAGAAGCCTTTCTGGAGAGCAGAAGGGTAATGATCACCGCCTCCGCGAGACCTAGTAATTGGAGTCTTTCTTTCTCAAGACCCATACCCCCATTGTGAGGCATTCCGGATGAGGATGGAATACAGGGCCTTGCGATAGCAGATCCTCCATCACTGGAAGAGGCCAAGGTTGTTCCTGGCTCATCATGGCCAATAGGGGGAACCACGGCCTCCGAGGCCAAATTGGAATTACGGCAATGACTTTCTTGCCTTCCAACCAAACCTTCCGCAGGAACCTGGGTATCATGGGTAGGGGAGGGAAAACATACCCCAGATCGAACGACCAGGGCAGAGAGAGCATCCTGGCCCAGTGCCTGACAGTCCGGATGGAGAGAGAAGTAATTCTCCACCTGGTGATTCTGAGATGATGCCATCAGGTCGATCTGGGGCATGCCCCACCGATGAGCAATTTCTGCAAAGATCGCCGGGTGAAGTTGCCATTCTCCCGGAAGAATTTCCTTTCTGCTGAGGAAGTCTGCCGTTAGTTCTCCGAACCTGGGAGATAAATCGCCTTCAGGCCTTGAAGATAGGTCATGGCTATAGCCATTAAGGGAGCCAGCTCTTCCAGGAGCAACCTGCTCCTCGTGCCACCTTGGTTGTTCACATATGAGGCCACCGCTCGGTTGTCTGTTTTGATTAGAACCCAAGAATTCCGTAGCCTCGGCAGGAATCTCAAAATGGCCTTGTAAACCGCTCTCAGTTCTCTTAAGTTTGAGTGTAGGTGACTCTCTTCTCGGGTCCAGTTCCCTTGAGTCCATACAGGACTGAAGTGGGCACCCCATCCAAAAGAACTGGCATCTGTTGTAATAACCTTCCAAGGGGGGTCTTCCAACGGGAAGCCTGTTGTCAAATTCCTCTCGCTCTTCCACCAGTTTAAGCTTTTCCTTACGGGAAGGGGAAGAGATATCATCTGTTCCCAATCCGCTTCCACTCTGTTGAACTGGAGAAGGAAGCAGTTCTGGGCCGGACGGAACTTCCACTGGGCCCACTTCACCAAGCCTATTGTTGAAGTCAAGGAACCCAGGAGACTCATGACTTCTCTTGCAGGTGCAGTTTCGAGAACTTGCAGCTTCCCTACTTTGTCTCTGATCTTTGTGACCCTTTCTGGAGACAGGAACACATGTGCAGACACGGTATTCACTACCGTACCCAGGAAAACGATAGTTTGTGCAGGAACGAGGGAGCTCTTTCCCACGTTCAGGAGCCAACCCTGGACTTGAAGAATGGACATTGCCACCGACGTATGTTGAGCTACAATTCCTTGAGATGGACCCAAGATTGATAGTAGGCGTCCCTTAAGTCTATTGAGGTCATCCAGTCTCCTTTTTTGACACACTTCAAGATGGTCCTCAAGGATTCCATTTTGAACGTCCTTACGTCGAGCAAGGAGTTCACGCCTTTCAAATTCAAGATGAGACGCCACTTTCCCTGTGGTTTTGGGGCCAATAAGACCGTGGAGTAAATTCCCTGGAACCATTCCTGTTTTGGAACTTCTTCACCACTTTTTGTTCCAGGAGTAGAGAAATGCAGGACCTCATGGCCCTTCGTTTGATGCCTACCGGCACCTTTGACCTTCTGAAGAATGCAGTTTTCGGGTAAGATGAGAATTATATTCTGTAACCTTCTTTTACGATGGAAGTGACCCATAGGTCTGAAATATTGCTGGCCTATATGGGGTAGAAGAACTTCGGCCTGGGGACCTTCAGAAGGTCTTCCCTGAGGTTCTAGCACCCCTTCCTCTGGAAGCCTTATTGGAAGATGAGTGCGAATAGGATTTCCATGAAGAATTCCTGGAAAACTCCCTTCCTGGTTTATAGCTCCTGCTGTCCCGAAAGGACCGATCCTTGAAGCGCTTGGTCTTCCAGGAGGAGGGAAAAACTCTTCCTGCCAGCTTGAGGTAAACGCCTTTTTCCCCATCAGCAGCTTTTTGAATAGCATCTTCCAGAATCTTCCCAAAAAGGAGATCCCCTCGGAACGGAAGTGCACACAGGGAAGCCTTAGAAGCATAGTCAGCACCCCACGAATGAAGCCACAAGGCCCTTCTAGAAGCCACAGACAGGGCCATGCTTTTGGCAATCATGCGAGTGATGTCCAGGGAGGCCTCTGAACAGAATTCCGTGGCTAGACTAAAGTCCTTGAAGCTTTCCAACAGATGTTCCCTACGGACACCCTGATCAATGTCGTCCTTCAGATTAGTGAGCCACACTTTCAAGGCTCTGGAGAGAGTCATCAGTGCCACTGCCGGATGAAGGGCGGACCCTAAGGCCAAGTAGTCTTTAATCAGGTCTCCATCCATACGCTTCTCCATAGGCTCCCTGAGATATGCCATGGAGTCAATAGGCAGTGTAATTTTCTTAGCCATATGGATCACTGCAGCGTCAATTTTAGGAACTGAGTTCCACAGGCAGCAATCCACTGTAGAGTACGGATAAACCCTCGCAAACTTATTTTTTAAGGTGGACTTCTTTTCAGGCTTATTCCATTCCTGAAGGATCATATCCCTGATTGGCGCATGCACCGGGAAAGTAGGTCTGTTAGGCTATAGGTCCTCAAAAAACCTGTCAGCCTCCTTCAATTCAGATCTTTCTTCAGTGAGACTAAGCGTGTCTCTGAGAAGGGTAATAAGTCTATCCATAGACCTGGAGTCAAGAGACGTGGAGGCATATTCAGCTTCCTCCTCACCTTCATCTGATACCTCCCAGACATCAGGGTCCTCATCAGAGCTGGAAGACTGAGGTTCCGCTCTGCGTCTCTTACTTGGACCACTAGATCCCGTGGTAGCCATAAAGCCCTCAGCAATAGCCTGAGAAATCCAGAGCTTAAGGTCGTCTTGTGGAGAGCTCCTACTGGGGGCATCAGCGACTTCCAACAAGCATTCCTTGCAAAGGTTCCTTCTATTCGGAGCAGGCGAAGAACAATTAATGCATTTATTTGACTTTTCCCGTGATTTTCTCGCTGGAGAATCCAAATGAATGCTGGGGCTGGAATGAAGCCATATATGACATATATTACAGGCTCAGTATGGCACTCTTTTAACAACACCCCCCCCCAATAAAATTAAGAAATGGCTCACCTATGTTTTCTAGAGAGGGATCTTGCAGAGGCAGAGGGAGAATCCATACTATAAAGAAGAACCAAAGGAAAATCCAAGACCTAATTCCCCAAAGGGATAAATAGGCAAACTGACAAAGCAATACTTCCAATAAGTAGTAAAAACAGCAATCCTACCTTAAAGAGCAGAACATCCACTATGCAGCCAGGCAGCAGATAGGAGTAGCTGGGCACAAACTGGACACCAATGCTTTCCCCAGGGGTAAACCAACATAAGGCTAGCAGATATAGCGCCAAGGCAGCTGTATTAGATGCTTTAAAAAAGGTCCGGGCAGCGAACAGCTGATTGCCCGGTTCGCGCATGCGCAGAGCGCTGGAACGCACGCTATGCGTTCCAAACGCTCGCGACCGGCATGCAAATTACTTCCGGTTTCGCCGGAACCGGCTGCGAGCAACAAACAGTCGGCTGGAACGCATAATGCGTTCCAGCCCCCAATGCCCGGGCACACAGGGAGCCCCAGGGAGCAGGGAATCCTGCACAGCCTCACATTAACCCATCAGAGGCTGGAACAGAGCCAGGGAGCAGGGAAGGCACCAAACAAGAGGCAAGAAACAGATCCTAAAGGACAAGACCCCTAAGCATGGATTCAAATACTGCCAACAAGGTATGGGGGGGGATATATAACCCCAATTAGTAGGGGCAGGCTGAAAACAGGGGGAATTTTTAAGGCTAACCAACCCCACAAATAAACAGAAACAGTGTCTCCCTCAAACACTTACTTCCCACGCTGCAGTTCAGTACTTACACTGAACCTGACCCAGTTAGTCCTGCTCATGCAGGCTGTTTACTGGGTCCTTCAAATGAAGAGAGGCTGAACTTCATTTGGAACGAACCCACGACAAACGCAGGAAGGTGGCCATAAAACAAAATGTAAAAAGTCCTGTAGAACTTGCTAAGGACAGGAAAAAAGACTGAGGTGTAGGGGGAGGAGGGACTCCTTATACCTATCAGTCTGATTAATTAATCTAATTAATTCCTGTCCTGTGACTGCTAAGGGAGGAGCTACCCATAAGTGATGCTGCCATGATTAGCCAGGAAAGTGCACTTTGAGAGAACACACGTGTCCGCTATGGCCCACCGCTTTTCTCACAAAAGTGATAATGGCAAAATGTCGTTTTCTCAATAACCATCCAAAATATTTCAACCACGTTAAATTTCACTTCCTCGTTGTCTTTAGAAAACGTTAAATTTTATTAGCACGCAGTGATTGGCGTTGAATGCTGGACTGTCCCAGGTTTGGCTGCTCCAGGTCTCTGAAATCCTTTCTCCCTCTCTGCAAGCATCAAATTGCCATTTGATGACTTTTTAGTTCAAAGTAAGCAAACTGTAAAAAAATCTCCAAGTAGACATGCTTTAGTTTCTACTGCCACAATTATTTCATGAAATAAGCCGTTCAAACAACCCCTCAAATCCAATTTATTTCAGAAAAATGAACTTTGTCAAGAAAGCACGGCTAGGATAAGATGTTCTAGAAAACTGACTGATTGGATTTTAGGTGTTAGCCTAGACACCTATCCATATCCTGCCATTCAAACTTATCATCTTTCTCATCTGTCTTTTCCTGCTGCTTTAAGCATTTTTTGATCAGACTTGATAAGTGAGCGATAATCTTGTCATTCCGTGCCAGATGTCTGTAATTATTACATGTTAGCAACCCCTTAATAATCCCTTTAAAACAAATCTCCTGCTTTATTAGGGGGGGAACCACTAATAACGTCAAGACATGCCAACAATGCAAAAGGGCAGTCACGGATAAATCAGTGAACGGAATGTCTCCGATTTAAATATGGCGGGGGAGAATGTCCTTCTCTGCAGAATTCACTGTATTTAATACAATGATATGCATAATTTAATCACTATGTTTTTATACTGATTTATATTTAATGTATAATTTCTTGTTTTTGAGTAGGTTATTGATTGCAGAGTTTTTAAGTTCTACTGAATTTTAGTCTATGTTTTTGAATCTATGTTTTGTCTGGGGAAATGAACAAATCCCACATAGATCTTGGCAGACACAAAGATTGTGTAATGAAATTGATTTGTCTAGTGTTCTTTAATATTTTTCAGGTGGGGCTTTTCCGTACACCATTGGCCGCATTAATCATGGCTTCAACGTTCGTCCCGATCTTTGCGCAATTGATAACACGCTCCCTCCACAAAAATACTTGGGTTCATTTTATACAGATTCTCTTGTACATGATCCACAGGCCTTGAAGCTTCTAGTAAAAAGAATTGGAAAGGTGAGTCAATCGTTTTAAACATACTACGGATCAAGCACCCTAAAACTAATTATTCCACCAAATGTTGATAATACTTTATTTCAACACTTTTATATTTATAAAACAAAATTATAGCCTATGAGGATATACCAATTCACTTTTCCCTGACCACCTTTGCTATATGGAGCTCCGATGCCTTTCCTCTTCTACAATATTTCTACTCCCACATCTTTTGAATCTACTTGTCTTGTCGCCCCTACCCAAAATCCCAGATTTCCGCTCTGTGTAGCTATATAGCTGTGCACTCTTCTCAAAACTCCCTGTATTATAAAAAAAAACAAAGAGAACGTTACCTGCGCTTTGGCCTAAATCCCCATGAACATTTAAACAAAATGGAGGCTCTTTAGTTTTATTCCAATGGCCATTTGAATATATAAGCTCACCTGCCACGTCAAGGCAAGCCACACAAACACACACACATACATACAAACACACACACATACATACAAACACACACACATACATACAAACACACACACATATATACATACAAACACACACACATATACATACAAACACGCACACACATACATACAAACACACATACATACATACAAACACACACATACACACACATAGACACATACATAAAAAAACAGAGAGAGGCATTCACACACATACACACATACAAACACATAAATACAGACACATACATACAAACACACACAGTCACATACATACAGACAGACACACATACAGAGAAACATTGATACAGACACACAAATACACACACATACATACTAACACACACATATACAGACACATACAAACACACTGACAGGGTACCTTTTGTGTGGACACAGGATGTGTCTCACACTGAAGACTGTTTGCAAAGTCCTGGGGACCTGTCCAACCATTTTCCCACTGCTTCCAGTCATTTTCGCGTCGGCCGCGATAGCTCCGCCCCTTTTATGCCGTGAAAAAGGGGCATCGACATAGTGACGCTGATGATGTCACAAATCACCAAAACATCCAAAAAATGAAAATTTGGGGGTGTGGCTATCGTCCAAGCCAGATACAGCCACAGTATAAAAAGGATTTCGTGGGTTAGGTTCCTTGCCCTGTTGTGGTTCTTCTTAGTCCCAATAGCACGTTGTATTTGTTTGTATTTTCTGTTTTTTGACTTCGGCTTGCTTGGCTATTCTCCCTTCTGTTATCCTTTTGACTCGGCTTGTGTATTCTCATCTTTCCTACCTTTCAGGTGCAGAAGGGTGACATTTCCTGGGGTCCAGTGGCTTAGCTCTGACTCCCTCCTCTCCTTACTCCACCCGTGCGGCTCCCGGTGTAAGCTGGGAGGAGTGACCAGGGCAGTCACTTCCTTTCAGCTCTGATGTCATCTCAGGGGGCCCGGTCATGCTATTAAAGTGCCCCAATGCTGACAGGGCCCCCTGGAATCTCCTAAAAGCATGGGTCACCTGATGGACCCCTTCAATGCAGCCCCGGTGGTCAAAGCCGGTGGGCATCGGGGTCGCAGGGTGGCCAGGCCCCCTGGAGTGACGGGCCCGTTCGCAGCAGCGACCTCTGCGACAGCAGTAGTTCCGTCACTGAGTGCGGGTGTTGGTAGAATAGTCACTATTTGCCTACATTTGCTGGGCTACATAGTGAACTAAATATTGCCCTAAGGATGGTAAACCACGAAGTACATCAGTGTAAAGAAAAGAAAGGGATACAATTGCTAAGCTCCTTATTACTGCTAAACAAAGTATCCAGTGATTATTATGTAGCGATGGGTGTAGGAGCAGGGAAAAGTGAATATGAAGGGTATGCACAGGGAAAGCTAATAGTCGATACTGAATCTATGCCTTCAAGGGCACCCCTTAACCCAAAAAAAACGTGAGTTCCTAAATGAAGGTAGATGGAAGCCAACCCACATCCTAAGGTGCAATCGCTTGAGAACGCTGGATCTAAAGATAGTGCTAGTTTTAACCAAAATGATCGTAACCGTTATACTTCATCCGAAATGGTAGGAAGGATACTGACACGCTTGTAATAAAGCCATTACTGTCTTAATAAGAGCACACTTCTGATACAGTGGCTATCATATGCGTCTGTCAGATTCCCCGACACGCGTTTTGCCACTCTGGCTCATAGCCATAACTTTGCATTCATTTCCCCGGGCTGAAAATAAACTAGCTGCATGAGTTGTGTTATCAAGTCGCAGGGCTACTAGTTATGGTTCACTAGTAGCGTTCCCATATCCATAACTTCCTTAGTTTTACAAATACTCACTGCACAATTACATGACTCCACAATACAATTTCTCAAAATTTGGGACCATTAGTTGAGTTGAGATTTATCTTTGTTTCTGCCATCCATCTCTTCTAGGGTTTTTTGGGATGTAAATCTCTATTGTTACTAGAGTTACAATAGTTATGACCTCCCCCCACCCCTATTCTTTCTGGTAGCCTTCCATCATGGACTCCCACACAACTCTTCTCTTTAGCTTGTCTCTCTTCTTAGTTCTTTCTCCACCCCTTTGTCAACCTTTTCTTATTCCTTTCTTTATTTCTTGTATATTGTTCTTATCCCTACCCTACTACCCCTTGCTATGTTATATTTCCCTTTCCCTCACCCACCTCGTCCTCACGGCTCTTAGAATTAAGGCCCAGGTAATTAGCATTAACCAGGTTTAGCACTTCCTCACTTATTTATTTACACAACTTGCAACCAATTATTCAATCCCTTTCTGGGCCTGAGATCACACTTTCTCCTTCTCCTTTTTCTTTGCCCTCCATATCTTGGTAATTATAATGATCTCGATATGCTCGAGTGTCATTATATCTCATCTGGATCCCGTGCCATGATTATAGCGTGGCTTCTAATCAGTCCATATGCTATTTTATTAGCTTTGGTTTACTTTTACTGGGTGGAATCCTTGTTCCTTCCTATACCTTACATTACTTATCCTCTGATGTGTTGTATATGGATGCTACTGCAAACTTCAAAACAAAGCATTTAAATAATAATCATGTAGCAAATTCAATTGTGAATGGCAAAATGTAGATGAAAATTGCTTATCTAGAAAAATCCTCCAGTTCCTCTCTAGCACACTTTGGCTGCTGTAGCGCAAAATTCGCCTTTTGATTTAAATTTGCTACAAGTCGGAATTAAGTGAAAAACACTTTAAGGCTGATTGTGATAAAAACCAGTAGTTCTAATCTGTTCTGAATTCATTCATGAAAATATGATTGAATTTTCTTAACTATGATCTAAGTCATAAAATCCCCCTATATATAAACAATCGAGCCAATCTAAAATATATAAACCTATCCGTGGGATTATAAGAAAGCCAATGCCACTTTTCACGTGGCGTTATCTTAATCTGCACAATGTAATTTTATATACAGACTGCCTCACAGCGAAATCATTACCCTAGAACAATCGTAACCACCCGCTGGGGAGTAAAAATCACAGCGTGGACAGCAGGCGTAATCTATAAATAATCACATAGCAAACAAGGGAGCATTCTGCTTCTGGATGTAACGTAAATACACACTGCGCAGGATGATAGATGTCTTACATGGGATGGTTACATGCAATTGGAAGGAGACAGAGATACATCCTTGTTGCAAGAACAGGCAAGAGATACAAGTGCAGACAACAGTTTCAAGATCATGCAAACCCATACGTCATGTTAAATTGGATTCTATGCTTTAGGGAATATGGGTCCAATGTCTGGCATTGCATAATATCAGGTATCTAGTGACCCCTAGTGGAATTTCTAACTATTACAACTGGTTATTGTCCTAAGCAGAGTTCATGTTATCCCTCGAAGGGGAACCAATGTTTTTCTGGAAATCGCCCCACCAAAAAACACATTAAAAATCACTTATAATGCGTACTAACCTTTTTTTTCATGTGATACTTCATTTTGTTTTGAATGTACAGTAAAGATTTTACAAATTACATCAAAATCCAGCTCATTCCGGGGCGATCATTGCGTTAAAGCGAAAATAAAAACATGTTTCTATTTCTCCTTCACTCTCTGTGCTTGCGCTAGTGACTGAGGGCAGTTAAAGGGGCAGAGCGTATAACAATGATTGATGTGGAGCTAGGATGGGGGCTCCTAAAACTAAATGCAAAATTGCCGTTTTCTACAATGAATTTTATTTTAGACATTGCAAACACTAATTAGGTCAATTCAAGGGAAAAGGGAAAAATAAGCATAATATTAAAAATCTTAGTATTTCTTCTATATTTTTTATTGTAACACTAACCTGTTTATTTTGTAACAGGGCTCATGAGAATTCAATGTGAATTCAAAGTTAATTTAAAATTTAAAGTGAAAAGAGCAGAATTAGAAAAATGTTATAAGTCAACCATGCTTTCATTTCAGCTACTCAAATTTAGAATTCCCTTTCGTAAATAACCCTGTCAAAGTTTGAATTATGGGGACATCAAAGTGGTGAATTCAAAGTGAATTTCAAAATTAACATCAAATTAACTAAACTGGAGAATGCTTACAGTTTGGCTACTTTACCCTCAAATTTGAAATTCAAGTTAGTGTTTGCACAATATACAAATATATCAAGGAGTGGGATTGTCAGAAGTAAACGTGTGTACATAGAAATCGGCACTTTTTTTATAATGAGACAAGCATGGTGCATATTCAAGAAGACTTAGCAATGAAGTTTGAGTAAATGGTGAGATAGGTGAGTGATAAGTGGTAAACCACCAGGTTGTGGCAGTTTTGCTTTGGCATAGTACGTGTCACTAGAATGTCAAAGTTAGATGCAGCATAGACTCATACAGCAAAGAGAGAACTAGAACTAAGATGTCTATCGTTACTCTTGGTGTACTATATCTATGAGGATAGACTTAAGATGGGTCCTTGATGATGTTTCAGTTGCAGGCCTGATGTGTACAATAGAGGTGTGAGAGTAAGATGGGTCATAAATAGAAAATTGGAGCTTGTCGTGGAACATGGGTGTGTTCTTGGCTAGCATGTTCAGGTTTGTAGCTTTCACCTTCTTAGCCTAATTAACCGTTAGGCAAAAAAGGGGGGGACAATGGAGAAATTAGCTATTCGGTCTAAAAAGGGTTGAGGTAATTATCCTGCTCTATGTGTGAGTAAGGATGTGGGCTTTTGTGCACTGTGGGGAAGAGGTTGCCTAAGTGCATGAGTCCCGAACTGGGACTGTAAGAGGTAGTCCTATTTTGAGGTCAGGTTTTGGCTTTGACCCGTCCCCCCGATGTGGCCAGCCTGGGCGCAAATTCTGCAGCAATCCCTGGGTTCCATCTGTGGGTCGGTTGAGGCGCTGCACTCGGGGCGCCAATGCTGAAGGAGTGTTGGGGGATTCCCAAGCGCTGCAGCATCATTGCAGCTTCCTGGAGGTCCTGAATGATGTGGGTTGAATCCCCGTGGAGGACTGACAATGATCGAGATGGGCACCATCGGTAGCATATTTTGTGCTGTTGTAGAAGGGAGGTGAGTGGTCATAGTTCCATGCCTGAGTGCTGTCGCATAGGTCCGCATAGAATGTCAGTGACATGTCTTGAAGATGTAAGGTGAGTTGCCCCTTAGAGCATTCAGGACATCTGCCTTGTCTTTTCCATTTGGGAATTGGATTATCAGGTCCCTTGATGTTGTAGGTGGTGCTTTTGCTGGTTTGGGTACCCGGAATATGCCTTCTGTGACTATTGTTTAGGACTGTTTGGGTGTTAGTAAGGCTGTCAGCAACCATCTCACCACATGTGGGAGCTCTGCTTCGGGTACTCTTTCAGGGATCTGCCGAAATTTCAGATTATTCCGGTGCCGGGAGTCGTCTTGTGCAGCAAAGCGGCATTCATAGGAGTGATTTTGCTTTTGCAAGTCGCTGACCTCTTGTTGAAGAGTTATGATCTGCTGTGTGCAGGAGTGTGAGTTAGTTTCCAGTGCTCCAATTCGGCCTGTCAGGCCCTGCAGGTCCTGGTGTATCATGGCCATGTCTGCATGAAGGTTTTTTTTGCAGGTCAACCAGTGGCTCTTTTAATATTGTAGTTGTCACCAGAGCTGAGTCTGGTTTCATTAGGGGGTCGGCGGTGAAGGCGCCTGATCAGGTATCTAGCCTTCCTCTGTTCCACAGGAGAAGTCGTCTGAGAGGTCCGAGCAGTCCCCAGTGATGAATGCCATTTTGGGCCTGTGAGCGTCATGAGCATGCCACCACAAATCCCCAATATTCATGCCCAGTCGGGGTGCATCCTGCCGTAGTTTTTTCATCTTTTTCCCCGTGGGTCTTAAGCACGCTGGGGAGTTCTTCAGAAGAAAAATAAGGCTGGTCTGGATGCCGAAAATTCGGACTGTTCATTACGTTCTTTACGGACTGTAGCGGTGCAGTACGGCTTTTGGGAAGACCAATCAGGAGAGGGTTACAATAATCCATGCGGGAAATTACTAGAGCATGGACAAGCTCCTTGGTAGTATCTGGTGCAAGAAAGGGGCGAATGCGGGCTATGTTTTTAAGATGGAATCTACAGGATTTGGCAACATGCTGGATGTGAGGCTCAAAGGTGAGGCCAGAATCAAGTATGACGCCAAGACAGCGCGCTTGCAAGGATGGACTGATGTGGGTACCACAAACTTGAAGGGAGAGCGAGAGAGGAGGATCAGTATTAGGAGGAGGAAAGACAAGGAGCTCAGTTTTAATTATGAGCACATTTTATAGTTTGCATTTTATTGTTTCTTATTTGTTTATTTATTTGTTTATTTTAGTAATTTACATTTTATTGTGATAGCATTGTAGTTGACATAAGCTGAGCTGGTTTTATTTATTTTACAGTGGATTACGTCATATTTAAAGTTGTGCTCTTTATTAGTTTGCTGGATCAGATATGGCTAAACATGGCACCATTGCTGAGCTATATTTCCCAGAATGCTCGGTGTATATAGCACAGGATGGGTTCCACAGATGGAAGCTTAGAACCTTGGAGACAGAATTTGTGATCTGCATTGTGTCAATCAGTCTTCACTGGTCCCAGTAGTAACAAAACCAATCTCAGCAGCATTAAATTGACTAACCTGATCCTGATTGGTTTCTAACTCTGTTCATTTATTTTAATTTATATTTATGGTGATTCTGCATAAAAAGACAGGATAAAGTATGAGAGACATGCTAGCAAGAATTGGAAATTGTATTCGAAATTAGAAAATGGAATGAACAAAATGTACTTCTTAGGACACATGGAAATTGGGAAGGGCGGGTGAGAACTTACCTCACTGTAAATGGAGAGTTTGAGTAGGTAAGGCCTTAAGTTGATAACCAGCCTTGACAAAATCCATCAATTCATAAATAATTTTTCGAATTTCTTAACTAATATATATATTTATCTCCCCACATCTAGGACAAAGTGCTCCTGGGAACTGATTATCCATTTCCTTTAGGAGAACATAGCCCAGGGAGGTTGATTGAATCTATGGAAGACTTTGATGAGAAGTTAAAAGTAGGATTTTAAAAAATGTATTTATTTAATTTTCGATTGCAAGAATTTTCTATCCTGTAAATGTTTGTTTATATTTTCCCCACATGTGGCAGCCTCAGTCATTCTGCATTCTAATATTTATAAGTCATTATTACAAATAAAACTATATATAAATTATATAAATTATTATATGGTAAATATATTTATAGTATCTTCATAAAACTAACATTACTAAAAGTGAAAATGATAGAGGGGTATTCAGTCTGATACACTCTGAATTAGCAAAATGTGGCGATTATCATCAGATTGTTCCTGTATTTGCAAATTTGATCATTAATAATAGGGAACAAAGTATTTATGTGAAAACATCTGGTAATCCTGCTTGAAAGGAGATATCTTCAATACAGCTTTCATGTTTATTATATTTTTGATTCTTTCGATAACTATATCATCATCATTTCACTGTTTTTATTTTATATTTTTGATACAACAAATAATGATTCTTATTCATGCTGTATCATGTTAGTAGTTTATTGTCTCAGAGCGCACCATATTGGTAGCCTTAATTTATTCCATTTTAGCATATTGCATTCGGAGATCACTATTGTCATCACTAGTGCAAAAATTCAGGCAACCAAAAAGACAAAATATGTTTGCCACATAGGAACATAAAAACAATGTTGCCATTTATGGGTTAAAGGAACACTATATTCACCTAAATTAATTTAGCTAAATAAAGCAGTTTTAGTGTATAGATGATTCCCCTGCAATTTCACTGCTCAATTCACTGTCATTTAGGAGTTAAATCACTTTGTTTCTGTTTATGCAGCCCTAGCCACACCTCCCCTGGCTATGATTGACAGAGCCTGCATGAAAAAAAAACTGATTTCACTTTCAAACAGATGTAATTTACCTTAAATAATTGTATCTCAATCTCTAAATTGAACTTTAATCACATACAGGAGGCTCTTGCAGGGTAAGCTATTAACATAGCAGGGGATAAGAAAATCTTAATTAAACAGAACTTGCAATAAAGAAAGCCTAACTAGGGCTCTCTTTACAGGAAGTGTTTATGGAAGGCTGTGCAAGTCACATGCAGGGAGGTGTGACTAGGGTTCATAAACAAAGGGATTTAACTCCTAAATGGCAGAGGATTGAGCAGTGAGGCTGCAGGGGCATGTTCTATACACCAAAACTGCTTCATTAAGCTAAAGTTGTTCAGGTGACTATGGTGTCCCTTTAAAGTTGTTCCTCTTTAAAATCTCATAAAACGGGAGTTTCACAAGCAGACGGAAGACTAATAATAAAATGTGTGCATAAAGTGAAACAAAATGGCAGTGTTAATAACAGACTGATGCCTACTCTATCTGTAATTAAAGGAAAACTCCAATGGAAACATTTAGCAGATATGCCCCCAATTAAAACATGTATGTATTTAATTCATTCATTTTTTTTTTTTTACTGGGGGAATATTCAAAAGCAGCTTGTAAAAGCTGCAGATCTCTTGTCTGCAGCCTTTGCAAACCTTCCCTTTTAATCCCCCCCGATTTTCTGTGGCTGTCCAATCAGAGACTCCCCAATGCAGTTTAATGAGACGTCTTTGGAAGGCAGGTGCTCTGTGCAATTGCTGCCTCTTGAATTTAGCTCAAGCTTCAGTACGATGAAAAAATTAAAAACATTCTTCACATATAACGCATTTCAGCAAGCTAAAGTGCTTTAGGTGTGTGGCGTGTTCCTTTAAGGCTCACACAGCTGCCTATGATGTAATATCTTAGGAAAAGGCATATTTCTAAGGCCTCCAGGTTAATAGGGGGTCCAGAGACACCCACTTGTTTATATATATCTATTTAGTCATTTTTCTTCAGAGTGATTTGCCTGTTAGCTGTTTCCACAACCAGTGGGCAAACATTGCAAAACTGGTGGATTTAATTTGTGAATGTGCCTCTGATTGAATGGTTCTAAACCAGGTGGGTTCATTTAGCATTTTGCTGTACGTAGAATTCATGTGCTGCTGGAAGGACATAATTGCTGGCATCCCTCCTTGATTGATCACTTGGTTTCCTTCCAGCGGTGTTTGAATTCTACATACTGCTGTGAATTATCACAAACACAAAGGTAATTAAACATTTTAGGCCAAAACAGGCAAATTAAAAATACTGTTCACTTTGAGTAGTTTTACAATTTTGCTATTTTGGCCTAGAATATAAAATTCAGAATTTCAGACAATTCACATTTTAATACTGCTTAAAATATGTTAAATGCATCTTATGAAACACAGAGGATGTGGAAACCCCCACCATTATTTACAGACAGGGTTTGCTCAGTAAATTAAGAATTCAAAGTGGATTTAAAGTAGATTTCAAATTTAAGATCAAAGTAGCTGTACTGGAACTATGGCTTCGTTGTGTTTTTTGAAATTTGAAATTCACTTTGAATTAATCTGAATTCTCACTGTAGTGAAAAAACCTGCTAATATATAAATGGATATTTGGCTCTGTATATTTGGAAAAGATGTTCAGTGAGGGGTTACAACTCAACATAAAAAGACTCGGAGACACCACAAGGTTGGGTAAAAGTGATTTTATTTTTTTATTTTTTTAAAATTCTTTATTTTATTTGCGCATATATTTAACAATCATTTTTGCACTGCCACGACAGCTGGTGCAAACATAATGGATACATGCTGTAACAGATATGTGGCATAATAAAAAAAACAGTGCACATTTTTATATACACAAAACCAAGTCGCTATCTTTTGTCCGAGTACAGGCTTTGTATGGCAGCAACTAATACATTTTTCATTCTCAGGCATGCATTCATTGTTAGTTATTTTATTTTACACTACACCTGTTAGCCGGGTGTAGTCTGTATATGTTGCGTGTTCTCTGTGGTTCGCAAATATTGGGGCCTGTATTGTATGGGGAAATTATCAAGTCATGCAGGAGGTCTTAGCCTGCGTTGAGTAGCGCGTTGACTGTTTTTCCCTCGTCTCCACAGCTCTACGCGCGCACCGCCACCGCTCTCCCCCACCCTGTGAGTTGCATTTGCTCTACTTAGCTTTGTGTTTTGAGTATAGTGAGGGAAAGAAAGAGAAAGACAGAAAGTGGGGTATTAGTGGTGAATGAGGGGGGGGTGTGGGGGTTAGAGGCATCAGCGATTCTTTCTAGTGTTCGACATGCTATTGATGGGAGGGCATGTTGGGCCTCTCTATGCTAGGGGGCTGTTATCCCAGGGTGCCCATATTTTTTGGAACTGTTTTTCTGTTCCCCTAACTCTTGCCGTCAGGTCGTCCATTGTGCGTACCTCTCTTATTCTAGTTATGACCCCTGCTACCGCCGGGGTTGTTGGTTTAAGCCAATCTGCTGCTACTGCTCTCCTCGCTGCTAGGGTTATTTTATGAATGAGTTTTTGTTCTCGTCTGGTCCACCCATCTATCGTTCTACTTAGTAGGAACAGCCACGGGTCTAGGGGGGGGACTCTGGACAGGACCTGGGTTAGTAGCTCACTTATTTGTTCCAGAATCTCACTATTACTGGGCATTCCCACCACATGTGGATATACGTCCCTTTCATGCCACATCCTCTCCAGCATGTGTCATTTGGGTTCTTTCTCATTTGGTGTAATCTTACAGGAGTGGTATACCATCGGAGCATAGTTTTTACCGCTTGCTCTTGTATTGTTACGCAAACTGAGGACTTATGATTGGCTTCCCATATCTCCTGCCACTCAATGCCTTCTAATTGTTCCCCCAGGTCTCTCTCCCATTGCTCTGTGTAAACTAGGTCTCCCCCTGCATTAGGTTCCGAGCAGAGGTGGGCGTAAAGCCGAGTTATCAGACCCGCCGGGATATGATCCTGGAGGCAGATGAGTTCGAAAAAGGTCATGGTTTGTTTGGCCGCTGTTCTGACCCAGGGAAGTGTCACAAAGTCTTTTACCTGGAGGTACCTAAAAAAATCGGCGGGTGTGAGGTGTCCGTGTTGCTGTAGTGTGTCAAAGGCCACCACCCCTGTATCCTGCACTAGCTGATAGATGCGCTGTAAACCTATCCTTTCTAGATTACAGAAGTTCCGTGCTGCCATACCCGACGGGAATGCTCTATTCCGCAGGAAAGGCATCAGAGGGGATGGGGCGGACACCAGTCTGTGTCGCTGTTGGTTTTTGTCCCAAATATTTATGGAGTTCAGTATTGCTGGACACGTAACCCTTATAATAGGTCTGTGAGCCCTGGGGACCCAGATAAGCAATTGTGGTATGTCTGCCCCCACCATCAGTGACTCCAAATCCACCCATTTTCGTTCTCCCGGTGGCGAGTGCCACAAAGCTATTTGCGCCAGTTGTGACGCTAGGTAGTACTTGTAAAGGTCGGGCAATCCCAACCCCCCCCTGTCTTTGGCCTGTGCAATATTTGTCTCGTGATTCTATGTCGTTTATTGTGCCATACGAAATTTCCTATCGCTTGCTGGAGGGGTGCTAAGTGGGCTTTAGATATATGAATGGGTAGAGACTGGAAATAGAATAGTATCCTAGGGAGAATGTTCATCTTAACTGCATGAATTCTGCCTATCCAAGAAATAGGCCTATCATTCCAGTTTTCTAGTTCCCTTATTAATTGTTTTATGAGTGGTGTGTAGTTCTGTTGCCAGAGTTGGTCCGGGTCTGCCGTCAACGTGATGCCTAAATATTTAATTGATTGTCGTTCTATGCGTATGTGGTATGTCCTCTGAATGAGTGCTATGTCCCTATCATCTATCTCTATTGGGAGGGCGCTGGATTTAGTCATGTTGACTTTGTACCCTGAGATCTTCCCATAGTCTTCTAAAATTCCCTGCAATGCCCTCATCGAGTTAATCGGGTCGGTGATCGTCAGGAGCACATCGTCCGCGTATGCCGAAGTAAGAAATTCTCTCCCTCCCACTCTAACCCCCTGTACGTCTGGGTGGCACCTGAGAGCTTGGAGCAGTGGTTCCAGTGAGAGGACGAACAAAAGCGGGGACAATGGGCATCCCTGTCTGGTGCCATTGTGAAGGCGGAACGGGATAGGCGGGGCGCCAGTGATTTTCACCTGTGCACGTACATTGCTGTACATGGCTTTTATTAATGTGATGGCCTGTGTGGGAAATCCCATATGGGACAAGAGCGTGAATAGGTACGTCCATGAGACCCTATCAAACGCTTTCTCAGCGTCTAAGGAGACCAGCATAGTCGGTGTGTGGGTAATTTTTTGCTTCCAGATGAGGTCTATGTTCCTGCGTGTGTTCTCAAACAGCTGTCTGGTCTGCACGAATCCCACCTGGTCTGCATCTACCAGAGATGTCAGGTAGGGGTTCAGTCTTGTCACCTGTATTTTAGCTAGTACTTTCATGTCGTGATTTATCAAAGAGATGGGCCTATAACTAGTTGGTGTGCTCATGTCTTTGGCTGGTTTTGGCAGCAGGATGATATTTGCTATTGACATGTCTGCGTGTGGGGTGCCTCCTGTTCTAAATTCGTTGAACATGGCTGTGAGGTGTGGAGCTAGTTCGTCTCTAAATTCCTTATAGTAGCTCCCGTCAAACCCGTCTGGGCCTGGGGCTTTGTTCCCTTTCATGGCAGCTATGGCTTGTGTGACTTCCTCCGTTGTGATTTCTGCCGCCAATGCTTCCCTGCCTTCCTGCGCTAGTTTGGGTAGCCCTAAGTCTGCCAGGAATTGCTGTGTCAGCGCCTCTTCCCCCGCCACCCGCGCTTCCGATCCTGGGGAGTGATTATATAGGGATTTATAGTATTCCGTAAAGACTTCCGCTATGTTCCGTGGGGAGGTTTTGATTGAACCGTCGGTGTGTCTGATCGATGTGATATGTCCCCCTCTATGTCTGGGTTTCAGTACTCTA
This sequence comes from Pelobates cultripes, assembly GCA_933207985.1. Taxonomy (NCBI): domain Eukaryota; kingdom Metazoa; phylum Chordata; class Amphibia; order Anura; family Pelobatidae; genus Pelobates; species Pelobates cultripes. The sequence continues at coordinate 10,238,607 of OW240916.1, read as the reverse complement.
GCCAAAAGCGTATCCATTTTGTTTGCGTGTTCATAAAAGGTTTGTCTGGACCACAGAATAGATTTTGCGGTGTCGTCCAGAAGAAGTTGGCGTATTGCCAGGCGTATTTCCCCTAGTTTTCCGGCCGTAATTTCGTCGGGGTTGTTCTGATGTTGTTGTTCTGTCTTCTTAAGATCGGTCAGTAGGCCTTCTAGTTCCTGGAACTTTAATTTTTTTTTGGCTGTTGCCAGTTTTATGAGAGTGCCCCTGATTACTGTCTTGTGGGCAGCCCAGACTGTCGTTGACGCCATATCTGGCATGGCGTTGGATTCAAAGTAGCTCTTTATGTCTGTTCTAATTTGGGTTGTTATGTTCTGGTCTTTCAGTAGGGAGGCATTTAGTCTCCATGTCCACGGGGTCGTTTCTGTTAGCTTCCCCAGTGTCAGTGATATATCGGCATGATCCGACCAGGTAATGGATCCTATGTCCGTGTTAGTTATTTGCGGTAGACTTTTGTTGTTCACGAGGAACATGTCTATTCTGGAGTAGGATTTGTGAGGGGCCGAATAGAAAGAATAATCCCGTGCTGTCGGACGATGTGCTCTCCAGACGTCCACCAACCCCGATTCCGTCATGAATCTGTGGAGCAATTTGTCTTGGCTCCCCCTCCCCTGCGATCTTTGTATACCGCTGCCTGCCCTTCTATCTATGGCCGGGTTCGGCGTCGCGTTTAAGTCGCCCCCCACAATAATCATTCCATGGCTTAGGGTCTGGATTTTGTCCTGCAGTGACTCCCAGAAGGCTGGCTCTGGGCGATTAGGTGCATATACGTTGATTAAATGGATGGGATGGGACAGTAGGGTACCCGAGACTATAATGTATCGACCCCCCGCATCTGGTTCTGTGGATGTGACTCTGAGTGGGCAGCTATTGCGAATGAGTATCGCTACCCCGTTGCGTTTGCATGTCCTAGCTTCATGCGTTGTATGGTATGTATGGTCCCTCAACTGGAATTTGGCCTGTTTCGGTAAGTGCGTCTCCTGTATAAATGCGATGTCGGATCGCATTCGTTTAAGCTCTTTAAATAACAGTCTCCGTTTCGTGGGGGAGTTTAGTCCCTTCACGTTCAGTGACGTTATTTTAACCGCCATATCTCCATCCCGTTTGATCTGCTGTTGCCCGCGCCCACCTCTGCTCGTCACCCGTGCCTCCCCGATACGTCCTGATGCCTCCCCCCCAGGGGTGTAGGGAAACTGGAAAAGGGGGGTATAGAAAGAATAAAGATAAGTAAAGAAAGGAAATGAAAAGATGTGGTGCACTCCCCATGCTCCACCAGCGTTGTCTGGTCTTACGTTTCGCCAGATTTTCGTGGGGGTCAAGACCCCGCATCTCGCCCTCGTCCAGCGTTCGGCCGGGATGCAGGTTCGTGAGCCCTCCCCCCGTTACGCGCTATTGCATTGATGTGCATATATGCTGTTAACATATGAAGGTAACTTAACACAACTCTACAACAAATTTCAATAACATGAACAGAACATCCGGTTATTTGAGATAGCACCCAGTATAACTAATGCCCATATGTGACTCCGCCCAGGGATTCGGGTGATGTGATCTAGCGTCCTGTCGGTGTTAACTGGTGTATCTATCATCAGGCCAACGAGTAACCCCTCTGCCCCCCAGCCCCCCCCCCCTGGTCATTCGCTTTGGGGGCTTCTGTTTCGAGACCCTGCTAGAAGTATTTCCGGGACCCCCTCCCTTAGGTGCTCTGTGTTTCACTTGCCCCCTCCCACCTTTCTCCCGGGGGGGATCCAGTAGGTACGAGTGCCTCTGGGGAGGCTCCTGGATCCCGCGGTCTATCTCTGCCTAGTCCCCACTGGCTGACAACCAGTCTTCCTCCCATCTCTGTCTAGGCAAAGTAGTGGGGTAGTCTGTGTCGAGGTGCCCACTCTATCGTGTTCATGTGGAGGCTTGTTAGGTTCTCATGGGTCTCTGAGTATTGTAAGTCGCTAAAAAAAGGTTGTTTTTTTTTTGTTTTTGTTTTTGTAGGGGGGGGTGGGGTGGAGGAGGGATGTGTTTGTCCTGTCCCCCTGTTGGCTGCCCCGGTTAACTCCCTGCCCTTCGTTCTGAATTGTGTACTGCCTATGTCCATAACCTCCCCAAAAGTGATTTTATTTTAACACTTAGAAGACAGAAAACCAGAATAGTGTTTTATTTTCCTTCCCACCCCTCTGAAGCCTTTAACCCCTTAAAGGACCACTCTAGGCACCCAGACCACTTCAGCTTAATGAAGTGGTCTGGGTGCCAGGTCCAGCTAGGGTTAACCCATTTTTTCATAAACATATCAGTTTCAGAGAAACTGCTATGTTTATAAATGGGTTAAGGCTTCCCCTATTTCCTCTAGCGGCTGTCTCATTGACAGCCGCTAGAGGCGCTTGCGTGATTCTCACTGTGAAAATCAGTGAGAGCACGTCAGCGTCCATAGGAAAGCATTATGAATGCTTTCCTATGTGACCGGCTGAATGCGCGCGCAGCTCTTGCCGCGCGTGCGCATTCAGCCGACGGGGAGGAGAAGAGGAGGATCGGAGGAGGAGAGCTCTCCGCCCAGCGCTGGAAAAAGGTAAGTTTTACCCCTTTTCCCCTTCCAGAGCCGGGCGGGAGGGGGACCCTGAGGGTGGGGGCACCCTCAGGGCACTATAGTGCCAGGAAAACGAGTATGTTTTCCTGGCACTATAGTGGTCCTTTAAGGACACATGACATATGTGACATGTCAGGATTCCCTTTTAATCCAGAAGTTTGGTCCTTAAGGGGTTAAAAGGGTCACAATTAAAGGAAACGATGTCAATGTGTTTGCCCAGCACCTGGATTATCCTAAATGCTACTAATGGGAGATAAGGATATAGAGGCACACTAAATACTTCCTGCAGGTCTGTCTATAACACTCAGTGGCCTGGACAGGTATAAGAGCCTGTATGATAGGGTACGTTGCCATGCAGAGCTAGCAGGCCCACCATGTTTTATAAGACACACATCCTTTCATTGTGTTAATAGGCCGTACATGAATAGTGTGCTGCATGATCCCCAGCGATAAATGACTTAATCCAATATGACATTAATCTGAGAAGTGCCATCCTGTACCTTAAAAATCATGGGGATACATATACTCCAAAACTACCATCTAAACTTTGCTTTAAAAAAAATAACAATTTAAAACTAAATTAGGTACAAAATACACATTTGACCCTAGTGGTAACCAAGTGTATACAGAGACAATCCCTCTAGAATGTAAGCTCATTGAGCAAGGCCCTCCACCTCTCTGTTCCTGTACGTCCAGTTCTCTGGTTACAATTACATGTCTGTTAGGCCACCCATTGTACAGCGCTACGGAATCTGATGGCGCTATACAAATAATAAAATAATAATAATAATGATAAATAAGGGAAACAATTGATTGCTGTTTCTTACAGTCACCTGTCATAGTGTGAGTTTGTACAGCAGATGGGATGAATGCGTTATTTTTATATTTCTTCAACCGTTAAATGAAAATGTTTAGCACATTGAACTTTGTGATTTTGTTGTTCTGTTGTTTTAAATATTTGTCAATATTCTTTCTTCGCAGGACAAGCTGCTGGCTGGAAACGCACTGGATTTTCTAGGACTCAGCAGAAAACTGTTTGAATGAATCCAATTAGGATTGCGTTTACATGTATATCAGAAGTGTGACTATGGCAAGCATCAATCAATCTGCATATCATGAGGTTCCTTCTCTGCTATCCTGTGTCTTTTAAACAAAGAGACAATCGTTGGACAGGAGCAATCACCTGGAAACAAGTCACACATCTATTTAGTAAATGAGTAATGTAATCAGCATATGTAAATTGCACCTCCAGACACCCAGCTATTTGTAATGGGTCACCCACAACAGACACTGAAATAATCATAAGAAAGCAGCAGGCAGGGCACCTGGCCAATTAAAACCAGTGAAACTTGCAACAGTGTATTTCCTTTGGTGGGAGAACTTAATCCATCAATGCCTACAGCCACCATGTTTTCCTGGACACATATCTTGTCTTCCTGCTGATAGGCAGTACAGGAAAAGCGTTACCATTATGTATGATGCATTCACACTCTGCAGGAAGGGAATCTGTTAATATACCGTGTTTCTCCGAAAATAAGACCGGGTCTTATATTAATTTTAGTCACAAAAAACACACTAGGGCTTATTTTCAGGGTAGGGCTTATTTATTTACGGTACCGGTATGTACATTGAACCCCCCCTTTAATAAATCCACCCCCCTCTAATTAATCCACCCCCTCTAATTAATCCAGCCCACCCTTTAATTAATTCACCCCCTCTAATTAATCCAGTCCAACCTTTAATTAATTCACCCCCCTTTAATTAATTCACCCCCCTCTAATTAATCCAGCCCACCCTTTAATTAATTCACCACCCCTTTAATTAATTCACCCCCCTCTAATTAATCCAGTCCACCCTTTAATTAATTCACCACCCCTTTAATTAATTCACCCCCTCTAATTAATCCAGCCCACCCTTTAATTAATTCACCCCCCTTTAATTAATTCACCCCCTCTAATTAATCCAGCCCACCCTTTAATTAATTCACCACCCCTTTAATTTATTCACCCCCTCTAATTAATCCAGTCCACCCTTTAATTAATTCACCCCCCTCTAATTAATCCAGCCCACACTTTAATTAATTCACCACCCCTTTAATTAATTCACCACCCCTTTAATTAATTCACCCCCCTCTAATTAATCCAGCCCACCCTTTAATTAATTCACCCCCTTTAATTAATTCACCCCCCTCTAATTAATCCAGCCCACCCTTTAATTAATTCACCACCCCTTTAATTAATTCACCCCCCTCTAATTAATCCAGCCCACCCTTTAATTAATTCACCCCCTTTAATTAATTCACCCCCCTCTAATTAATCCAGCCCACCCTTTAATTAATTCACCACCCCCTTTAATTAATTCAATTAATCCCAGACATAAAATATCTAGCGGTACTCACATTTCAAAGATTCCTTGCCGAGTCCGACCACTGGGAGCCTCACCGCCCGGAAATGGATCCTTCCGCTGAAGATCCGTGAAGGCAGACTGACGGCGCTGCAAAATGTCGTCATCACGCGGCGCCACGCTCCTCCTACAGCAGAAGAAGGAAGTCTTGCCGCAAAGGTACAATGCCTAGGTCTTATTTTCGGGGTAGGGCTTATATTGCAGCCCACCCCGAAAATCCGACTAGGGCTTATTTTCGGGGTAGGGTTTATTTTCGGGGAAACACGGTAGGCAGCACATTTGGGATCCCGTAGCTCATTTATGAAGACTTCCTTCCTGCAGCTTCTGAATACTGCATACTGCAGGTCAGCACTTTTCCTGCACTTTTGTAACTCTGTGCTTGCTGTATTTCTTATAATGTTACATGGAAATCAAACTGTCTGTAACTCTGTTATCATATGTTTCTGCAGAATGGGGGGAGGGTAATAAAATAGTAAATATACCAACTTGTCAATCGTTTAATTTTACAGATGCACAGTAATGTACTGTTAATTAGTTAGTCACTGGGAAATCATTTAATGTCCTTATAGAACAGAAAAGTGACTCTATATTGAATTGACAGAGCGCTTCAGGCTCCTACACACGTTAGATACACTGTGTAGGTAGGTTACAGTTAGTTATACTGGGTGGGTTAATATTTTATTAAAGGGACACTCCAGGCTCCCACACACGTTAGGTGCACTGTGTAGGTTAGGTTACAGTTAGGTATACTGGGTGGGTTTATATTATTAAAGGGACACTCCAGGCTCCTACACATGCTAGGTGCACTGTGTAGGTTAGGTTACAGTTAGTAATACTGGGTGGGTTTATATTATTAAAGGGACACTCCAGGCTCCCACACACGTTAGATGCACTGTGTAGGTTAGGTTACAGTTAGCTATACTGGGTGGGTTTATATTATTAAAGGGACACTCCAGGCTCCCACACACGTTAGGTGCACTGTGTAGGTTAGGTTACAGTTAGCTATACTGGGTGGGTTTATATTATTAAAGGGACACTCCAGGCTCCCACACACGTTAGATGCACTGTGTAGGTTAGGTTACAGTTAGTTATACTGGGTGGGTTTATATTATTAAAGGGAGACTCCAGGCTCCCACACATTAGGTGCACTGTGTAGGTTAGGTTACAGTTAGTTATACTGGGTGGGTTTATATTATTAAAGGGATACTCCAGGCTCCCACACGTTAGATGCACTGTGTAGGTCAGGTTACAGTTAGTTATACTGGGTGGGTTTATATTATTAAAGGGATACTGCAGGCTCCTACAGACGTTAGGTGCACTGTGTAGGTCAGGTTACAGTTAGTTATACTGGGTGGGTTTATATTATTAAAGGGACACTCCAGGCTCCCACACATGCGTTAGATGCACTGTGTAGGTTAGGTTTACAGTTAGTTATACTGGGTGGGTTTATATTATTAAAAGGGACACTCCAGGCTCCCACACGTTAGGTGCACTGTGTAGGTCAGGTTACAGTTAGTTATACTGGGTGGGTTTATATTATAAAGGGACGCTCAGGCTCCCCACACGTTAGGTTACTGTGTAGGTTAGGTTACAGTTAGCCTGAGGGTTTATGTCAATAAAGGGACACTCCAGGCTCCCACACATTAGACACTGCAATGTAGGTTAGGTTACAGTTAGTTATACTGGGTGGGTTTATATTATTAAAGGGACACTCCAGGCTCCCACACACATTAGATGCACTGTGTAGGTTAGGTTACAGTTAGTTATACTAGGTGGGTTTATATTATTAAAGGGATCCCAGGCTCCACACGCGTTTAGGTGCACTGTGTAGGTTAGGTTACAGTTAGTTATACTGGGTAGGTTTATATTATTAAAAGGACACTCCAGGCTCCCACACACGTTAGATGCACTGTGTAGGTTAGGTTACAGTTAGCTATACTGGGTGGGTTTATATTATTAAAGGGACACTCCAGGCTCCCACACACGTTAGATGCACTGTGTAGGTCAGGTTACAGTTGGTTATACTGGGTGGGTTTATATTATTAAAGGGACACTCCAGGCTCCCACACATTAGGTGCACTGTGTAGGTTAGGTTACAGTTAGTTATACTGGATGGGTTTATATTATTAAAGGGACACTCCAGGCTCCCACACGTTAGGTGCACTGTGTAGGTCAGGTTACAGTTAGTTATACTGGGTGGGTTTATATTATTAAAGGGATACTCCAGGCTCCCACACATGTTAGATGCACTGTGTAGGTCAGGTTACAGTTAGTTATACTGGGTGGGTTTATATTATTAAAGGGATACTGCAGGCTCCTACAGACGTTAGGTGCACTGTGTAGGTCAAGTTACAGTTAGTTATACTGGGTGGGTTTATATTATTAAAGGGACACTCCAGGCTCCCACACACGTTAGATGCACTGTGTAGGTTAGGTTACAGTTAGCTATACTGGGTGGGTTTATATTATTAAAGGGACACTCCAGGCTCCCACACACGTTAGATGCACTGTGTAGGTTAGGTTACAGTTAGCTATACTGGGTGGGTTTATATTATTAAAGGGACACTCCAGGCTCCCACACACGTTAGATGCACCGTGTAGGTTAGGTTACAGTTAGTTATACTGGGTGGGTTTATATTATTAAAGG
>OW240916.1:10216655-10228696 GCA_933207985.1 Pelobates cultripes | reverse complement strand
GGGGTGCCAAGCACAGGATCCGCCCCGGGTGCCAAGCACAGGATCCGCCCCGGGTGCCAAATGCTCTAGGTACGCCCCTGTTACAGAGTTCCATTTATCAAACAGTCTAATCAAGGTTGTACAATCTGCTGTTAAGTTATAGTTAGTTATACTGATTGGGTTTATATTATTAAAGGGACACTCCAGGCTTCAACACACATTACTGGCACTGAGTAGGTTAGGTTACAGTTAGTTATACTGGGTGGGTTTGTATTATTAAAGGGAAACTCCAGGCTTCCACACACATTACTAGCACTGTGTAGGTTAGGTTATAGTTAGTTATAATGGGTGGGTTTATATTATTAAAGGGACACTCCAGGCTCCCACACACGTTAGGTGCACTGTGTAGGTTAGGTTACAGTTATACTGGGTGGGTTTATATTATTAAAGGGACACTCCAGGCTGCCACACACGTTAGGTGCACTGTGTAGGTTAGGTTACAGTTAGTTATACTGGGTGGGTTTATATTATTAAAGGGACACTCCAGGCTGCCACACACGTTAGGTGCACTGTGTAGGTTAGGTTACAGTTATACTGGGTGGGTTTATATTATTAAAGGGACACTCCAGGCTCCCACACACGCTAGGTGCACTGTGTAGGTTAGGTTACAGTTAGTTATACTGGGTGGGTTTATATTATTAAAGGGACACTCCAGGCTCCCACACACGTTAGATGCACTGTGTAGGTTAGGTTACAGTTAGTTATACTAGGTGGGTTTATATTATTAAGGGACACTCCAGGCTCCCACACACGTTAGGTGCACTGTGTAGGTTAGGTTACAGTTAGTTATACTGGGTGGGTTTATATTATTAAAGGGACACTCCAGGCTCCCACACATGTTAGATGCACTGTATAGGTTAGGATACAGTTAGTTATACTGGGTGGGTTTATATTATTAAAGGGACACTCCAGGCTCCCACACACGTTAGATGCACTGTGTAGGTTAGGTTACAGTTAGTTATACCAGGTGGGTTTATATTATTAAAGGGGGACTCCAGGCTCCCACACACATTAGGTGCACTGTGTAGGTTAGGTTACAGTTAGTTATACTGGGTGGGTTTATATTATTAAAGCGACACTCCAGGCTCCCACACACGTTAGGTGCACTGTGTAGGTTAGGTTACAGTTAGTTATACTGTGTGGGTTTATATTATTAAAGGAACACTCCAGGCTCCCACACACGTTAGGTGCACTGTGTAGGTTAGGTTACAGTTAGTTATACTGGGTGGGTTTATATTATTAAAGGGACACTCCAGGCTCCCACACATGTTAGATGCACTATGTAGGTTAGGTTACAGTTAGTTATACTGGGTGGGTTTATATTATTAAAGGGACACTCCAGACTCCCACACACGTTAGATGCACTGTGTAGTTTAGGTTACAGTTAGTTATACTGGGTGGGTTTATATTATTAAAGGGACACTCCGTAAACAAATAATAAAAAATAATATAATTTGCTTTCTTAATCAGTTGACCCTCTCTTCCCCTCCTTTCCAGAGTGCAGTATTTGGTCCAATAATTCGGGGGATACCAATACTGCTGCCATGCGGGATGTATTATCTTAAAAGGATGCATAGCAAATGTTTCTGGGAATCGTAGTTCAGGAGTTGGCTTTTTACAGTAGAATTGCTATTAACTGAACAACACATATTTGTTATGTGTTATAAAAATAACGCATTATGAAAAATATAATAAAAAAAGCCTGATCTTTGTCCATCAGTAATTTATGAGTATGTAGTTCTGCTTCCAGCCCCAGTTCCACTAATCAGATCTCACTGACGAACTCAATGGCAGCCCTAGTCATGGTTTGTAAACGGTGCAGTGCATGCAATCTACTGAACATGTGCAGCCATAACAAGGGTTTTCACACAGAAACAGACAGGGAGGTGGAACTTGCATGGAATGCGCACTCTACAAAAAATGTTATATGGTATAACTAGAAAAATGGTCAGAGTTGTGGCAACTGACATTTAATGTGGATAAGTGCAAGATAATGCATCTTGGATGTAAAAACCCAAGGGCAGAGTACAGAATATTTGAAAGAGTCCTAACCTCAATATCTGAGGAAAAGGATTTAGGGGTGATTATTTCTGATGACTTAAAGGTAGGCAGACAATGTAATAGAGCAGCAGGAAATGCTAGCAGAATGCTTGGTTGTATAAGGAGAGGTATTAACAGTATGAAGAGGGAAGTGTTCATGCCATTGTACAGAACACTGGTGAGACCTCACTTGGAGTATTGTACACAGTACTGGAGACCGTATTTCCAGAAGGATATTGATACCTTAGAGAGAGTTCAGAGAAGGGCTACTAAACTGGTTCATGGATTGCAGGATAAAACTTACAAGGAAAGGTTAAAGGATCTTAACATGTATAGTTTGGAGGAAAGATGAGACAGGGGGTATATGATAGATACATTTAAATACATAAAGGGAATCAACACAGTAAAGGAGGAGACTATATTTAAAAGAAGAAAAACTACCACAGCAAGAGGACATAGTCTTAACACAGTGAAGGAGTTTAAGAATGCATGGGATAGGCATAAGGCTAACCTAGACTTAACATAAGGCCAGGGACTAATGAAAGCATTTAGAAAATTGGTCAGACTAGATGGGCCGAATGGTTCTCATCTGCCGTCACATTCTATGTTACCATATTTAAATAGGAAGGAATATGGATTCCTCCAATAAAGTCACAGGCTTATACCTGCATGACATTCACAAATGCTGCAGTTTTGAGGAAGTATGTGCAGGGAGACAGATGGCGCAGGGAACCAATTTTGAAATAATCTATGGATGACCTCAAGTGGCAGACTTTGAAAAAAGCGTAAACAGACACTGACCTCACCTTACATGAAAACCTAGCCACAGCCACGTATAGATGGCGTATGCTGCACTAATGTAACCTGCCATTAATAAAACCAACATTTCAAAAGCAAAGTTAATGACAGCTCACCTTTCATCCCCTCCAAATGATTAATATATTGGCAATGCATCTTTTATAGGTCCCCATGTATTCACTCCATCAATATTTTGACCACACATATTGGTCCTACAGTCATCAGTTTGCTAAACACAGTGCAAGCCAAACTCAGCCCAGTTCTGATAAGAGCCAAGGAAATACTACTGAGAAAATCTTTGCAAGACAGGGCTAAATCTGCCTTCTTGGAGACTGGCTGGACTGTCGTCTTGGAGGAAAATCAGAAATTCAACACTTCTCAGTAGTGATACGACCTCTATAAATGGACCTTCTTTAATTTAGATTCTGCACGGTTTTTTTTTCCCTATATTGAATATCCTCACAGTGGGTATCTGGATTGTGAAACTGGGAGTAAGTCAGCCCCTTTCATGCACTGCACAGTGTCCTCTGCAGGACATTTGGTGAAGAAGATCACTGATGGTGAAGTTAACAGACTCTGAAAAGTGGAACTGCAGACTACTTTGTCTTATGTATTTTTCTACACCTGACATTCTTTGACTTAAGTTAGTTCCATTTCCTTCTTCAAGGAGGAGGGTAAGTATTGCGGGAAAACGTTCTTTGACACAGGAAATGGAAGTAACTTAAGCTCCTCCTTGTGTCAGAGAATGTCAGGCGTAGCAAAAATACATAAGACAAAGTAGTCCCTTCTTTGTCTTATATTTTAAAGAAAACTATATCAGAAAAGTAAAGGAGAACATCTGCTGAGAGAGGAAGAGAAGAGGAAAACCATAAGAGAAGGGTAAGTTTGTGTGACAGTGCCGCTTTAAGCTAGAATATATTCATGGCTGTAATATTATTGGAAGTTTGGGTTGTACCAGATCCCCTATACTCTGGCTGAGTATATCCGCATTAAGTCTCCCTAATACCAAATGCTGCAGTGATTAGAGCTCTCCTGTTTCCAGCAGAGTAGTGATTAGAGCTCTCCAATCCCCCAGACATGAGCCTAGACTTCATGAAGGGGTAAAACGAATGTGTTTAATAGAAGTCACACATGGCCTTTTATGTAACTCCCCATGCAAGGGGTTTCCTTAAACATATTCACGGGGCATTCCCCTCTGGACCTGAGAGGAACTAGTTACAAACATTCCACACACTCCTCCTCTGCGCCCTACCTGATCACACAAACATATAATTAAATTATCTCTCAGTTACAAAAACATACAATATAACATAACCCCAAAAATACAACCCAACACACATGAAAACTCCACAAAAGTCACATCTCTTGATCGCCCCAATCTGGGTGACCAACATATCCAAAAATAACCACGATCGGTTCATGGGTTCGGTATTTTCATGGAAGTCACATTTTTGACCGTGCACATGATCCTAAACAGTTCCAGGAAATCAGGGCCAACGGTAGGTCTTTTTCGGGAGCGCAAAAGTACATAAAACACCCAACTGAATCCTTAAGTTATTTGTGTAGCCTGTTTCCCTTGTTTGTGGGAACGTTTTCACCGCACAGTGCCTTTCTAAGTGGGGTAGAACCGCAGGTGCTGATGGAAGTCCAGCGGTGTTCGGGAGTTTCTGTGTCCGATTTTATTTCCATGAGATGTATGTCCAAACACTGCTGCCTGCGTTCGCAGGAACAAGACCAAGCCTTTTTTCAGTGTATTTTGCATGGCTAAGCAGGCTCCTCCAGGAGCCCATGACGAGGTTTGGTTCGTCACATGGGTCTATTAATGAATTTAAGGAATGTGAGCCATGGCACATCAATAAAACTAGCCTATTATTGTTTCATAGTGAAGGGTCTTAGACAGGAAGTGTTCTACCTATCAGGGAAATGAATGCCACTGACGGGATCATTTGGAAAGGGCACGGACATTCTGGCAAGTGCACTAAATATTTATTTATACTGAACATACGTTGAGGCTCAGCTACTAAGTGGTGGCTTTCACACTCTTTATGGTTAAAGTCTCTCTCTCTCCTGCTTTTGGCAGACAATTGGCACAGGACACTTAACTTGGGTTCCCTTTATCTACTGTATATAAAATCATGGAACTCCAACAAGCATACTGACAGCAGCTGGGCAGAATGCAGGCTTCACACTGGCACAAGGGCTCCTAGCAGTCAACACTGAAATCTACAGACATTCATTCCTGCACTATAGTTTGAGAAAATGCTTTAAATGGCTCTTTAACTCATATCAGAATTTCTGTTCACAGCAGCACAGTAACAGTAAATAATAATCTGGATACATTTTATTTTACTAGATTGGAGAGAGTGACAACAATTCAGCTATTTATTGATGGAACAGCACTGTTATGGGGTCTGTTCACTAAACAGTGAGTTGTATTAGCTGACAATCAATGTACAAAATTCAGACTAAGGACGTAAGTTCTAAAATGTTTGAAACTCTGAGCAGCTGGATATTTTCTCTGTAATTCGGCTATTTTGGTGAAGAGTTTGCCAGTCAGTTGACAGGTCACTGTTTAGTAAGTAGACATTTGAGGAAGACGTTTAGTATGAGAGATAATCACCGTGTGACAGTCTCCACCAGGAATAATGTCCTTAACGTAGATCAATGGTCCTTCTGTTCTGCTAATCTCTCCGGCGAGGCTCAGACCCAGGCTGCTTTGCTTGGCTACCGTAATTAGCTGTGCTGGGATCTTACTAGAAAACACGAGAACATCTGTTAAAATCACGGAACAAATCCCTGCCTCACTCACCTCCTCAGCAACGTTCTCCAACACAATGCAAGAACAAGAACAGAAAAGACAGTAGTGTAAACCTTTCTCTAACATAGGTAAACACTGCTCACCTCTCAAATATACAATTACAGCACTCAGAATCAATCAGCCTTGGGTGGGATTTCTCCTCATCTATAATAAAGGACTTTCGAGGTTTGGCACATTTTTAGAAACATAGACTGGGTTATTTATTAACGTGTGATTTCTCAGGAATTCAAAGTAAATTTATAATTTTTGCCAATAAAAAATAAATGGTAAAAAAAGAGAAAATATCAGAGGGCTAAATAGACCTAGGGCAAAAGTGGTAAAAAGACCTGGGATCTATATCACATGGAAAGTGATCTAATGATACGGTTACAATAATATCTCTGGCTGCTACACACTTCGATGCTCTCCCTTCATGGCATCTAACAACATAACATCAAAGTGAATCAAAATGAAGTTGAGCTATTTTTAGGCGAAGTACCCACACCCAACAGGAATCCAAAAAAATCGATACTTAAAGTAGCACTATAGGGTCAGAAACACACACATGTATTCCTGACACTATAGTGTTAAAACAACCATCTATCCCCCCCCCCTGGCCCCTCATGCCTCCCTAAATGTAGTAAAATCTTACTTGTATTCAAGTCTGGAGCTGCTTACTTTGTCCCTGTTTCCTTTAGACCTGCCCTCTGCCTGCTGACATCAGCAGAAGTGGTGGCCTGATCCAATCACAATGCTTCCCCATAGGATTGGCTGAGAATAACAAGGAGGCTGGTCAATCAGCATCTCGTCATAGAGATGAATCGAATCAATGAATATCTATGAGGAAAGTTCAGTGTCTGCATGCAGAGGGAGGATATACTGAATGTTTGGATGTATTTTAGGCAGCCATGACCCAGGAAGGATCTCTAACAGCCATCTGAGGAGTGGCCAGTGAAGTTATCACTAGGCTGTAATGTAAACATTGCATTTTCTCTGAAAAGGCAGTGTTTACTGCAAAAAGCCTGAAGGTAATGATTCTACTCACCAGAACAAATTCAATAAGCTGTAGTTGTTCTGGTGACTATAGGGTCCCTTTAAGTTACCAGTGGATAACAGTAATCGGTTCCACACTATTATTGATGTTTCTCTATTTTTTCTTCTATGCACTGTGTGATCTTGTGATTAATTGCTGTCATCTACTGGTAACTTAAAGGATAGCTATAGGGTCAGAAACACAAACATGTATTCCTCACCCTATAGTGTTAACACCACCATCTAGCCCCCCTGGGCCCCTCATGCCTCCATAAATATAGTAAAAATCTTACTGTATTCAAGCCTGAAGCTGTAAATCTGCATGCTGTTAAGACGCAGAAAAACAAGCAGTCTGCTGACATAGCCTGATCCAATCACAATGCCTCCCCATAGGATTGGCTGAGACCGACAAGGAGGCAGATCAGGGGCAGAGCCAGCATGATTCAAACACAGCCCTGGCCAATCAGTATCTCCTCATAGAGATGAATTGAATCAATGAATCTCTATGAGGAAAGTTCAGTGTCTGCATGCAGAGGGAGGAGATACTGAATCACAGGATGCTGTGCACAGTGCTGCCCTGTGCTCTGCTGACAGCAGATCTGAGTGGATGGAGGCATATCCATCAACTCCGAAGTCCCTCTGGTTCACTCTGAGTGACTGCAACTGGAGGTGTTCCTAGGTTTCAATGTAAACACTGTAATTTCTCAGAAAATACAGTGTTTACATGAGAAAGGCTGCAGGGAGCTATAGTTTTAACCTGAACAACCTCATTAAGCTGAAGTTGTTCAGGTAACTATAGTGTCCCTTTAAGAGTTAAGGTTAATATAGTCATGTATCTTTATTATTGTCTGTTTACCTGTTTTAACTCTTTGAGATATTTTTTATTCCTGTTGGGTGTGGGGTACCTCAGCTAATTATTGCTCCACTTCTTGTTGATTCACAGAAAAGAAAGTAAATTGCAATTGTGGCTAATAGCCAAACTGAAATGGAAAATTCACTTTGAGTTCCTGACAATTTTTTTAGTGCCTAAACCTAGCCTTTTTATTAAAAGAATGACATGTTTTAGTGTTTTCAATGTAAATTATAACAAATAATAATAACAGCCCTTTAGTCTCTCATCAATGAAAAATGGTAATGGTATGTTACGGGTTCCTTCCCATCCCTCCAAAAAGGTAAACTGTTTATCATCCTACCTTATTTCAGTAGAAGCGGCCATCACTTTTACGAATGTTGGAACCTGCCGAAGGAAGTTAGCCGGATGATGGACTGCAGGCTTCGCAATTATCAAATTATTAAGTTCATTTTTCCCATAACTGTCAGTCCGCTATAAATCAAAGGGCGATGTATGTTATTATGATAAAAAAATCAATTTTCATTAAAAGACATTTTCTTTAGAACCCTGCCGTTAAAAGTGCATTCTAAGCATCAAAACCACTGCTTCGTAATGCAGTATAGTACGTAATACTTTTTGTCTGACAATGTTTACATTTTGCCTACATCAAGACATCAGGGTCTCTTGCACCATGACACCTTGGATTTTCGAAGGCCTTTATTTTCGTCATCGCATAGCATGATGATGGATTCAATGATTCTGGGTTAAGGCGCTGTGATTGGCAAGCTGCGCATGCACGCTACGTCCACAATGCTTCTCTATGACATAACTGAACACTAATCCTGGCTGCTGCACGGGGTCTGTCCACACACTGGATTACCGGTAAGATTGATGGATTTACTCTCTGAGCAAAGAATGAAATGTGAGGGTCTGACATGTTAATGTGACGCATTTTAGGATAATAGGGCGGAGATGGAAATGGATTCTGTTTCCCATTTTGACAGCGGGGATCCCTGTAACAGGGACAGGCAAACCTCCAGCTCTCCAGGTGGGGCTGGACTACACCTCCCATTATGCTTTGTCAGTATGATGGCTGTTGGAGCATTGTGGGAGATGCAGAGAGCTGGATATAATATATTATTATTATACAGACAGTGACAGTGTATAGAGTGAGAGCTGGATATAATATATTATATTATTATTATACAGACAGTGACAGTGTATAGAGTGAGAGCTGATATTATTATTATACAGACAGTGACAGTGTATAGAGTGAGATATGATATTATTATTATACAGACAGTGACAGCGTATAGAGTGAGAGCTGGATATAATATATTATATTATTATTATACAGACAGTGACAGTGTATAGAGTGAGATCTGATATTATTATACAGACAGTGACAGTGTATAGAGTGGGATATGATATTATTATTATACAGACAGTGACAGTGTATAGAGTGAGAGCTGGATATAATACATTATATTATTATTATACAGACAGTGACAGTGTATAGAGTGAAATCTGATATTATTATTATACAGACAGTGACCGTGTATAGAGTGAGATATGATATTATTATTATACAGACAGTGACAGCGTATAGAGTGAGAGCTGGATATAATATATTATATTATTATTATACAGACAGTGACAGTGTATAGAGTGAGATCTGATATTATTATTATACAGACAGTGACAGTGTATAGAGTGAGATATGATATTATTAGACAGACAGTGACAGTGTATAGAGTGAAATCTGATATTATTATTATACAGACAGTGACCGTGTATAGAGTGAGATATGATATTATTATTATACAGACAGTGACAGCGTATAGAGTGAGAGCTGGATATAATATATTATATTATTATTATACAGACAGTGACAGTGTATAGAGTGAGATCTGATATTATTATTATACAGACAGTGACAGTGTATAGAGTGAGATATGATATTATTAGACAGACAGTGACAGTGTATAGAGTGAGATCTGATATTATTATTATACAGACAGTGACAGTGTATAGAGTGAGATCTGATATTATTAGACAGACAGTGACAGTGTATAGAGTGAGATCTGATATTATTATTATACAGACAGTGACAGTGTATAGAGTGAGATCTGATATTATTATTAGACAGACAGTGACAGTGTATAGAGTGAGATATGATATTATTATTATACAGACAGTGACAGTGTATAGAGTGAGAGCTGGATATAATATATTATTATTATTATACAGAGAGTGACAGTGTATAGAGTGAGAGCTGGATATAATATATTATTATTATTATTATTATACAGACAGTGACAGTGTATAGAGTGAGAGCTGGATATAATATATTATTATTATTATACAGAGAGTGACAGTGTATAGAGTGAGATATGATATTATTAGTGTATAGAGTGAGAGCTGGATATAATATATTATATTATTATTATTATTATTATTATTATACAGAGAGTGACAGTGTATAGAGTGAGAGCTGGATATAATATATTAGTATTTTTATTATACAGACAGTGACAGTGTATAGAGGGAGAGCTGGATTTAATATATTATGATTATTATAATACAGACAGACAGATAGTTACAGTGTATAGAGAGAGATCTGTTATTATTATTATTATTAGACAGACAGTGACAGTGTATAGAGGGAGAGATCTGATATTATCATCATTATTATTAGACAGACAGGTAGTGACAGTGTACATCAGGGAGAGATCTGATATTATTATCATTATACAGAGAGTGACAGTGTATAGAGTGAGAGCTGGATATAATATATTATTATTATACAGAGAGTGACAGTGTATAGAGTGAGAGCTGGATATAATATATTATTATTATACAGACAGTGACCGTGTATAGAGTGAGAGCTGGATATATTATTATTATTATTATACAGACAGTGACAGTGTATAGAGTGATAGCTGGATATAATATATTATTATTATTATACAGACAGTGACAGTGTATAGAGTGATAGCTGGATATAATATATTATTATTATTATACAGACAGTGACAGTGTATAGAGTGATAGCTGGATATAATATATTATTATTATTATTATTATTATACAGACAGTGACAGTGTATAGAGTGAGAGCTGGATATAATATATCATATTATTATTATACAGACAGTGACAGTGTATAGAGTGAGAGCTGGATATAATATATTATTATTATACAGACAGTGACAGCGTATAGAGTGAGAGCTGGATATAATATATTATTATTATTATATTTATACAGACAGTGACAGTGTATAGAGTGAGAGCTGGATATAATATATTATTATTATTATTATTATACAGACAGTGACAGTGTATAGAGTGAGAGCTGGATATAATATATCATATTATTATTATACAGACAGTGACAGTGTATAGAGTGAGAGCTGGATATAATATATCATATTATTATTATACAGACAGTGACAGTGTATAGAGTGAGATCTGATATTATTATTATACAGACAGTGTATAGAGTGAGAGCTGGATATAATATATTATTATTATTATACAGACAGTTATAGTGTATAGAGTGAGATATGATATTATCATTTTATTATATTATTATTATTATTGATATATTATTATATTATTATTATTATATTATTTTATATTATTATATTATATTATTATTATTATTGATTTATTATATTATTATTATATTATTTTATATTATTAAATTATATTATTATTTATTATATTATTATTATTAATTATTTATTATATTATTATTATTAATTATTTATTATTATATTATTATTAATTATTTATTATTATTATTATATTATTATTTATTATTATGATGGCGCCCTCAGATTCCGTGGCGCCGTACAATGGGTGTATAGAGAGTGCCGGCACTATACCCAGCGCGGGGCTGTGGCGTGCAGTGGTTATGGTGCGGTGTGCGGGCAGGTCAGGCCCCCGGGGGCCGCTCTCACCTCTCTCTCTCAGTCTCTCTCGCTCAGCCGATCTCTCGCCGGAAGTGGCGGATCCAGCTGTCCGTGACGTCACCGGAAGTTGGAGTTATTTCCGGTCAGGTGACCGGCCGCCATGTTGCTGCTGTGCCGGCTGGGATGCCGCGGTCACGGGTTGGGGTCAGTGTGCGCGCGGGGCCGGAGCGCTGCCGGGGGGCCCCTGGGGGCCCGGGGTGTGAGGGCGCAGAACCCGTTTACCCGGAACCAGGAGCAGCAATGGAAGAACCGGAACCGGACCGTCCTGACCTACGTGACCGCCGCCGGGCTGGGCATGCTGGGGGCGGCCTATGCTGCGGTGCCCCTCTACCGCCTCTACTGCCAGGTAATACCCCCCCAATACCGTGTAACACCCCCCCATACCCGGCCAGTACCCCCCAATACCATGTAACAGCCCCCCATACCCGGCCAGTACCCCCCAATACCATGTAACAGCCCCCCATACCCGGCCAGTACCCCCCAATACCATGTAACAGCCCCCCATACCCGGCCAGTACCCCCCAATA
>OW240916.1:10129905-10216555 GCA_933207985.1 Pelobates cultripes | reverse complement strand
AGCTAACACCCAGCCAACACACTATACCGCCAGCTAACACCCAGCCAACACACTATACCGCCAGCTAACCCCCAGCCAACGCACTATACTGCCAGCTAACCCCCAGCCAACGCACTATACTGCCAGCTAACCCCCAGCCAACGCACTATACTGCCAGCTAGCCCCCAGCCAACGCACTATACTGCCAGCTAACCCCCAGCCAACGCACTATACCGCCAGCTAACACCCAGCCAACACACTATACCGCCAGCTATCCCCCAGCCAACGCACTATACTGCCAGCTAACCCCCAGCCAACGCACTATACTGCCAGCTAACCCCCAGCCAACGCACTATACTGCCAGCTAACCCCCAGCCAACGCACTATACTGCCAGCTAACCCCCAGCCAACGCACTATACCGCCAGCTAACCCCCAGCCAACACACTATACCGCCAGCTAACCCCCAGCCAACGCACTATACTGCCAGCTAACCCCCAGCCAACGCACTATACTGCCAGCTAACCCCCGGCCAACGCACTATACCGCCGGCGAACCCCCGGCCAGCGCGCTGTGCCGCCGGCGAACCCCCGGCCAGCGCGCTCTGCCGCCGGCGAACCCCCATGGCCAGCGCGCTGTGACTCCAGGTAACCGCCGGCCAACATACTATTATGGTCCTCACCATACAGATCATGCAATATATAATTTATATACATTATAACTTTATAGTGTTGCTAGTTTGTGGCATGTGTATTTTATATCCTCTGTCTCATTTCTTGCTTGTTTTATTATTCAGGCGACAGGACTGGGCGGGACAGCTGTATCCGGACATGATTCTGAGCAGGTTGAGAAGATGGAGCCTGTAAAAGACCGTGTTATTAAAATCAGTTTCAACGCAGATGTACACGCCAGCCTTCACTGGAATTTTAGGCCACAGCAAACTGAAGTCTATGTATGTTTATTATGTCATATAGGGTAACTAAATGTCAAAGCTAAATTACTGAATGCCATAATTGGATCCAATATGGCTGGAATATTCAGACTGTATTATATACTGCAATGTGATTAGATTTTATTATAACCAGACTTGTATTGTTCATGATTTTATTGTAAGCAGGCTCGGGATTATTTGGATGATCTAATCTGATAGATTGTATTGTATAGCATGAAATTACACTTTACAATAGATGTTACTGGCATGGTCTGTAGAGTTTGATGTGTACATGCGCATTGCTATGAGCCTGCAGCTCGTTTGTCTGGTGCTTTACAATTCCCTGGAGCTTGTAGTCACGCCTCAGCCATTCCTGGATCTTTACCCTTGAGCTGTTTTATGTTGATGTGACTTTGTGAATGCATTCTTTAGAGATCGAACATTTTTACCATTTTATGGAAACTTTGATATTTTTTATTTCTCATGTCAATGAATGTTTTTATTGAGGTTTTTTGAAAGAGGGATACAGTGACCAAAATGAACACAGATGCTCAAAAAGCATACAAGTGTAAATGAGCAGGTATAATAGGAGACTTTGTGTTTAATCCTACTAAGAGACCGGTGTCCAAGCCTCAGTACATTTGAGCTTTTTAGCTTATTGTGCCAGTTAGCAGATATAAGGACACACCCCACCCATCACTCCTGCCATAGATATAAGGACACTCGCCACCCAATCAGTCCTGCCATAGATATAAGGACACACCCCACCCAATCAGTCCTGCCATAGATATAAGGACACGTGCCACCCAATCAGTCCTGCCATAGATATACGGACACTCGCCACCCAATCAGTCCTGCCATAGATATACGGACACTCGCCACCCAATCAGTCCTGCCATAGATATAAGGACACTCGCCACCCAATCAGTCCTGCCATAGATATAAGGACACTCGCCACCCAATCAGTCCTGCCATAGATATACGGACACTCGCCACCCAATCAGTCCTGCCATAGATATAAGGACACTCGCCACCCAATCAGTCCTGCCATAGATATAAGGACACTCGCCACCCAATCAGTCCTGCCATAGATATAAGGACACTCGCCACCCATCAGTCCTGCCATAGATATACGGACCCTCGCCACCCAATCAGTCCTGCCACGTTTTTTCTTTAGAGATGTTTGTTTCTTAAATAATGCGTGCACATGACACTTTTCTTGTATCTCTCTCCCGTTTGACTCTTAGGTTGTTCCTGGTGAAACTGCGTTAGCATTTTATAGAGCAAAGAATTCCACAGATCAACCCGTGATAGGCATTTCAACTTATAATGTGATTCCCTATGAAGCTGGACAATATTTTAATAAAATTCAGGTACTGTACAGAGAGTATGCAGTGTAAAAAATAAATAACATTTTCTTGACTGAAGCATGATGAATATTGCAGTGATGAAACTTTAGTATCTAACTGTCCATCAGGCCCGGACTGGCCAACTGGCACACCGGGCAAATGCCCGGTGGGCCGCGGTGGCCGTGGGGCCGAGCCCGGCAGGGAGATCACAGGATCTCTCCTGCCGGTCTTTGCAGGGCCGGCGCTATCTGAACGCAGGCCCTGCAGTAGTCTACAGAGGGCCGGTGGGGAGATCAGAGATCTCCCTCACCGGCCCACATGCAGGATAGTGCGGCTGCCGGGGGAGAGAGGGAGGGAGCCAGCCAGGAGAGGGAACCCGGCGGAGCCTTAACTTACAGCTCCGCCAGGTTCCTCTCGCGAGATTTGGAGCGTTGCCATGGCAATGCTCCGGGTCTCGCGAGAGTGAACTGTAGCCCAGCAGGCTGGAGTTCACTCACCACTAGGACCACCAGGGATGGATGGCAGCCCCAGCAGGATCCCCCCTCCCAGGCACTGCACCCCTGACACTCACAGCACCCTCACTCACACACACTGCACCCCTGACACTCACAGCACCCTCACTCACACACACTGCACCCCTGACATTCACAGTACACACACACACTGCACCCCTGACATTCACAGCACACACTCACACACACACACTGCACCCCTGACACAGCACACACACTGCACCCCTGACACTCACAGCACCCTCACTCACACACACTGCACAACACACACACACACACACACTGCACCCCTGACACTCACAGCACCCTCACACGCACTGCACCCCTGACACTCACAGCACACACACTGCACGTCTGACCCTCACAGCACACACACACACTGCACGTCTGACACTCAGAGCACCCTCACACACACACACTGCACCCCTGACACTCACAGCACCCACACACACACTGCACGTCTGACACTCACAGCACACAAACACACTGCACCCCTGACACTCAAAGCACACACAAAATGCACCCCTAACACTCTCACAGCACCCTCACACACACTGCACCCCTGACACGCACAGCACACACACTGCACCCCTGACACTCACAGCACCATCACACACACACACTGCACCCCTGACTTACACACACACTGCACCCCTGACACACACATCACACACACTGCACCCCTGACACTCACACACTGCACGTCTGACACTCACAGCACACACAAAATGCACCCCTAACACTCACAGCACCCTCACACACACTGCACCCTTGACACGCACAGCACACACACTGCACCCCTGACATTCATAGCACCCTCACACACACACTGAACCCCTGACACTCACAGCTTCCTCACATGCATACACTGCACCCTCACACACAGCTTCATCACATGCACATAGCACCCTCATGCAAACACAGCACCCACCCACTCACACACAGCACACACACACTGCACCCATCACACACACAGCACCCTTACCCACATAGCACCCTCACGCAAACACAGCACCCATCACTCACACACACACTGCACCCCTCTCTCACACACACAGAGCACCCTCACACACACTGCGCAATATGCTTTCCTGGCATTTTTGTCTCCTGGTATCCCAACTATCGAGACACCAGAGACAAATTTCAAGCAAACACAGTGCAAGCATGTTATTAAATTTGCTTGCGCTGTGCAGAACAAATACAGGGTATTTTTCTCATGCCAGAGCTCTTCAGCAGAGCTCTGCGCATGGTCTACCCTGGAAGAGCATTGAACCAACATGCTCACTTTGTGATGGGGCGTGCTTGTCATTGGTGATGACAAAACACACCCTATCTGGCCCCGCCCCCTTTTTAGTGGGCCGCTGTAATTAAAAAATGCCCGGGCCGAATTTTCTTCCCAGTCCGGCCCTGCTGTCCATAACTTGAAAAGCGTTTATGGGTCTTCAGGGTCATATACAGAGTACTGCATTGTTACACGCAAGGGATTTCTAAAAATAGCCAAGTTGTGACTATGGCCAGGTTGGAGAATTTTTTTTCTAAACCAGCTATTTTACCCTAAATGTTGTACAAATTGATGTTTAGAATTCTGGAGAAATTATCAGGTTATTTACCAACGTAAGAATTTAAAGTCTAAGTTTTTTAGAGTAGCCAAACTAAAAGTGTATGTGACTTAGAGAATGTGTCTAGTTTGGCTATTTTGGTCTTAACGCCGAAAAGGGCTTTAAAGCCGTTGTGGCAGCATAGAACGCCGTAACGGCCTTCTATCCATGGAGGTCCGCGGTACTCACCTCTGCCGCGATCCTCTTCTGGAGGGCTGCCTGACAGCCCAGGCAGCCCTCCCCCTGCAAATCAGGCCCTGGGGACCATGTGGTCGCTCTCTGGTTTTGCATCTTTTCCTAAATTGTGTTCCAAGCAGGTGTATACTGCAAACACAGATTAAAAGGAATCCATGTTTAAAATGGAATTAGGCAAAAATGTGATTCTTTGTTAAACTAATTTGCATATACCCACCCAGAATCCTTTGCGTTTGTAACATCGCTGCAGTTATGGGATTTTTATGGGATTTCTGTGGGAAAAGCAAGTCTTATGGCTTGACTGGTGTGCAGATTTTTGTATTAATTATATATATATATATATATATATATATATATAATTACATAAAAGATTACATTAGTATACACGTAGAATTTAAATACCTATAAATGCATATATATTAAAATTCTACGTGTATATTTAAGTACAGTATATACTCGAGTATAAGTCTAGTTTTTCAGCACATTTTTTGTGCTTAAAAACCCCCACTCGACTTATACTCGAGTCACTGTCTGTATTATGGCAACTTAGAGAGCCGCGGCCGTCAGAGCCGTGACAACAATCCGCGCGGCAACCAGACCGCGAGACTTACAGTGGAGCTGACCGGAACGGAGGAGAAGGGAGCTGACAGGAGCTGCAAGAAAGGTAAGTAAATGCTTCCTGCCGGCCCCCCACTTCACAGCCCATGCCACTGGACCACCAGGGATTAAGATAGCCCCCTTCCCTGACCTGTTAACAAGCAGGGAGGGGAGACAAAAAAAATTTAAAATAATAAAAATGCCCTCCCCCCATTCGGTTCACACACACTACACAAACACACACTCTGGATTATATACACAGAGTGTGTGTATATATAATGCAGAGTGTGTGTTTGTATGAGTGTGTGTGTATATAATTATAAAAATCACAGAATTTCATAGCCCCATGTTTTACCCTCGACTTATCCACGAGGCATAGCATATTTCACAATTGTTGGTCACAAAACTGCACTCGACTTATACATGAGATCGACTTATACACGAGTATATACGGTAATCTTTTAACATAATTGTGATTTGATTAATTAAAATTTGATTGACATGCCTGACAACACAGGGAGAAAGTGCAGAGAATTTAATTCGCAAGCACTATATTTGACCCTGTAACTCTCCAAGACACCATAAAACCTGTACATAGGGGTACTGTTTTACTCGGGAGACTTCGCTGAACTCAAATATTAGTGTTTCAAACTGGTAAATTGTATTACAACGATGATATTTTAAGTAAAAGTGAAGTTTTTTGCATTTTTTTACAAACGAACAGCACTTTTATGGACTATATTATTGTTGTAATATGTTTTACTGTTTTAAAACACTAATATTTGTGTTTAGTGAAGTCTCCCGAGAATAACAGTACCCCCATGTACAGGTTTTATGGTGTTTTGGAAAGTTAGAGAGTCACATATAAGGCTTGCATTTCATTTTTTTGACATTGAAATTTGCCAGATTGGTTATGTTGCCTTTGAGAGCGTATGGTAGCCCAGGAATGAGAATTACCCCCATGATGGCATACCATTTGCAAAAGTAGACAACCCAAGGTATTGCAAGTGGGGTATGTCCAATCTTTCTTAGTAGCCACTTAGTCACAAACACTGGCCAAATATTAGTTTTTTGCTTTTTTTCACACAAAAACAAATCTGAACACTAACTTTGGCCAGTGTTTGTGACTAAGTGGCTACTAAAAAAGACTAAACATACCCGACTTTCAATGTCTTGGGTTGTCTACTTTTTCAAATGGTATGCCATTTCAAATAATTTAATTTGAAAATGGAACGTTCTATATTTGACCCTGTAACTTTCCAAAACACCTTAAAACCTGTTAATGGGGGAGGTACTGTTGTACTCGTGAGACATCGCTGATTACAAATATGTGCATTTCCTTTGCAGTAAAACCTAACAGTATTATGACATTAACAGCTAAAATGTCAGACGGAAATACAGATTTAAAAAAAAAAAAATCTTCTCACATTTTTTTAAATTTTATTCATAATAAATTATGTTCCATATATGAATATTTAATGATAAATTAAAGCCCTGTTTCTCCTGAACAAAATGATATATAAGAAGTGTGGGTGCACCTAATGTGACAGCGGTGAATTACGGATGAACAGACATATAGCGCAGATTCCAGTTTTTGTTTACATTTTGTTTTGATCAGAATGTGCATTATTGACTCCGTCCTGAAGGGGTTAAAATTCACTTTGAATTCTCATGTTAGTAAATATCCCTGTTGGTCTTCCAAGAAGAGACTTTGATTCCCTATAATTTTCCAGCAGGGGGCAGTAGAGCTCCACCTATCTTGCTGTCTTCACTCGCATGATCCCTGCTTTAATTTACTATATTTATATAGCTGTATAATACTTCCCAAATTGGGGCAAATCACACTGCTGGCTTTTTAGACTGTATTTCTAATAATCCTCTGCCAATTTCTTATTAACACTGTTATTGGATATAGTTCTATAGCTCTGGGTATATAGTCCGTGTGTGATAAAGTACACTGACAGTATTAAACCAGTATCAATCAACATATAAAATAATAGAATTGTGCATTTGTACACCATGAAATATAATGTTATGCTCCAAATAACCATGTATGATTATTCTCTGTTTCTTGCATACAGTTTCTTAAATTTCTCAGGATCCTTGGACATCCTGTTTGAAACATGCAGTGCCAGACAGAGCTGTTGGTGCCCTATAGCCATTTAAGTAATAATCTGACAATTTATTCTTTTACTGGTATATTAAAAAAAAAGTAATGAAAATTTATTCTCTGCTTTTTAGTGCTTTTGCTTTGAGGAGCAGCGGCTGAATCCCCACGAAGAAGTCGACATGCCTGTGTTTTTCTATATTGACCCAGAATTCGCAGAAGACCCCCGCATGGTGAAAGTGGACACAATAATGTTATCTTACACCTTTTTTGAAGCCAAAGAAGGTCAAAAATTGCCTTTACCTGGGTACAGCTGATCGGTGGACGAAGAATAAATCTTGTTGGTCTTTGTACCATAATATATTAACAGACAGTGACTTAACACGTCCTCTATAATAATTTATATGGAAAATTAAACTGCAGGTGTACAGAAGATGCCTTTTTTTTTTACAGAATGGTCTGACTAAATGTGTTATTACAGAGTAAATGTCTCATGACTACACTACATATATATAAAAAAAATCTGAATCAAGTAATTATTTTTGTAAATACTAGAGTATTTTTATTGATTTATCAGGAAATGTATCGCTGTGTTATTGTGATATATGGTGTGATTGGAAGTCACACTGCATTATACCTAGTACCGTGTGTAAGGGTTGCTGAGTGCTGGGGGGAGTGGCAGTGAGAACTCGCACAGAGAATGGGCATTTTACTGTCATGCTATCAGTAAATAAAGCAGTTTCTAATATACAGATTGGCATTTACTCATACCTTCTCCAGTAATATAGATTTATTAGGGTTATATGATTGTATAGAGCTGTAATTGTTGGATTCACATCTTTACAAAATCATCACTGATTTCTACTTTCTTCTGTTGCAGTCTGTGCAACTGCATGGTTCCAATTTGCCCATAATATTGGAATTCATAACATTGTAACTGATAGTAAATTTACTGCAATGTATGTCACATTCTTGGTTTGAGGCAGTATCTATTACTTCCTGGGCAGTGGCATAGGGGACTGATATCTAAACAGTTAATTGCAGTCTGTGGAGGACAGCGTTGGTCCATAATATTTAAAACCAAAAAAACAATTGACAGTATATTTAGGGTTTATTTACTGACCGTAACTTCTTAAAACTTGTTTGAAAGATGCATATTTTTCATGGGATATTCCCACCTCGAGCTATTGGAGAGAATAAGCTATCTCCAAGATTAGTAGCTCTCTGGGATTTTGGGTTAAACCCTGGGCTGATGGCACTTCTTGACGTTGAATTTCTGAGCTAGCACATGGAACTTTGAGGGAAGGCCATTTTTCAAATAGTGATATTAGGCTTGGGATTGCAATGTACTGGTTGTATTAATTTGCTTGGACCATGCCGTATGGTGCAGAGTGAGGGGGGAGGGGCCTTTTAGAGTGAATCCTCAGATACCCGTAGTTTGAGAAACTCTGCTCTGCATTATTTGTAATAAATAGTCTGTCACCCGTAGCCCAAGGTTAATGGAAATTTATTGAGGTAAAGGAATCTCACTGTATGGAGAACTACCATTAATTAGACATGTGAGATAAACTTGTGCAAATTAACATTTAATGCTAGTTAGATATTTAATCAGAAACCTGATTAATGCAAAAGGTTATTTTTGGAATTATTGCTATAGAAGCTGGTATCTGTTTTGCTGTAGGACGATTTATCAGATTTCCTTCATCTCCTGTGCTTTAAAAATGTATTTTATTATAGAAATCTATTCATAGTTTGATATTCAGCTTTATACTACGGAAGAAATTGGTAAAGAAATCTCAGACCAGCTGCTGTATCTGCTATATGCTTTGTTAATCCATATCTGAGCGTGTGTACGGCTGTGAATGCATCATGCCGATTCCCCCACCTCCTGTTCTGATTTCATACCCCCAGTGATGGAATGTGACATTCCATTCCTGAAATCTGGGATTCTCTTGTGACATTGATACATCACCATTGGCTGTCATTAAACATAATATTTATTGGATTTTGACCGCCAAGGCCCTTTATATTTTTTCAGGTTTGGTCTCCCGTAAGTAAAATATAATACAAATATAATACAAATCTAAAGTTTTTATTTTTTTAAATTAAAATTTATTTTATTAATGTAATAAAATCAATATAAATTATGTGCTTTTCAAGAGCACTTTGCGTTTCTAGAAATAATAAAACCGGTTACTTTTTTTTTTTTTTATATAAATATATACACACATTCAAGCACAATTTAAATGCACATTCAGTGACGTTTGAAATGGTTCCCATCAGTTTTTATTTAAAAAGAAAACCCATAGGAATGTGAAAGTGCTATTTGGAATGGAAAAATATTTGATTTACCACATTCTACAAAGGAAAGAATCTATTAGTGTCTATTGTGTTTTTGTTTTTTTTCATTAAAGACACAACGTACATAAACAATGGTAATGAAAACACTACCTGCACATCTAGCAAGTTACTCACTAAAATGTTACTTGCTGGGGAATTTGAAACCATAAAAGCCATATTGTAAATTTGTTAGTAATATGTGCTTTCAATTTAGATATTTGGCCTAAAATTTTAAATCCCATTCAATTGGCAGAAATATTACATGGGTATGAAATGTGTGGCCAATAGGAACATGTCCGATGCATGCTGGGTAAAATTTGACACGCAATGGAAAAGTCTGTAAATAGGTTATTAAATAAGAGTTAATTACTGAAGCTTTAAAAAATGACTAATGCAATATATAGACAGTATTTAGAGGGCTACTGCAATCAGCTCTGCAGAAGCCCAAAGCGGTTCAGCCACCGCCATTTGAGGCTTCGCCCTGGCGGAACTCAGGCAAGAGGGAAATTGTAGCGGAACGATTGCCCCATTACCGGGGAATAGCGCTATCGGCCTGTAGTGGTTATAGTGCTTGGAGTAACTCTAAGGCTGTGCGGGTTTTATATAAGAAGAGGCCAACTTTAAGAGAATAATAGCACATATAATATTTTCTGTGACACGTCAACAAAAGTTTTTATAGAAAAAAAAACATGTTTTCTTCTGGTTAAAGTCAAGTTAAAAATAGCTGACCAACAAAATAAACATCTCCAAAACCGCTCTGCATCCAGTTGGCCACTTTGATGTTACATCTGAATTCATACTTTAGTAAATAACCTTACTTATGGTTAAATCAGAATAAAGCTGATGTTCTGTTTGACCAATTAAACTTGATCTCCTTTCTTTGCACAGCTTGCTGATTCTGCTGTTTCTAAAATTCATAGACAAATTCATTTAATTCAACTTTTTTTTTTTAACACCTTTTTAAAAATGTAAACCTTTGTGCATAGATCAATGAAATTAAAAATCACTGGGGTTTTATAATAATGGAAAAATATCACAAATGCACATTTTAGTGATCACAAAAGTCGAATTATTTTCATGAGTTACACACACAAATATTTAACTTTTTGGTATATAACAACCACATGTCTATGGCCATTTGGTGATCACTAAAATGTGCATCTGTGATATTTTTACATTTTTATTTTTATCAAACTCAAGTAGTTTCTAATTTCATTGATTTATGCACAAGGTTTTACATTTTAAAAAGGTGTTAAAGTAAAAGAAAAAGGTACTTAAATGCCAACAAGGTTAGACAGGTGATGATGCATGGTGCTAAATTGTAGATTAGAGGTGAGACTGGAATCAGCTCTTTTCTTATGAACTTAAAGTTTTCGTTAGGCAACATCTGGTTTAGTGACGTATGTTAAAGGAGAGGGATTAAGTCGCATCATTTAATAAAGGTATGCCGTGCTAATGAAATAATATAAATTATCACACTATCTCAGGGGAATCGTGCAATAAATGTGGTATAAAAATGTTAAATATGAAAGTCAGCATGTTAATAAAGGTTGCGGGTAGGATTTAGGAAAGTGGAGCAATCTGAAACATGATCTAGAGTTCTAAAAGTGGGGCAATTGCTATGGAAACCAGAGGAATAAATAGAATCAGTGCCTTCATTCTATTGCTTATTGCTCCACCTTTCTTATCATGTCGCTGTGATAACTTCTCCTCTTATTTTATTTTTCATAGTTTTAATCATTGAAGGACCAAACTTCTGGAATAAAAGGGAATCATGACATGTCATGTGTCCTTAAGGGGTTAAAGGAATGCTAAAAACATATATTCCTGATCCTTTAGTGTTAAAGCCACCATCAGGCCCTGCTAAATATAGTAATATCTTTATTCCAGTCTGCTGGTGCTGGCTCTGCCACTGATCTGCCTGCTTGTGTTGTTCAAAGCCAATCACAATGCTTTACTATAAGACTGTCAAGGAGGCAGTTTAGGGACAGAGCCAGCACACGCCAAGCAGCCCTGGCCAATCAGCATCTCCTCCTAGAGATGCTTTAAAAAGTTCAGTGCCTCCATGCAGAGGGTGGCTACACTGAATGTCAGTCACACTGTGCAGCACTGCCCCAGGAAGAACCTCTAGCAGCCATCTGAGGAGTGGCCAGTGGAGGTATAACTAGGCTGTAATGTTAACACTGCATTTTCCCCGAAAATACAGTGTTTACTGTAATAAGCCTGCAGGGAATGATTCTACTTAGCAGAATAAAAACAATAAGCTGTAGTTGTTCTGGAGACTATAGTGTCCTTTTAAAAGATCGTTATAGGCACTCAGATCTCTTAACCTCCCTGCAGTGGTGGGCGTACAATGGAACTGTCGATTTTGTTCTGCAATGTAAAACGTTGCTGTTTTGTACATGCGGCAATTTTACATCTCAGGACTAAACACTTCTCTAGTGGCTGCCTTACTGACATCTAGTGGCTGGATTCAATACTTTGCCATGAGAAGTCCTTTATTATTGATGCTTCTCTTACCCAGAGCTTCTCTATGAGAAGCATTGAGTTAAGTGAGAAGAAGAGGAGGTGGGTGTGTCTAAATAGTGAGTAGAACCTCATAGTGTTAGGAATGCATGATTGGTGTTCTTTTCAGGATTTTTTTTATGGTGTAAAAAGTTACCAATATATTTTAGGCCTGTCTCTTACATTGATGTCAGCATCTAGGATAGCTGCCAAAGGCGTTCGATGAGAACTCCTATAAACCCTGGGTGAGCTGGTTCATTCCATGAATTGCAAGTCAAGAATAAAGCCCAGTATCCGGTATTTTCATTGTGTTACTGCCCGTATGAAATTGATTGCAGATGTGGGACCCATGGGCAATATATTATTTACAAGCCGGGACATCAGGTGATGCTTCTTTTACAGGTAAGTGTGAGAATGAATACAGTTAAAGGATACAGAAATGAGATTATTAATAAACAGTTTACAGTAAATGGGAGATTAGCTTAATTAGAGAGTCAGATAAACTGTTCCAGTTGGTATATCTCCTTTATGATGACCTGAGTTAAGTTACAATCCACTGTGAAGAGCATACTTTGTACACCTGAGGCTGTCTTCAGACCTCGCAGAGTCGTTTGTACCTCCTGGGAGCACAGAGCGCAGGTTCTGCAGTGTGGAGAGCCATCTTTTTAAGCTTGTGGTATTGAACATGTCATCCTTTGAGTTTCTTATTGCAGCAAAGGAACTATAACATTAAAAGGGAGAAACAATAACGTGCATTAATGTAAATATCCAAATAACTTTAGTAATAAAAGTGGCAGTGTTTCTGCAGAGAGAGTTCCTATGATCACGTTTTTCTACTTCAAACTTTGCCTACTTTTCACTTTCTGATTTTAAGTTTTGCTTTGTGAGCTGACATCTAGTGGTTTGTTTTTTGGAATTACAAAAATTAGATGTCAGGTCTAAGTCCTTAGAGAGGAATCAAATAGACTCCGTTATACAATGTATAACACATTGTCAACTCTTTTTTGAGATATTGATTTAAGGTGAATATGGTAACTGATTTATGGAAGAGATATGTAATATAATGATATAGTATAATATGTCATATTATAATAGAGCAGCTATTGTAGCCATAGCACAACTGCGGAGATTGTGTGATCATGTGAGATAGCAATCCAAAGATGTTAATGGCTCTGATATAATAAATTATTTTACCCGTTTTCTTTGGTCCCGAGTTCCACAGAGATGTATCAACCTCTTCATACACAACACTAAAACGAAGAACAGAATATGGATAATTAGTGAAATGGTTCACAAACACATCCCATTATTTACAGCGGGACCACGGAATGTGGCTACGGATTGTCTTTTTTTTTTCTTCTATATTTTATCTGAGAAATTGTTGCAGCTTTGTGTTAGAGTGCCCCTCACTGTAATAGGTGCCCTTATTACGAGACCCTGGCAGAATCATAGAATACAGAGATAATAAATTCATCTCAAAAGAACAATTACTTGGTTGAGATCTCAAAAACCAAACAAAAAAAATGGATGCTTCAAGGTAATGGGAATTTATACAACATATGTCTGTATTTTATAGCCAGAACCCCTTTTTTCCCTCTATACATTAGAAAGTATGCATTATAGTCACTTACTCTTTTTGGCTGTTTTCTACAAGAGGATCGAATTCTAGCAGCTCATAATAGTTTGTTGTTGAATTTTCCTTAGAATTTTCTGGGGGAAAAAAAAAAATATATAGTTTGATTTGGCATTCATTTTAATGTTGTGGTTATCCTCACAATAAAATTCACATATTTCCAGTTTTTTTATCGTTAGGCAAATTGTTTCGCAATATTATTTTCCCTACGCGATAGAAAGTGGGATCCTATCCCACATATATTTGAGCAGTTAAACAGAGAACTCCTCCAATGCCCAAATTTTTAAAAAAAATGTTGAGGCAAAGTTCTCCCTCAGCCTGATCATCTTTTGTCTTACATTGTTCTAAGCTGGCTAATGATACCCAGTGATGCTGCTGAAAGCACCTCCGACATCTAAAGGGTTCATCTTAAGTGTTTCAAAGTGAAATGTTGCACATACAGATTTCAGGCACCATAACCACTTCAAATCACTGATGTTATACCTCTCTGGTATCTGAAAGTTGGTTTACATTGATACTACGTCTATTATTTACTACTCTAAATGCCTGTTTGCAGCTGGTTATTAAGGTAAATATGCCTCAGGCGGTAAGTCTTTGCTTTACCTGGTTTGTGATCAGCCGCTGGATTCTGTGGCTGTTCCTTTGGTAGCGGTACAAGGGTGGGGGGCAATGTTGGGACCGTTGGGAGAAGTGGAGTTGAAAAGCTGACCTAAAAAAAGAGTTTCAGAAAGTGAAATATAGGAAAGTAGCATACAATGGGGGATTTTCAATAAGGAACATTTAAATAGTTCAGCAGTAATATATGTTGTTTTAAAATATCTAGTTTATCATCCAAACAGTGAATTGGAGTGTTGCAACCGTATGTTAATATTTGGGCAAATTTAGTCAAGTTAGAAGAACTCTATAAACTTTCCAAGGACTGGCTGAATTGGGGCAGTAACCAGGGACTGGCTGAATTGGGGCAGTAACCAGGGACTGGCTGAATTGAGGCAGTAACCAGGGACTGGCTGAATTTGGGCAGTAACCAAGGACTGGCTGAATTGGGGCAGTAACCAGGGACTGGCTGAATTTGGGCAGTAACCAAGGACTGGCTGAATTGGGGCAGTAACCAGGGTCTGGCTGAATTGGGGCAGTAACCAGGGACTGTCTGAATTGGCGCAGTAACCAAGGACTGGCTGAATTTGGGCAGTAACCAGGGACTGGCTGAATTGGGGCAGTAACCAAGGACTGGCTGAATTGGGGCACGGTGACAGTAAACGTCAGCTGGCTGTATTTGGGGCAGTAACTAGGAAGTAGCTAGCACCTCTTACCAATCCAATCTTCCTGTTGCTTGTGTGATAAATTAGTTAACTTGTGCCAATACTTTCTAATCTATGATAAATAAGTTCAGGTTCAGAAAAAAATGGAAGCCGAATGTGGTGTTCAGCCTTCCTCCCCCCATGATCCCATTTCTCCCAACCTCTCCCTCCCCGGCAGCTCCCTTACTCCCCCATTTTCTCACTCTGCTCTTCTTCAGAGGTAAAATAAGTCCCTCTCTAATGCCTCTCAATACTGCCGGTCCTGTTTAAATGGAAAGACTTACATTGTCATAGAGTTGTCTTGGAGGGGGATGCGGAATCATGCTCTGTACAGGGAACATAAACCTGGGGCAAAATATTGATTAGAAACAGCTTAATAACAGAAACATATTGATTGCATTGTTCACAAGACACATCTCTCTTCCTAAGCTACCACGCTTGACCACGGAAATGATGGAGGCATGTAAACTCTGCTCGGAGAAACAGAACAATTCTGGGAGAATTTCTAAAAGTGGGGCAATCAGCACGAACATTCTATTGGTTTCCATGGTAACTGCTTCACATTTAGCACATTGCCCCAAGCTTGCCATATTAGTCCTATCGGCAAAATAATGAAGTAATGCACTTTCTTGTCATATCTTTTTTTTATTGGACTAACAGAAATGTGTTTGTTTGTTTGTCAGGTTCCTTCCTTTAGGGAGCCAAAATTCAAGTCTATATTTTATTTATTATTTCAAAGTTATATGGTGAATTTCCAACATTTAGGAAAAAATATATCTTTTTGTTTGGGAAAATAACAAGTTAAATTGAAACTTTCTTAATGCAACGAACGTTTTGAAAGCGGTTTTCATTGGGTTTTTTCACTACCCAATGAGAGTTTTATAACTGTTCACATGCTACTCCTCTCCCCGCTGTATTTTACACAGACGTCACAATCTGACCCTCAGGAAAAAGAAATAGGAAAAAAACATTACACCAATTAACTTCCAGCCTTATACAAAAACTCGGAAATGTTCTACCTTGGTTACAAGTTAAGCAACAATTATAGTTTATGCACTCGTCCGAATATTAGACAGAAAGGCGGCCATTTTGTCTCTCTTCTAAGGCTATTTTTATTGAGATGTTTTGTTTAGAGATAGGATAATAATTAAATTATATCTGTTAAAATTATTTTTCAGAGACGCAATAAAAACCCAGTTTAGCTACCTCTGTCACCAATTCTCATTAGCCTTATTAAATGTTTTATAATGCAATACATACAGTATATAAAGAGAAAGAAAGTCGATACCTCAGATTTATTACTCCGTATAGCATATGTACTATAGTGACTGAGGGATTACATTCTCGATAACCTTTTTTTTTTTTTTATTAAGACTCTATAATTTTTGCAGGTTAGTAAATTCTTACAGCCATTTGTTGCCAACATTCTAATTTAGAATTTAACAGCCAAGTTAAGATCTCAATATGGCCACTTTTCTGAATATTGTCATTCACTCATTATAGACTCTGTCTCCACTTACGGTGTATTAGCCATTTCTCTTAATCCGGAGAGGTCCATCTGAGGATAGAGATGATTGCTGATTGGGTTGGAGACATTTTGTTGTGAAATGCTGACATCTGCAATCACAAACAACTCAATTCAATATAAATATATTATTTTTTATTAATTGAGCTTATAAAGTGTAAACAAGGACAATCTTTACTGTTTACACAATAATAATTTGTAGTACATTTTTATAACAAATAAATACATTTAATATACCATAATATACCATGTATCTGTATAATATAATTAACATGGAACAATAACTTGTCTATTACTCACCTGTTCTCCCATGCAGCACTGCTATCTACACTGCTGACATTATCAAAACTGATGATCTCAGCCAATCCAAGCATTGGGAGGCTAGTGCGTATGCACAGCAAAACGAATCTAATCTTATAGAAATAGCAGAGTTTCAGAGGAAGCTCCTCTCGTGACACCACTAGAGGCATTTAAGTCCTGCAATGTAAACATTGCTGTTCTGGCAAAATGACAGCGTTTAACATTAAAGGGTTACAAAGACAAGGGCATTGCACCCAGACCCCATCATTGAGATGACGAAAGTGGAAGTTCAGAGTGAGCATTTGGGAAGTCAAGGGAAATATTACAGATTAAATGGATTCACTTTGAAAATGTTGAAGTAAAAATGTCCTAGTTTATTATAGTCGATCTATAATCTTTCAGAATTGAATAGACGCTATCATTATAGCACCATCACTGCTAAGTGTCAAACTAGCGCTGGGTACAATGCTATGTCAAATGCTGTAAAGGTGCACTGTACTGTACCCCATAGTGTAGGACTGGGGTTTTAGTGAAGAATGACTTGTGATATACATAGAGAGCAGTGACTGCACTTGCCAACAGTTCCGAAGCTGATGGATTAGTCACAGTTCGGGGGTCCTCAGCATCACACTTCGTGAACACCAAAGAAAAGGACAGTGTGATTTTTAGGTATCCTGTGTAATATATATATATAAAACTGCTATTTTACTCTTTGTTTATAGGTGAGCAGCTAAGCACTCCAGGTTTTAAACAGATGTTAGACTAATTTTCTTATTAGACAAGGTGATAAGGTAAAACCTCAGATGAAAAAAATAAAGATTATTTTAATATGTTTTCCGTATGCACTTGAACCCTTAGTAAGCACTTACTTCACCCTAATCCCTCTTTAAGTGATTTTGTGATTGAAAGTAAATGCATAATCGAGGTCCAATTAGATGTAAAACCGGGTTGTTTTAGGTGTTTTTGTGCGAATCGCTGCTGACTGCATGTCCATTGTGTTCACTGTCTTGGCGGAGCGACATTAACTCCTTAATTTATAAACAGGCATTGTCTCCCGGATAGAGAAATGATTCTCGCTCTGCAGATCACTGGATCGATGATGTCCTATTAAACAGATTGATTCGCGTCGCCACCATCGGTGACACAATCAGTGGACATCTTAAAACCGCCATGACATTTCAGTCAGGTTCGGTGGCCTTTCTCTGCTCCGAAGACATTGATCTCAGCATAGAAATGCAAATCAATAGAATGTACTTGTGCTGGAGAGTGTTGCAGAGTGTTTACTGACAAAGCAGGAGGTTTATTTTAACTCCTGCAAGTCCAGGGCCTAGACATGAACCTTTTGTTATTGTTAAATGCCTCATATATCATTTCACAATCAGGGATTAATGTTTATTTAGCTTATTTAAGCATGCTGTCACACTGTATTTGGTTCATATTTAATTGCACATTATGAAACCACTTTAGTTGGGTTTTTATTTCTACATATGTTGTAGAGCAGTGTAAAGGCTCTGCAGGAAAAGAGCCAGAGTAAGGCTCTGCAGGACTGGAGTCATTTTAAAGGCTCTGCAAGGAGGAGTTAGTGTAAATTCTCTGCAGGAATGAACGAGTCAGTGAAAATGCTCTGCAGAGGGAAGCGCAGTGTTAAGGCTCTGCGGGAAAGAGTCAGTGTTACGACTCTGCAGAAGGAATGACCCGATGTAATGGCTCTGCAGGAAAGATGTAAACAATATTAAGGTTCTACAGAGGTAAGGAGGAAGAGAAATTATAACAAAACTGAATTGTCAGCACCGAATATTTCTGCCTGCTGGGTTTTTAGAATAGGGATAGGCCTTTTCATGACTCGGCACATACTCACTTTCTGGTGAGTCAGAACGTGTTGTTCTGCTTCAGGTCCGTCAGACACGCTCACTAGTTACAGTAGCGATTTGTAAAAATAGCTGGGTTACAAGTCTTTGCTCGCCCACTGAGGACAAAGAGAGTTGGATACAACAATCTTCCCATCCTCCAATTTTGTTGTGATTCTGCCCTTGAACTGTGTGATAAGACAGCTAAACATAAACAATTTTCTCAATGTTTACCTGGTACGAGTGCAGCGCCAGGCGCTAAAAGCGGCGTTGGGAGTTGATGACTGGCTGTGAGTGGGAGTCCAGGTACGCCGTTCACCGGCGCAGATAATGGAGCAAGATCGATGAGTTCGCTTGCTGGAGCTGAAGGGTTTCTGTCGACAGTCTGAAAACCCAAAAGAATATCAAGACCTCAAAATGATTAATAAAGGACAACGATCATCGAAGCTTCTTGTTTTTTTAAAAGTTTATTCCATTTAATGAAAAATTATATATAACGATTATTTTAAAGAAAATTTCACTTATTATCTGGCTGAGCAGCCATATTGGGTCAGAATTTCCAGCGGCAACAAGTTAGGCTGAGCAGCAGTTGGTCAGATAACAGGAGAGTCTGATGCAACATGGCTGCTCAGACAAAGTGATATTTTCTCTAAAAAAAATAATCAATATACATAATTAGAAAAAAATATTCATTTTCATTAGATGTACTAAATGTAAAAAAAATAAAATAAAAGTGAAAATCTGATGAGAGTTGTCCTTTCGTTTTACCCCTCTCCCATGTAGACTTGGTCTATCTTACATTCTGTCATCGTATTGTCCCAAACTATTAATCACGTGCTCTAAAACCCCCAGTTGTGGCAAAAGTCATCCCGACAAATAAGTTAGTGATAAATGAGTTAGCATTGGCTCAGTAAGATATGTGTCACCTTTTGTGTATATTTTCTTGATCAATAATATTGAATAAAGGAGTCAAACTGGTTCTTATCTTACATGAAAACTGTGAATGTTTACTTTTTGTCTCGTGGATATTAATTCGGAGATCAGGGTAAAATATTTATTGCATTGAAAGTGTTTTTCTCTTACCAGCGCAAGTTCAGCCGGCATGCTATAAATTGGCTCCTGGTTCGATCTATTCCGTGAAAACCTATAAAGCATACCCAATTATAATTCTTTCCACGAGTATTCAGCATATTACCGTTTTAATTAATCAAGCTCAGCTATGAAATAAAATGATTACATTTTTAGAAATAAAGATTTTAAACATAAAACTGTGCAGTTTCTGAGTAACTGTACATTCACTAAACTGAGAATTGTAGTCAATTGAAATTAGAACTGCAACGTTTAGAACAAAATAGATGATTTGGGAAATAATTTTAAAAAATGATATGGGCAAACTCAGCCATTAGCACAGTGATAGTAAAAGGATCTGCCTTTATGTTGCGTCAAGTAGCAACATCCTTTACTACCATGTTTTGTTATATAAAAAAAATTTTAAATTTTTTTTTCAGAATGTCTCACATTTTCAAAGTTTAAATAAGCTAAATAAGAGCTCTGCATTCTGATAATTATCAGACACATTATGGTAGTAGAAGTGCTAATCATTTTGTGATCCTTATTATGTTTAAACTAACACTACAGGAATACAAGCATTAGGAATACAAGTTTCTAACTCCTAGTAACTGCTACTAACGCTACAGACTCCTACTAACTGCTACTAAAACTACAGACTCCTACTAACTGCTACTAAAGCCATAGACTCCTACTAACTGCTACTAACGCTATAGACTCCTACTAACTGCTACTAACGCTACAGACTCCTACTAACTGCTACTAAAGCCATAGACTCGTACTAACTGCTACTAAAGCCATAAACTCCTACTAACTGCTACTAACGCTACAGACTCCTACTAACTGCTACTAAAACTACAGACTCCTACTAACTGCTACTAATGCTACAGACTCCTACTAACTGCTACTAAAGCCATAGACTCGTACTAACTGCTACTAAAGCCATAGACTCCTACTAACTGCTACTAATGCTATAGACTCCTACTAACTGCTACTAAAGCTACAGACTCCTAGTAACTGCTACTAAAGCCATAGACTCCTACTAACTGCTACTAATGCTATAGACTCCTACTAACTGCTACTAAAGCTATAGACTCGTACTAACTGCTACTAAAGCCATAGACTCCTACTAACTGCTACTAATGCTATAGACTCCTACTAACTGCAACTAACGCAACAGACTCCTAGTAACTGCTACTAAAGCTATAGACTCGTACTAACTGCTACTAAAACTATAGACTCCTACTAACTGCTACTAACGCAACAGACTCCTACTAACTGCTACTAAAGCCATAGACTCGTGCTAACTGCTACTAACGCTACAGACTCCTACTAACTGCTACTAAAGCCATAGACTTGTACTTACTGCTACTAAAGCTATAGACTCCTAGTAACTGCTACTAAAGCTATAGACTCCTACTAACTGCTACTAAAGCCATAGACTCGTGCTAACTGCTACTAACGCTACAGACTCCTACTAACTGCTACCAAAGCCATAGACTCGTACTAACTGCTACTAACGCAACAGACTCCTAGTAACTGCTACTAAAGCTATAGACTCCTACTAACTGCTAAAGCCATAGACTCCTACTAACTGCTACTAAAGCTACAGACTCCTACTAACTGCTACTAAAGCCATAGACTCCTACTAACTGCTACTAATGCTATAGACTCCTACTAACTGCTACTAAAGCTATAGACTCGTACTAACTGCTACTAAAGCTATAGACTCCTACTAACTGCTACTAAAGCCATAGACTTGTACTAACTGCTACTAAAGCTATAGACTCCTACTAACTGCTACTAAAGCCATAGACTCGTGCTAACTGCTACTAACGCTACAGACTCCTACTAACTGCTACTAAAGCCATAGACTCGTACTAACTGCTACTAACGCTACAGACTCCTACTAACTGCTACTAATGCTATAGACTCCTACTAACTGCTACTAAAGCCATAGACTCCTACTAACTGCTACTAATGCTATAGACTCCTACTAACTGCTACTAAAGCTATAGACTCGTACTAACTGCTACTAAAGCTATAGACTCCTACTAACTGCTACTAAAGCTATAGACTCCTACTAACTGCTACTAAAGCCATAGACTCGTGCTAACTGCTACTAACGCTACAGACTCCTACTAACTGCTACTAAAGCCATAGACTCGTACTAACTGCTACTAACGCTACAGACTCCTACTAACTGCTACTAATGCTATAGACTCCTACTAACTGCTACTAAAGCTATAGACTCCTACTAACTGCTACTAAAGCTATAGACTCGTACTAACTGCAACTAATGCTATAGACTCCTACTAACTGCTACTAAAGCTATAGACTCCTACCAACTGCTTAGGTTTCCGCCCCACCCACCTTGAAGGGACAGTCTACTGACAATTTTTTTTTTTTTAAATCACTGTTTGGTAAATAAACTTCTGCTGAAAACTTGCACACATTAAATTCTGCATTCTCAATGGGGAAGCTCTGGGAGACTAGTGCACATCCGTGGCAATCCCCACTCTGCACCAATCAAATGCTGCTCTAGAAGCAGTATATGATTTAGAACCACGTTTGACTCGTTTCTCAACGTGGAAGCACCGTCAGCGGCTGTAAGGAAGGCAGCTGATAGAGGGGTGTTAAGCCTTCAAGGGGGACATTGCAGCTTCTACAAAACGGCAGTGTCTTACATAGCAGAGTGAAACCCTCATAGCAGAGTCTGACATACTCCAAATTTCCATAGACATCAGCCCTTTTATATGAATTTGCAGAAACGCCTCCACAGAGCTAACAGAAGTGGCAGGTGGTGTGGGCTCATGCATGCCTTTTCTCACTGAGCTCTAATTCTCATTGGAAAGCTGTGATGGCATATTTCCACCTGGTTCCAGCACAGAGGCGTCTCAGTCTGTGCCTGTGAAAGAGGGG
Source organism: Pelobates cultripes (assembly GCA_933207985.1). Lineage (NCBI taxonomy): Eukaryota > Metazoa > Chordata > Amphibia > Anura > Pelobatidae > Pelobates > Pelobates cultripes. The sequence continues at coordinate 10,193,851 of OW240916.1, read as the reverse complement.
AAGGCATGCTAAGGCTGCAGACAGCAGGTCTGCAGCCTTTCCAAGCTTTTTTTTTTTTTTAATATATCACTAAAGAAAACATGAAGAAAAAAAATACATGCATGTTTCTTTGGCAGTATATCTACTTGATTGTTACAATAAATATATATATTATTTTGAATGGTGTGTTCCTTTTAACAACTTTATCTGAATGAAGCAGTTTTGGTGTATATATCATGTCCCTGCAGTCTCACTTCTCAATTCTCTGCCATTTAGGAGTTAAATCGCTTTGTTTGTGCATTCTTAGCCACACCTCCCTGCATGTGAGTTACACAGCCTTCCTAAACACTTCCTGTAAAGAGTCATCTAATATTTAAACTTTATTGCACAGTCTGTTTGATTTGGAACTTCTTATCTCCTGCTATGTTGATAGCTTGCTAGACCTTACAGGAGCCCTGTGTTTGTAATTAAAGTTAAATTGATTTTATTACCCCTACTTATACCCTTTGTGTCACTATACCACACTAGCATACAACCCCTCTGTTCCTGTGTCTGGTTACAATTACGTGTCTGTTTGTCCACCCATTGTACAGTGCTACGGAAATTGCTGGCGCTATATAAGTAATAAAATAATAATAATAATAATAATAATTTACAGAGCACAAGTTAAAAACTTTGGAAGTAATTTAACAACTAATTGAAAATTAAACATTTTTTTTAATGCAGGTTGTGTCAGTCACAGCTAGGGGAGGTGTGGTTGGGGCAGAATAAACAGGAACAAAAGTGATTTAACTCTTAAATTGCAGAGAATTGAACAGTGAGACTGTAGGGTCATAATCTACACATCAAAACTACGTTATTAAGCTAAAGTTGGTTTGATGCCTATAGTGTCCCTTTAACCTGACTGTTGGCTGACCTCATTTTGACTACAGCCATCTATTCAATTACACGGCAAGGAAGCCAAGCAACTTTTTATAGGGCTCAAAAGTGACAGTCAACAGAAAGATATATCCAAAGAATAAATACAATGTTTATTATATTATAATATATTATGTCCCTGAGTGAGATACTTTACAATCATATAATTATTATAAAAAAAAGACAAAACTGAGCTGTTTTAAAGAGCAATGAAAGTAACTGATATTTAAATAATTCATCATGACTGCACCTGTTATATCTCAAGAAAACATTATTCAAATCATCGTTCACTTGCACCATTTCCACAATCACTTCCTCGTTCTGAACACTTTCTAAAAGCGTTACAATTCTCCTCTGCATTTCTTTACATGTTTTTTGGAGTTCCTGGAAAACAAGAATAACAAATGAATAAATGAGATGACATCTCCGCAGTCTATCTCGGTATCACGGTACATAGAAAAACATACATACATAAGGTGGAGCTTCTTGTATAAACGTTCAGAAAATATCTGCAATAATATGAATACAGAACACAAATAGTGCAATATTGCTATAACAAAAGTAATCTATAGAAAGGCGTATATGGTGTCACTCACAAGCCAAGAGTCACAAACCACATATGACTCAGATGGTAAGCACTTGTGGACAATTTCAGGAAGCCCAATCCTTTCTTTTGCCCCCGATTCTGCTGGAAGCCCGGTTCCTTCGACTTCTTGAAATAGTGCTACTCATCCAGTGCTCCCAATATTAGATGTGTATATATAGGGTACCACAACCAAGGTCTCATAAATAGTATACCTTTATTGGTGATCCCTAATACATATATACTAAAAAAAATAATAAAATTGATATAAAATGAATATAAATACCAGGTACAAATGTCCAAATAAATGTCCAAAACGCGTTTCGCCCTTAAATGGGCTTCCTCAGTTGGTTAGTTATGTCTCTTCTCCTTTCTTGGCTATATATACACATCTAATATTGGGAGCACTGGATGACTAGCACTATTTCAAGAAGTCGAAGGAACCGGGCTTCCAGCAGAATCGGGGGCAAAAGAAAGGATTGGGCATCCTGAAATTGTCCACAAGCGCTTACCATCTGAGTCATATGTGGTTTGTGACTCTTGACTTGTGAGTGACACCATATACGCCTTTCTATAGATTACTTTTGGTATAGCAATATTGCACTATTTGTGTTCTGTATTCATATTATTGCAGATATTTTCTGAACGTTTATACAAGAAGCTCCACCTTATGTATGTATGTTTTTCTATGTATCTTGTAGAGGTGGTTTAGGGGATACCACTCAAGGTGTTTAAAGCTTCACTTGATACTCCATATTGTGCACCTATCTATTGATTTTTATCTCGGTATCACAGCTCCCAAAATTCCAAATGGACAAAGATTGGGGGATGTGGCCAGGGGAGGTGCTTTTATCATGTATGTAAATAAAATTTTATTTAGAAAAAGAACAATATATTTAATTTCCACAGACTGATTTCTAAACATTTATTGTAGTTTAAAGACCCATTTATGGGAGTATTATTACTGTGGAACTCTGTTACAAACTCCAACAAAAAAAGAGGAACAGAGGGGTTAGGGCCCAAAATAAGGACTATCCCTGCTAAGTAGGGACACTTGGGACCAGGCCCGGAGTTGTCATTAGGCAAACCAATGGCCAGGATCTCCCCCGTCGACCCATGCAAGGCCGGCGATATCTTAGTGCCAGACCTCTTCTGTACCTTCATGAGCCCACTGCACTTTACCACAGGAAAGGAAAGGGGAACCCAGAAGGGGGTTGCCTGCACCCTGGACAGCTTGGCAGTTCGGAGACTTGTCGCGGATTACCATGGCAATGCTCCAACACAGTACAGTGCCAAAGAGAGGAGTGTTCTCAGCCTGAACCCAGAAAAACTGCAGGCTAGAGTTGCTCAATACCACAGGACCACCATGGTTTTTAATGTCACCACTCCATGGCCAAAGATTAGAAGAAGGTAATTTACTGCATGCTCACACACACACACACACACACACACACAAACACGTACACACACACACACTTTTCCACCGGACACATTCACTTATTGGACCCTTCACACACACACACTGTAACCCTACACACACACACACACACACACACACACACTGTAACCCTACACACACACACAAACACCAGATTCCTTATAGGCAGTACGTCCCCTATACACTCTGAATCCCTACACACTAGGTCCCCTATAGACCCACACTGCACCACCTACACACACATACACTCTACAACCCCTACACAGATTACAGCCCCTACACACACTTGCTACATCCTATATACACACAAAATGTCCCATATATGCATACTCTCGCAGTACAGCCCCTAGACACACATATTGCACCACAACACAACTGAACCTATCTACACAAAACACCAAACAGCTCACCCAAAATACACGCAATCCCACAAGTAGTCTCCAAACACATGCTCAGTACTCTTTCCTAGTCCTTATGGCCTCTAGTACCTTAGAGACAAGTCTCAAGCAAATGTAGCTTGTGCTGCACAGAACAAATACAGGGCCTTTTTCTAATGCTCTGCGCATGGGCTGCCCTGGAAGAGCACTGAACAAACATGCTCACTTTCAGGGTGTCTGTTCTTGTCATTGGTGATGACACAAAACACCCCGACTCTCTCGCTCCAACCCCTCTTATGGGCTGCTGTGATCAAAGAATGCCCGAGACAAATTGTTTTCCCAGTCCGACCCTGCCTGAGAGGCATGTGATATTGACCATATGCAGTTCTCCTCCAGTCCCTGGAACCTATCTAGCTTATTGACCAGTCTCCTTATCACTCTCATCATACCTCCAACAGGTCCATGTCCTCTTTGACCTCCTTCCCTGGTCTGATTTCAAGCAGGATCTCTGACATCACCTTTATGTTCATTCTCACCACGTCGAGCTCACTATATAATTTCCCAATCTGCACAAAACAACCACAAAAAAAAAATAGATAAATTAAAAAGACATGTTACTTTCAAATGGTACAGACACCAAAGGGAAAGTCACCAAAACATGTTACATAGGTTAATGCAATCTCCTGGCTGCCTTTTCCCTCATTAAAGGGTCATTGGATAATTGAAACATGGCCATGGATGATGTCTTTGAGAAGAAACTCTGCGCTGTACTGTATGTGTCTGATTGCATATAGGGAGGCAACAGTGAAGCTATCTGACACTTCCCACCAAACAAGGGCAACTATGATCAAATAGAGGATAGACAATTAAAAAATGGTAACTAAATCTGACACTATAGTTACCAAACCAACTTTAGCTTAATGAAGTGATTTTGGTGTATAGAGATTTTTTTTCTGCAGTCTCACTGCTCAATACTCTACTTAAGGAGTTAAATCACATGTGTTTCTGTTTATGCAGTCCTTGCCATGCCTCCTCTGGCTGTGACTGACACAGCCTGCATGGAAACAAATGGTTTCATTTTCAATCAGGTGTTAACGTACTTTAATAGTTTTTATCTCCTGCTCTGTAAATTGAACTTTAATCAAATACAAGAGGCCCCTGCAGGGTCTAGGGAGCTATTAACAGAGAAGGAGATAAGAAATTCTAGATTAAGTAGAATTTGCAATAAAGGAAGTGTAAACATTAGAGGATTCTTTACAGGAAGTGTTTAGGAAGTCTGTGCAAGCCACACGCAGGGATGTGTGTAGGACTGCACAAACAAAGTGATTTGACTCAGAAATTGCAAAGAATTAAGCAGTGAGACTGCAGGGGCATGCTCTACACACCAGCCTTTAGTTGTTTTTGTGACTACAGTGTCACTTTAAGTAAAAACCCAAACCACTGGTTTTGCATGCCACATCAGTTACATTTAACTGTAAATAAACAAAAATATTTTTTAAACGAATAGTCAGCTAATTGTTTTATGTAAATACACATAAAAGCTTTTAAGAAAATCCTAGTTGCAAATGTATTCACTCAGCAGTTAAACAGACTTTCAAAATATAGGCGAAAATAATCAAATGGGAAAAACGCCTCTTCTGGTCTAAAATTATTTGGAATAGCAACGTTGTACAATTCCATGAATATCCCGTCTACTCTAAAAACTTTAACAGAATGGGTAGGAAATGAATTGTGATTAGCATCACTGTAGTGATAACAGTTTTTTATCTACATGAACTAATAGTCTTCTTACGTTAATCCTATTCATTAACAAATGAACTCATTACAGTGCACTATATTAATTCAGATACTGCCATAAAATACCTGCTCGGGAGAGAGATGCGCTACGGTAGAAGAAGACTCTGGAGAAGCAGGGGAACATGACTTACTGCTTGGTCTCGTTTCCTGAAAAAGACATTGACAGTTAGATTGCAAGAAAGCCGCTGAGATTGCTTAGAGGGAACAGAACATCGAACCGTTACAGAAAGCTTGAATCTCTTACAAAGAGCAGGATGGGCATCACTGAGTCGTACGTGATGAAGTCCTGGTAGCAAGTCAGAGGCTCCAGTCCCTGGTACTAGGAGGACACAGCAATTAAGTTATAAAATTTCACCCCTGTGCTGTCCGGCTTATCACCGGAAGGAATATTCAACCGAATGTTCTCTCACATTGTAAAAAGCACCCAAATTACATTCAGGTTAATATTTATTGTTTTTACTCCATTTGAAGAAGCCATTGAGGCGAAACGCGTTATGGATGTTTATTGTTTGGATTTATATTTAATAAAGAATTTTTTTGGTTACATATAACAGTAAGGTATGGCAGGTGGGTCACGCAGGTCTCCGTCATATCAATAACATGAGCATTACGTTCGTGTGACATGCGTTATCATGAGGTTCTTGGGTATGGCTGGGGTAATGGAGCTAGTCTATCTCTCTGAGTGTTTTAGCCTGTGGGCTCAGCTTTTACATTTTATTTTATTTTTAACATACTATCTGGCATTCATATATTTTATCCTCTACTCCAAAGTATCTGAGGTGGGGATCATGCCACCAAAGCTGTTACCATAGAGCAGTGAGCCTGGTCTATCTTTGTGAGTATATTTTTATTACCTTTTTACTCCCATGTATTTTTTTGAGAGCACTATTGTTGCCTTTATATCTCCTTCTTATTTTTTACTTTCATTCCCAGTTGATGGTAGTTGGGGCAGATAGCTGAGACCCAGTTTGAGGGTATTTAAGGTCCAGCTTGAGGAAATTGGCCAGACAGCTGGTACCTCTCCCACTGATGTCATCCTACCATTCGTAATCTTCACGCTTGGTCTAAAAACAGTCACCGGTCCTGCAAACAATGGCTCCTGCCAAATGCTACTTCTATTTGCATTATCGTTTTATCGCTAAAAAAAATAATGCTGTTTGCTGGAGATTTACTATCAGCTTCAGTGCTGGGCCTCGTTCCAGGTTCTGTTTGTGAAGTAATAAAGGTAACTCACACCTAAAGTAATCATTGCAGCCAAGAAACATTAGCACTGGTGATTAAAGGCAGAGGATGTCCTGCCGTTTCAATTACAGAGAATAAGTAAGGGGTAAAAAATAAAGCTGGCATTACATGATGTACGAAGGAAGCTCAGTGTCCTCTGGAGCTCTGTGATACATCCATACACGGCGCACTTTGCTGTGGGTTTTGTTGCAGTGGAGCTCTGTGATACACTCATACACACTGCACATTGCTGTGAGTTTTATTGCAGTGGAGCTCTGTGATACACTCATACACACTGCACATTGCTGTGAGTTTTATTGCAGTGGAGCTCTGTGATACACTCATACACACTGCACATTGCTGTGAGTTTTATTGCAGTGGAGCTCTGTAATACACTCATACACACTGCACATTGCTGTGAGTTTTATTGCAGTGGAGCTCTGTGATACACATACACACTGCACATTGCTGTGAGTTTTATTGCAGTGGAGCTCTGTGATACACTCAGACACACTGCACATTGCTGTGAGTTTTATTGCAGTGGAGCTCTGTGATATATTTATATATGCTGTTCATTACTGTGAATATTACTAGAACTTTGGGACCAAAAGAGATACCTGGATGCAAATGTCACTTGGTGACAACAATGACAGGCTCAGGTATCATATAACTAAACCGACCTCCGACTGTTTGTCTCTTTTATTACATTTCTACTGCTTTGCCTGTGAGTTGAAAAACACCTTTTCTATTGGCTATTTTGATTTTACTAGTTAATTATCAATAATTAAATATTCCTACAAAAACTAAGATTTGCTTTTTATAACTTTTTATAATAGTTTCTAGAAAATTATACACAAATGAACACATTTTTACAAATTTGTGAATAAAATAAAACCGTATAGAATATCTAAAATTTCTTTTAACCTTTAGTAAGAAACAGCCCTTTTTTTTTTTTTACTGAGTACTGAGTGATTTCGACATTGGGAGTTCCAAACTGCAAGATTTAAATGGTTCTCAACAAGGCTTGAAACATCATTAGACACAATGTTATTGCACTATAAATCGTCAGCTACCTATAGGAATACTCAAGGGTTAATACTATTAGGAAAAATATATATTTTGGGGAAAAAAAAGAAGGCAATCAGTGATAAATAGGTTGCGGGGGAAAAAAAAGCACCTTTTCTATTTGCATAAAACATAAATGCCTATAAATTCCATCTTGATCTAATTTTCTCTTGAAGCTGATCCTATAAATATGGGTCTGGAGATGTGAAGGATTTAATCCTGGACTTATTGCTTAGCCCAGCACCATGTTATGGGGACAGTAAATGTGCCAACAATGGGGACTTTATTGCTTTGGTGCTGAGGGCCAGTAACGTTAATGAGTTCTCCGTCTGCCTCCTGTAAGACACGCGTTGATGGATCGTCTTACAGGGGACGCTGAATTTTATTAAATTACCTCTTTTCCCTAGCTCGTGTACCCCTGGCATAATACATTTAGGATAACTGGGCAAGGACTGACTGTCCGCCTGGGGGTATGGTGGTGGGGGCACCAATATTTCTTTAAAAATACTTTTATTTTTAGAGAAAAAAATATTCTCAAAACTCATTTTTGTTTTATTAATCCTGTGTTTGTCAGAGTGCTGAGTGATCTATTGCTTTGGCTTGTCCAATATTAAACATATACTTGTGAAGCTCTGTTAAAAAAAATAAAAAAATAAAAACAAAATCGGGCTTTATTCATCCATCCATCCAGCCATCCTTCCTTCATCCATTCCTCCATCCATCCGTCCTTCATTCATCTATCCATCCATCCATCCTTCCTTCCTTCATCCATCATTCCTGCATTCATTTATTCTTCCATCCTTTCTTCTTTCATTAATCAGCCATCCTTCCTTCATCCATTCATCCTTCCTTCATCCATCCATCCATCCATCCATCCTTCCTTCATCCATCCATCCATCCATCCATCCTTCCTTCATCCATCCTTTAACCATCCATCCATCATCCATCCTTTGTTCATCCATTCATCCATCCATCATCCATCCTTCCTTCAGCGATCCATCCTTCCTTCAGCCATCCATTTTTCCTTTATTCATCCATCCTTCCTTCCTTCATTCATCTGTTCTTGCATCCACCTACCCATCCACCCATCAATCCATCCATCCCATTTTTGTTCAGTGTTCATATACTTATCACATTCATATATTTAACAATTATACAGCAGATTAAAGCTTAAAATTAGATTAGTGCCTGAATGGTGGGGAATGTAAAGGAACCAAAAACAAAAAGTACCAAAACCAGAAGTACTAAAACCACCACACGGTGTGCGGGGAAGCAGGGAGAGGTGCCCGATGGACACCAGGTAAGAAGTCCTGCAAACTGCTTGACTATTTATATTCTGGGCACCAGAGCACTACTGGCACCATAACCACTACAGCATGCTGTAATAGTTATGGATTTTGGAGTGTTCCTTTAATCCAAAAAGTTTAACCAGATTACACAAAAAGTGGTAAACATGTCCCCAAAGTACTAACTATAATGTCACAAATACGAAAATGAGTCGTGAACACACTGATAAATCTTGTTATTTGTAACATTTTCCGTTGTAGTTTTAAGAACATCTCATTTTGATCTTGGTTAAATTGCCATTAATGGTTGGATGCTGAGACACAATACGTCAAAACCTTATCTTCAATAAATAGCGTGCGTTTACGGTAGACTTTACAAAAACACTTCTCTACTTAAAAACACTCACTTCTGACGGCAAGAATAGCTACTACAAAGGAAGCTAATTTCACTAAGCCTCTTAATGCGTGAAGCTTTGCAACAATATAAAGAAGGAAGGGATTTTTCTTTGTTGCCATTAAGAACAAGAAAATGGGCCGAGATTTATGCATTTGTTTTTTGTTCTCTCTAACATTGATTTGAATTACCGAGTCCGAATAAGGATGACATTCATTGGAATACATTAGTAATTTCTGAGATAACGAGAAAACTCTATTCCAAACAACATTTACTTAAAAAAAAAAAAAAAAAAACTAAACTCATTTACATTTACAGAGAAAGTTGCAATCATGTATAAATATTGTGTTTGGAAATTTGAAGGGTCGTCAGGAGAAGATTGATGTAAAACATCAAGAGAAGACGATTCATCAGTCATCCAAACTCAGAGATAGATTCATTCTTTAGATTGAGGTGGAAATATTTTTATGGGTTATGTATGTATTAAAATGACCCAATAAGTGTAACAAATAATGCCTCATACCACGACTTGATCACTGATCTCAGCCTTGGGGCAGTAGTCTTGAGAGCCAGAACCCAGGCATTTTCTGAATCCGAGCCAGAGCTACCTTCTCTGGGGATAGACAAAGGAACTGCTGTCCAGCTGTCATAACTAGGATGTCCACTATCCTGCCTAGAACTTCAGGTTCCAGTCCACCTTCCTGGCCTGTTTCTTGTTGTCTCCAGTCCAACTCAGGTGGATTTGCAAAATTTAAGCCTATTTAAGTAAATTAGGCCCGCAGTAAGCTTCCACAAATTCACCTCTGCCGCTTGAGGGCCTTTATGCCCTACTTCCAGAATCCATTCTGATCAGTGTGACCGAGAAAACAGCCCACATCTATCTTAGAATGCCCAAGAATCCTTTAATGCTGCTCTGATTGCTTCTGTCAGAGCAATGTCCTCTGGGTCTTGAGGCTCTGACTTTGAAGACTACCAATGACCCTGACAAACAAATTTAGGTTAAATGTTCCCAACAATAAGAGAAGACAGGACAGTAGCATATTACCAGTCACTTAACACAGTGCCAAGAAGCAGATTGCAGATAGGCAGAGAGTAAACAGGAAACAAATGAGTACAGAAGGACCATGTAAAAAATAAGCAAGCCAAGGTCTCAGAGAATAGTGAGATCAATATCCGAGCCAAAGTCAAAAACCAGAAAACCAACTAGTATAATGCACTCTTGGATAACAGGAGACCATGGGAGGATAAGTACTACTTTGTGGTTTGATCTTAAATAATAATGTTGTAAATGTAAAAAAGTATCATTGGTTGTTGTCCGAGAAGTGGTGTTTGAGCATCGGCTGTTGACTGTTGGCGCAGTAATGACACAGTAGTTGTACTAGTCTGGCTATCATAAGACCTCACAGTGACAATATCCTCATCACAAATGTCAGAATGATGCACAGTGCCACTATGTGTAGTGCAAAAATGCAGATTTTGAGCAATAACAGTAACAAGTGGTTGTATTAATTAATTAATATCAGTGTGACGCCATTGGGCAGAGGCTGAGGGCCATGTTAATCTCATGGGGCTCGGAGAAAGCTGTGAAGGAGGCCTTGATGTCCTGGCTCTTCTCCCGGATGAGGAGGTCGAATGTCCTGACCTTCGCTGCTTCTCTCCACACCCAAGCCATCTTCACCAATGCCTGCACTAGAAAACTGGCACTGTGGGCACTTTGGAACACCTAAAGCATTTCTAGCAGAGGGTCTTTGGTTACTATGTGTTCCGCAGTAGTAACCATTTACAATCTTCTGGTTTCACGGCACAAAGAAAGCCAGAAGAGACTCAAAAGACTTGAAGAGACTGTTACTCAAGTTTTAGTTGAGTGAGAAGCCAGATGTTCCCTTTCTCCACTGGGCCGAAAAGTAAGGGGAGAGTCGAACATCCCTTATGTTATTTCCCTAGCTTGATGTATTATTGCTATACTGATATATGTGCTGCCATGACCACCACACATCCAGGGGGTCACTTTCTAACCATTTTAATTTCTCCATTGTCCATTCGCAGAAGTTCAAGTTATGTATCATCTCTTCTACATTCAAGCGACTTTACTTTTGGCTGATTATTTATCAGAGAATCTTTACTGCAGATGAGACAAAAGACACCGCACTGCACTTATTAAAGAAGAAGGAAAAAAGAAAAAAAGAAATCTATCTTAATGCTTTTACCAGCAGATATATTACATGCACTAAACTCTGCGGCTGGTCAGACAAGATAAACAGGATCTAATTACATCCGAGAACGCAGTCATAATTAACTGCTTCAATGAGCCATAATTAAAGAAACATTCTGATAACCTCTGGAAGTACGAAGACTGTAATATAATATAAAGTTTAACACGGTTACATAGTTTAACAGCTGAAAACATTTCCCACATCAGTATCACAGCCCTCAATGTTTACGGGAGAAGTTGTGTATTTTACGGACACGTTGTGTTTTTTTGTGTAGCATCTCAAGGTTGGAGGCATCCACAGCGCCAAGGGCATGACAACCCGAAACATTTCATTTAGTAGCTATGTTAAGGAAAATGGCGTATTACCGTGTCTCAATCTGTAGATTATGGACCCCTGGTGATCGGGTAATTGTAAATCGTCGAGATCTAAAATGTTTGTGTGTACGTGAAAGGGAGTTTATGGAGAAAGTCTTTTATTTTCTGGGGGGTTTTCTTCTGAGCTATATCATTTTTGATATTTCATTGAGATGTGTTCCAAGGGCAGATATCTTATAAAACTGGTCTCTCTTAAAAGCAACATTAAAACTTAATAAACCTATCACAGCCTCTACACATGAACACTCAAATCACAGTAAGGAATCCTCCTCTAAGTACCTCTAGCCCAAAGTACTCATGGTCCTTAGTGCCCCTTTCTCTAAGTAATTAGAATTTCCATCATGACATAATTACAACGTAATGGAGACTGAAGAAAAGACTTAAAACCACCGGTTGAGCATTTCAAACATCTGTTTGATCCAAAAGAAGGCAAAAAAAACAAACAAACAAACCAATTGTAGGTGCTAAATTTAGGTAATTTTAGCCTTATTGATAAAATAGCAGATTATTAGAATCTTTACAATTTCGCTAATTTGTCCCAACATTTGCTACAGCCTTGTATATTTAATAAGATTTGTTCAGTAGATAAACCCCGCAGCCATTATCAGGTTAATAATTTGGAACGTGTCAGGGTTTGCCCGTTCACTGACTGACAAGCCAATTGCATGTCATTTTTTTCCAACTACATTATATTTGATTCTTTAGATTTTTCATACTCAGCAGTGATCCCATTTACCTCCACTGTCTCCAGCGAAATCTCTGCATCGATCGGCAAAGGGGGAAACTGGATTCCTTTTTTAACCAAATCGAGATACAATTCTTTGACCTCAGTTGTATCCACGTTTGGTAGAGAACCAGATGACCATGACTTTTAAAAAGAAACAAAGACAATATGCAAAACATTTTAAGTAAGGTTGACTTAGTAAATCCACATAAATAATAATTACATTGGTAAATAATTATAAAAAAGCAATATACAAACATATATATTTTGTCATCCTTTTATACCTGTGTAGTCATTTCATAAACTGACAAGAACTCAGTGTCTAATGTAAGCCAACAGATGAAACTGATGACCATCTGCAAATATTTGACGACGTGATAAGTTTGGATAAAATTACAGATAATTGTCAAACAAATTGTTTTCAAATCGTTATACCTGTATTTTTACCTGTGGAATCTACAGGTGAGGTCAATTTGAATTAATTGACATTTTATTTGGACAAATCGCTTCAAAATTATTTTTGTGCAAGTCTACAAACAGTCTTATTGTGCGGTCAGTGCTTGAGGACAAACAAAATGGCACGCTGCATTTTTGGCATTTTAAAGCCATTTTTTGGTTTATTAACCTAGAGGAATCCAGTGCCAGTGATGACATCCACCCATAAGATAGTGGCATTCTCTCACTGTAGAGCATTGGTAGACATGCAGTGCACAGTACATTAGAGAGTGCAACATTTCCATTGAAACATTACTTGCAAAAATGCTAATTTACATATTTAATTAAAAATAAAAAGAAATTGCACTCATTAGGGCAGGGATGCCCAATAGGCAGATCCCCAGATATTGTAGAACTACAACTCCCATGATGCTTTGCATACTTTTGGAATGCCTTTAGAATGGCAAAGCATTATGGAAACTGTAGTTTTAAAACACCTGGGGATCTAGCTTTTGGGCACCCTGCACTAGGGTGTGCCAGGATATTTCTGGAACATCCCATGCGCACGTCTGTGGGAAGAGATTGGGAACAGCTAAATAATATTACCCCAATGTCCGCTGTCACTAACAGAGCAGATTGTCAGGGGACAGTATGGATCAATATTAGTAGAACCAGTCTCTCTGATGCCCTGCATTTAGAGCTCAGGAACAGGGGTATGCAGTTTGGAGAGATGCCCGACCCTTTTGGGGCCAAGTCACAGCTGCCCAGATAGCAGCTTTCATATATCATAGTATAGGCCATAACCAATGGTCAGTTATCGATCTGATTATAAAAAGACAGGGGCATCCACTATAGTGAGAATTCAAAGTGAATTTTAAATTTAAGATTGATATAGACAAACCGGAAACGTTCTTTAAGCCAGCTATGCCTCGTTTCAGCTACTTTGACTTTAAATGTGACGTTGACTTTGAAAACACTGATAATGTTTTGGTTATCTCTGTGTGCGCCTCTGAGAGCCCAGTTGTGCTGTGTTTAGTCATTTTACTCCTGTAGCAGATAATGCACTTACCTTAATGAATTGAAGGATCTTGTTTTGAAAGTTGACTGGAAGGTTATATTTTGGGTTTAGCAGTTTTACCAAAACATCCTTACAGAAATCCTTCTTCACTACCAGCGACTGGAAGGCAGGACCACAATTCTTCATACACATCTCTAGAAGCTTCAAAGTTAAAGATACAATATTAATTACTGCGTATTAAACTTGGAGATTTGGTTCTGTTGGAATTGAAATTTGGCCAAATTTGGGCCTATGGGGTGTTTAAAGGATCACTATAGGGTCAGGAACACAAACATGTATTCCTGACCCTATAGTGTTAAAACCACCATCTAGCCCCCCTGGGCCCCTCATGCCTCCATAAATATAGCAAAATCTTACTGTAGTCAAGCCTGAAGCTTTAACTCTGCACGCTGTTTGCCTAAAAAAAAACAAGCAGTCTGCTGACATCATCAGAAGTGGTAGCCTGATCCAATAACAGTGCTTCTCCATAGGATTGGCTGAGAGTGACAAGGAGGCAGATCAGGGGCAGAGCCAGCATGATTCAAACACAGCCCTGGCCAATTAGCATCTCCTCATAGAGATACATTGAATCAATTAATCTCTATGAGGAAAGTTCAGTGTCTGCATGCAGAGGGAGGAGACACTGAATGTTTGGATGCATTTTAGGCAGCACTGACCCAGGAAGGATCTCTAACAGCCATCTAAGGAGTGGCCAGTGAAGTTATCACTAGGCTGCAATGTAAACACTGCATTTTCTCTGAAAAGACAGTGTTTACAGCAAAAAGCCTGACGGTAATGATTCTACTCACCAGAACAAATTCAATAAGCTGTAGTTGTTCTGGTGACTATAGTGTCCCTTTAACTGAAATTCCTGATTCTGAATTTAACTTTACTCGAATTCTAAATCAACCAAATAGGACGATAGCCAAGCCTTTTCAGTTCATTCAAATTTTCAGCCACTGACATTTATCAACAACTTTGAATCACTAATTAACAGTTTGAGAGTTGTCTTTGTGTAAAATGGACATTATAGTCTCCGTATCTATTGCATCTTAGGACTCCCCCAATAATTTTTTTTTGAATCAGACTGAATTTTCGAACTGAACCAAAATTGTTTCCAAAATTGTTTCCAAAATTCTTCCGATCCCAAAAAATTTTGAAAATTCCCATGAATCAGTTTGAAAGTGCACAAGTCTACTATATATAGTTACATATAATATACACACTACCGGGAAGATGTATCAAGGTAAAACAAAGGTTTGTCAGTTCGATTCCAGCGTTAAAATGCTTTATTTTGTTTTTGGAATTATCACCTGATTACTGTGTTAATGTTTTATTGTTATATTGCACTGAAGGCATCTAGCCACAATATTTTAGAAAGGGGAATGCAAATACTTTTACACTTTGCTCTACGTATGCATTGATTTACCCATTGCATTTGGGGAACTAAAGAACTAAGCATTTTCCCTTATGTACTCTCTAATAAACCTGAAGGGAGGGCGAGGGAACGGGACTTAAAGATGGTGTCTAACCTGGATTGTTGTGCTCTAAATCTCCAGTTACATAAACTCTGCTTTTATTGTTTTACTTACGTATTTTTTTGCGATTATCAACTCACTGAGAGTTCTGATGAAGTCCACTGGGGACGAAACGCATAGGGCGCAACGTGGTGGTTTGAAAAATAATCAGACTTGGTGATGTTTATCGTGATATGCTGAGAATATTTTTAATTGAGTTAAGTGCAATAACATTCGATTTTTTTTTTTTATCTGGTATAGAAAGTTCACTTTCTTTTCTCACATTTTACTTAAAATGTTTGGGAAGTATCACGATCAATGCTGACTATCCATTGGGAGTATATTCCATCCAGATAATCTGAACTTTGCTTCAACACCTCTATTGCTTTGTGGTTTGTGAGTGCAATACATTGAGTCATTTTTCTGGAGTGATTGTCTCAACAGAGTTACTGTGTAGTTTTTTTAATTCTTTTATTGCAGGCTGGCTGTTACATTTTATGTCTGTTTATTTTATATAATGATAGTGAATTTTTCCCCAACTCACAGAAAGAGCGAGACGCACTTCTTTCTGGTTGTAGTTTCTATACAAACGTTTCTTGAATGCTTTGATGGCCTCTTTGGGTCTATTGGACACAAAACATGGACACGATCAATGCTGACTATCCATTGGGAGTATATTCCATCCAGATAATCTGAACTTTGCTTCAACACCTCTATTGCTTTGTGGTTTGTGAGTGCAATACATTGAGTCATTTTTCTGGAGTGATTGTCTCAACAGAGTTACTGTGTAGTTTTTTTAATTCTTTTATTGCAGGCTGGCTGTTACATTTTATGTCTGTTTATTTTATATAATGATAGTGAATTTTTCCCCAACTCACAGAAAGAGCGAGACGCACTTCTTTCTGGTTGTAGTTTCTATACAAACGTTTCTTGAATGCTTTGATGGCCTCTTTGGGTCTATTGGACACAAAACATGGACAGATATCAGTACAGTTACAGTCACTTCTGTGAAACATTCAAAAAGATAAATATTCACAATGCATCCTGATTCGGTTAACCCAGCACTATGACCCACTGGATACTATACTGAACAATATCCTGATAATATTCAGCCGACATACAGTACAACATAGACGTGAGGCAAAGCAAAGATTAACATGCATCAGTTTATAAGCATGTTTACTTATATTATGTAATTGAGTGTCATATTTCTACCTAATGCATAAAATTGCATGGGAATTGCAAACAGGGGCAATGGAGGGAGGGTGGAGGGCAACTCATTCAAAATACCGGTCATGGTTTATGGAAAATCCTGTATGTTCAATTAGCCTATAAATACATTTTTTTTTTTTTATTAAACAATAACGTGTGTTGAATTGAAATTTAAACCAAAGTAGCTTTTACGAAAACCCCCCCCCCAAAATAAACAAATAAATAAATATATATAAATCAAATGATACTTTACCAATAAAACCATTTTGCGGTTTGTTTTTTCAGTTATTCCCATTTACTGCTTATAAACCTAATATAATTTATATTTTAAAGTGACCCAGGGCTGGCCTACCTCATCCTGGTGGACTCAGTTAAAACTAAGATTAAATAACATAAACATACTTTGTACTGTAATTATCCAGATGTATCAATAACTATAATTATATGAAAAATCCTATCTTTAAATTAACTGACTGCCTAAAACAATGTTGCCCCTATGGCCTAATGAACTAATAAAGGGGTTCACAATGACACAATAGAAAACGATGAATTCAATTCTTACCCCTCCCCTGTAGTACTAACGGAATCACATATATTAAGAAATTGCCCCCAGTCTTCTGTGCGATTTGTTCCAGCGGTGTTGACATCTAAAAAAAATTTAAAAATGAAAAAAAAAAAACTTTCATAAACAGACAGACAAACAGGAAACAATTACAATACAACATTATATATATATATAAAAGGCATTGTACAATAATATACACTGATAGATGAGAGCACACAAGAAGATTTCAGATGAGAATACAAATTGGAAGTTGGAAGTTTCGAAGCATGGCTCAGAGCAACAATAAAGGCAGTTTATTGCACAGCTGTGATGCTTTATTGAACGTCCAGAAACACTAAAGTGAGAAGTCAAGGTGAGATGAAAGTAAATTTCAAATGTAAGCCTAGAGAATATTAGGAGAATGTTTCTAGTTTGGCTAGCCGTGCAAATACCCAACCTATAGGACCACGCAGAGAGCGCTGATGAAGATGCACTCACATTGTGCTGGTGAGGACAGGTTCCTGGTGTCCCTAAATGTGGGAAACCAGGGAATTTAATCCGAACAGCAAGGCAGGACCCCGAAATCGGGACTACCCTGAGAAAATTAGTACAATTGGGAGCTCTGAATTATTTTCAGTTTACATATTTTGGCCTCAGTTTGTAAATTTGCTTGGAATTCCTGAATAACCTTGACTTTGTGTTGTGGTGTTGCTGAAAAAGAATGTCCTTGCAATGGAATGTTGCGGAACTTAACACACCCTGGTCACAAAATATAGGACGGTAAAATGTTAGCTCGAAGCACTGTTTAACCTGATTTGCAGTTATTTGATGTTCCGCTAGCAAAAACGGAACGTCTGAACCTGAAATCACAAGATTCACCAACTTTCTGTGCTTTTCATTATAAAATATTCATGTGTCAAAACAATCTAGATACAACGTCCCTGTGATCCTATTTATCAAGACAGAAGTGGTCACATTAAAACTTTTTTTTTTTTAAAGATTAACTATTTGCCTTATTTCCTTGACTGTTTGTGAATATATGACTTCTTTTTTCAAATTGTTTAAATTATTTGAATACATTTAACATTTACTATTACATCACAAGCAACTTCTGAAAAGGCACAGGCATGGCATTTAATGCAAATTAATGCTAATTTGCTTCTTTCACCCATGATTCCTTATAGAAGCACAGACTGATAAATTACAATGAATGGGCTGTTTTAATGTTTGCCATTGTTTGCAGGTCCACGGCTCAGCTTCCAGCTCCTCAAAGTATAACTCATCAATATGCATGATAGAGAGCCTCTGGGAATATGAAGAGGCTGAAAAGTCGACATTTGCTGACCAGAAAAAAAAAAGTATATTTTGTAGACTTTTTTATGCTCAAAAACTCATTCCACCAAACACTTTATTAAAAAAAAACTGACATGATAAAAACAAGTTTCTGCAATTTTCTAAAATATTAAATTAAATGCCAGGTTGCAATGTTCTCCTTTCCCTGTGCCAATATTTTAATGGAGGGTACGTACTCTCCCCATTACCTCAGATAGGACCCACCGTACATGTCTGTCAATAATGCTAAGTGCAAAGTTAATAAAAGCCATATTTTTTTTTTATTTAATATTTTTTTTTTTATTGGTTATTCCATATAAACAAAACACAATATACCATTTTTGCCTTACTTTGCATAAATAGTACGTCATCAGGAAAAGCGTGTCAAAACATTTCACAAGAAAACAACGACAAAGCAATTTTAAACCCCACGCTCCTGATCTGTATACTCCTGAGGCAACAATACACAGACAAAACTTACTAAAGCATACCCAGACAAGACAAAACCAGACAAAATGGTCAAAATTTGTTTCCCGTATTTTCGTATTTTCCTGTATAAAAGCCATATTTTTATTTTCTCGAACGAAGAAACTTATGTAACTAGCCTGCTGAGCCAGGTTTAAAGAATATGCTAGGCTTCTAAATATTAATTTGCTTCGAGCAATAGGTCAGAATATGTTTAGCTTCAGCATTGGAAAATAAAAGGTATCACCAGGATTGACTGGCTCCAGCCACTTCCTGGATATCTCAAATGCAGTAAGTGACAAGTTTTTGTTGTGAAAATAATTTATCTCTATTGGTTTTTCTTTTTAGTGAATGCATTAAAAACTTTGCATTGATTCCTCCTGGAGTATCCCTTTAAATGATCCTCCATCATTACTTATGTATTAAAAGGCCTCTGATTAAACAGGAGGAAGACCTGCTAGACAGTTTGTAGAAAGAGATGTATAACAAACAGACATAAAATCTAATTTTACAGCCTTCCCATCTCTCCTGAAATACAAGACTGATTTACACTTTAGGTGATTATCTGTGAGCAAGTCTTAAAACGCTTGTAACAGTCCAAAGAGGCTGTGATTTATAGCTGGGATAATTCTGGTACAAGCTGCAATCTGCTGAATGGTGGGGTGCTGGAGGAGAAGGGATTCGGTGAATAAATCCGCTTCCAATTAGAGGAATAAGGTATATACCCCGTATTGAACATATTGAGAAAATAAATTACAGCTTATTAACCCTTTAGAACCAAGCACAAAGAAAAGAAACATCATGAGTCCAGAATGTGGGTGAAAACCCGAGCACTGGACGTGACATTCGTGACTGTTCCTGGAAACTCAGGACATTTAGCAGGGTTCGGGTCAATGCATCTGCCATTTTTTTAAAGCAGATTATGATTTATAGGAAATGGATGGTTGTATTTCAGACCTCGTGGCAGTACTTCCAGGGGACTGTTTGATCACCATAAGCACTACAACTTTTTGTATTGTTACAGCTCATTGCATTAGTACAGCTTATTGTATAATTACCGGTAGCTTATTGTACCTTCACAGCGCATTATTTTACTACAGCTTATTGTATTGCACAGCTTCTTGTATAATTACAGCTTCTTGTATCATTACAGCTCATTGTATTACTACAGCTTATTGTATCGCACAGCTTCTTGTATCATTACATATTTCACCGCTTATTGTTTTATTGCAGCTTATTGTATCATTACAATCCATTAAATTATTAAAGCTTATTGTATCATTACAGCTCATTGTATATAAGGCTGCCATCAGGGGGTACATCTGATATGCTTTTATGGAGCCCCGGTTGCCTGGGGGCCTGGGCCCCACATTCCCAGTGTGCACATATACTCCATCCAGTATCTATCACACCACCCAGTATATTCAACATACTACACTATGTTGGTGGCGCTCTGTTCTCTTTACATACCTCTATAGTACCCTCCATAAGACCAAGTATATATCCTACAGCAGGGATTATACCACCTACCGCATCAAATTGGAGCTAATTATCAGCTCCATACACTGTAAGTGCAATTCCTTTTGCTGTTTTTTTAACACGTTATCATCATTCTACATACTACACTATATCCTGCACTTTGTTCTTTCTTCGCATTACATACTGACCCGCACTGACCTGGACCTGCTCCCCTCCTTCTATACATTAACTATTTACTACCAGTAAGGAGAGACTGTTTTGGATTGTTCAAGCTGCCCACTTGACCATTTAACAAGTGCTAGAAACCTACCTCCTTGGGGTATTTTTGCACATATATAGCTATTATAATGATATATTTGTACCCCTACAGGCCCCCGACTGTCTGCATAGTGAAGAGTTGAAACTGCAAATGCAATCTTCAGAGTCGGAGAGAGGAGCTGCTGGAAGCTGAAGATAGGGGGTGCTGGGCCCCCTCTTTACTATATAGCATGCATTGGTTTCCTTTGAGAAGATGCACCGTACCCCCAATGATTTCACATAGCTACGACAGAGACACTTTAATTATAGGGGTGTGACTGGAGGTATGGTTAGGGAATATCGACCCATTGCACCACGTTGTAAGAACTGAATATGTGACTTAGAACAAGAACAAAGTGTCTTATTTACTCAGACTGGTTAAACACATTTATTGTAGTTTAAAGGACAATTCTAAGAACCATAAACGCAATATACATCATGTCTATAGTTGGACAAAACTAACATTGTAAAGCAGAACGTGAATCTCTGTATTAGTGATATCATAGCAGACAGTGAGAGCTGCAGGCTCCTGGAGATCCTAGGTAAGAGTCAAACTTACTCCTTATTATGGGATGGTGTTGGTAGACCGTTGGCACCATAAACACTACAACACTTAATGTGCCCCTTTAAAAGCACATTACTGTGAGTGTTATTGCTACAAAATGATGTTATCTAATCAGACACACTTACAATATGGAACTCCTAGAGAACAAGGATTCAGACCACAGTTAGGGACTTTCTATCCTAAACAGGGCCACTTGGCAGAGTTGGTGCACCATTGAGTATTATTGAACTGCTTAGCGGATTATTGGATTTATTTGTTGTTTCAATATTTACTTAAGATTTACAAACTACAAAGAATATGTTTAGCTTTTTATAAAGTGAACTTTGAGTCACTCTCTAACTTAGCAAGTGTCATATTATTCAATGCCATTATAATGTAGTTTCCTCTGCTATCGAGTGCAGTAATGGTCAGGGGAATTAGAGGTCACTTCGCACAGCGCTGCCCCCAGGTGGGATAGGTATATAAACCCTTAGTGTATGTAACACATTATATAGACTGATACCTTGCAGAAGTAGATACATGTTACAGACAGTAATTCCCTGCTATTTCTCCCCCAGCCATACAGGTAAATTAGAAAATGATTCTTACTGTTCACATTATTATCCTCATTTGTTAAATAGAAACTATTTGAAAAGTTATCTTAGAATCATAGAAATATAAATTGCACACGTCACTTAATTAGATTCAGTTTTAGCTAGCAGAAAGACCTTTTTGTAATTTAGAAAATATGTAGAGACTTGAAAAAGGTCTACAGGGGTCTCTGTTTGCATTAAGTAATTACTTTAAAAAAAAAAAAAAAACTAACAAATTAGAACATGGTACGAGTTGATATAAATAAGGTGTGCTTTTAAAAGGTTTAGCTTCTAATTTGAAATTTACTCTTTGGAGTCTTTTGGCAAGAGAAGACTGGCAAGGGGGAGGAGGGCAATTGGCCCCCAGAACACTAACAAATATGGATTGTGGGCTGTAGCCTCGTAGCACCATTTATTGCTGATTAAAAACAGTGGGATGTACATTGCTATGTCTATTTTTATTGAAGGAGTGAGGAAGCAGGCACAAGCTCTACAAGGCCGTTGGGGTAGATATTAGTTGTGAACGCAGTCTTGGTGCATTGAAGCTTTTATTCTGCAGCTTTTACGGGATGCTTTTGGGGTCCAGCAGCTGCTGAGAGAGGGGTCAATTGGAGCTGAATTTCTTGGCTGTCTCCAAAAAAACAAAAACCCAATAATAATATCTCTCTCTAACTGATCGGCTCTCTACACCTGTCAATACAAGATAGCCAAGAGATGGTTTGAGAATCTCATGACCTGGTTGTCATAGTGACTGGCAATTACACCACTCCAGGAGTATATTGCATTAATTATTAGAGGTTGCAATGAATTAGATTTTATGCTATCACTGTATTGTGAAAAGATATCTGATATTTTTACAATTAATATAAGCAGGTTTATTGATGCTAAGTTATCCTACAGGGTGTTAAACGTCCTTATACTTTTTGCATACTTCATTTCCCTCCGTGCAGATCTGCTTCATAGTTAAATCTAAGAACATGATTTCTGTGACTGTTGCCGGTGAGTTTGATCGAACAGTTTAGCTAATAAGTGGAAGATGAATGCACATTTTCATCAGTACCCTCTACTTCATAGGAGCCACCGGTGGCCTTTGGTGCCAAGTTAAAGGGACACTTAAAGGGAAACTGATTTCCTAGAATTTTTCATCTTACGTTTACTTATCTCTATAATTAACAATATAGATGTGAAAAATATAATCAAATGTAGAAATTCACACCTCTTATCTCCCTGTCAATCATTGTTATAAACTCTGTCCTTTGCACCTGGTAGTCGGCATAGAGACACTCTATGCACCATTCAACCAGTTATGGCACAACGAGGTTTCCTATCTAGACCCAGTGACTTGTAATTGTAATTTGGTTTTCTATGTGACAACCTGGTCAATGACCGCCGATATGCAAAGCAGCAACTACTTCTATCTATGAAAAACAATACGACTTCCATTATCTTGTTCAGTAGTTCCATTCATGTCATTTCATGAATGAAACTAGTACTAAACTGCAAATCCCATAAACACCTGCTCAGACATGCCCAGAGTTACTGGGTCTTACCCCTGTCATTTCAACACTGATCATGATAATTGTTTCTACTAATTCAGGTCCAGAGATAATTAAAGAACCAAGTGATACATTTCAGATTCATTTAGTGTTATTCTATGTTATATTTTATTGGTAATAAATACCCATCTCTATTTTGTTAGCGATGTAATGATCTAGAAATCGCAGAATGCACCTGGATTTATTTCCTTAAAACCACAAAGCAGAACAGGACTGGCCAGTTTCCTTACAACGGGCCCCATTATGAGCGTTAGGTATTGATTCAAGTTAAAAGGATAAGGAGTACTGCATTGTGCATCTATTGTGTGATTTATTGCTCCAGCGATGAAGAGTCAGATTAATGATTGGCATTGCTTTATGCATCTGGCAGCCTTACTATTCCTTTGTTCTGTTCCGTGCAATTCTCATTCTCCACCCTGGTTAGTAAATATCCAAGGGAATTACATTATAATACACTGACAGACTGAGATACAGAGCCCAGACAGGCCAGAAAATGCCACCGCATGCATTCAATGATAATAATCTTAATAAAAAAATAATAAATATATGTAGACAGATACATTTAAACTTTTTTGACATGAGGTATATCTACAGTTTTTTTTAAAGAGCCTATACTTTTCTAATTAAAGGAACACTATAGGGTCAGGAACACAAATGTATTCCTGATCCTATAGTGTTAGAACCACCATCTGCTCCCCTCCTCCCCTTACCCTCTAACTATAGCAACAGCTTACTTTTACTCCAGTCTGCTGGTGCTGGCTCTGTCCCTGAGCTTTCTGCTTGGCTGACATCGTCAGAAGTGGTGTTCTGAGCCAATCACACTGCTTTTACATAGGAAAGCATTGGATTGGCAGAGACTGTCAAGGAGACAGATCAGGGACAGAGCCAGCACAAGCCAAACAAAGCCCTGACCAATCAGCATCTCCTCATAGAATGCATCTCTCTGAGGAAAGTTCAGTGTCTGCATGCAGAGGGTAGAGACACTGAATGTCAGTCACACTGTGCAGCACTGCCCCAGGAAGCACCTCTAGCAGCCATCCGAAGGGTGGCCAGTGGAGGTATCCCTCTAGGCTGTAATGTAAACACTGCATTTGCTCTGAAAAGACAGTGTTTACAGCAAAAAGGCTGAAGGGAATGATTCTACTCACCAGAACAAATGCAATAAGCTGTAGTTGCTCCCACAAAAAAGAGACTGGTGAACCACCTTTTGGGAGACTACTTTGGATAGGACTTTGCACCCAATTTTTTTATTTTATTTTGTTGTTGAATTATTTTTAAATACAATAAATAGTTTTCCATTATTATCTATGTGGAGTTCGTCATCAAGCTGAAACCATCCACCAATTCCTATTTAAGGAATAAGAGGATATTGGATCTCACCTAAGATCCCGAGGCGTTACTCACAGGAGCCAAGTGTCTGTTTGTGAGTGTGACAGATCATCTCAATTCTTATTTATATTGGCAACATTTATTTGCACTATTTTTGTTTCTCTGTTATATTTTATAGAATATCAAGATATGTATGTATTTTTTTATACACTTATATACATAAGTGTACACTATACATGTATTTCTTTACACTTCCTATGCTTCACCCCATTGTGTATTATTTTTGGAATTGTGCAGAGCCTGTGCTAGCCCAGTCCAGCGTGGGTTTGTGTTTTTACTGGTGGCCTGTGATTTTAATATTCGGCTGGCCCAATGGGATGTTTCCCGGGGTTTGGGATTTGTGAATTTCAGGTATAAACAAAGGCCATTAATTTATACTTGCCCCTAGGCTAGGAGTAACCAGCTCTTTGGTGTCAAAAGAGAACAAATGATTGCTGGCAGGCTCTCAGCTGGCTATGTCTGATGCTGGGATTCTGGCAATCACGCAGCTCAACGCTGATGCAATAAGCCGCACCTCCTGCGTCTCCGGGTAAATAAATACCCCATTCACTGCACTTTACTTAACATTGAACTCAGGAATTGGAGATTTTAAAAGCAGGTTTCAGATTGCAGCCATGACTACAAATGACTAACACATCGTAATATATAAAAGAAGCCCTTACAATAGCGAATGTTGGACTGCAGCTCCCATGATGCTTTGCTGGTGGATGGGTGGCTGTGCAATGCAGGAGTTGCAGTCTCCCGAGACCTGCGAAGCGGTGGCTGTCTCCAGCCGACACAGAATGTTTCATATGATATTTAAAGATATTTAAAGGTCGTTAAACCCTTTCTGTTTACAGAGCGCTGTCTGTTTAAACATCTCTACTTCAGTCGCTGACGGTGGAGAAAAAAGGAGTTTATAGTGCAGGAAAAATGGCCTGCCCTTCTAGACACTCAGGGAGTGAAACGTGTGCCTTATTTACACAACTCATGTTTAGGTACATTGCTTTTTGTATAAACTGTTCCTGTTGTGAATTCCAAGCAGGTCTCTCGTCCTGCACGGCGAGCTCAGACACGGGAAATGTTTATTTTACAGTATAAATGCTTTCCACAGCATTCTCGAATGAGTCAGTGAACTGAATCAGTGCAGCCAGCGGACACACTTCTCATTACTGGGGAACAATACCGCAACAAGCTCGGACAACCGAGACAGGACACCCTCGAAAAATCCACTGCATGTGGAATACTGTCAGGGAACTGCCTGGAATTCACAGGCTAAAATACTCGATTTAGAAAGATTCTGCTTTCAGTTAGGATATTCTGGCCTTACATTTAAAATTGACTCTAAATTCACATTGCACTCACAGCATTTTTCTCTTTAGTAATAATGAGTGTATTTAAAGGGAATGTGCACTGGGTCGGCACTCTGCCTCCTCCGACGTCATCCGACAAGGGGGGACCTAATGTGCATGCGTGGCAAGTGCTGCGGTCGCATTAGGTCTTCCTCATAGAAAAGCATTGAGACAATGATTTCTTATGTGCATTTTACTGATGCTGGATGTCCTCATGCAGAGCGTGAGGACGCCCAGCTTCATTTAACTAAGTCAAACTCTGTTAGAACACAGGAAGTGCCTCTAGTGGCTGATAGATAGAGGCAGTCTTAGTCCTGCAATGATTTACATTGCAGAACTGAGGGGGACAGAGGCACTGCACCCAGGCCAATTCACTCAGATGAAGTGGTCTGGGTGCCGCCAGTGTCCCTTAGACTTGCCTAGATATTGACTCCATTCATTTTATATAGTTAAACAGGACTCTAGGATTACAAGCAAGTGCATGATGTAAAGGCAGATTTAAATATTTTGAAATACTCAACTTTACACTTGTTGATATATTTTAATACGTGATAACAATGTAACACAATGGTAAGACTGTATCACACATCCGCCACTCCCTCCATTCCATCCTCACCAGTCACACATGAACTGACAGAGGTCTTTAGTACCTTTTTAGAGACTCTCTCGCTCACAGAACGTGTCAGATTCAGGTAGACGTGCAATCCGTACTGCTAAATCATTGCCAAACGTGCAGGTTAAGATATATCTACCTAGGAATTGCTATTCACTTGTGGTCACCTACCTGCCCTTTCACTTACAAGGAACACATCTCACAATCCCTGTACAATTTCTTTCTAAATCTAGAATTCGGTACTTTGGCAGGGGAAGAATTCTTCCATTGATTGAATGTATTTTCATGACATTTCCTTAAATCATAGTCAGAGTTCCGAGATCATCAGGCAAATGTAAACTTCAGGTGAAATAGGTAAGCTGATGTCATAGGTGATTAAAAAACAAAAATTTAGTATTTCCTGGTGAATTCTCCAAAACCTGGACTAGAAAGATATCCCCTGCTTGTGGTGGTTGTGTTTCATACAAGATGACTATTCTTAGACTGCTCTGGGTTCATTTTCCAGCCGTGATTCTAAATCAGTAATGCACTGATAGTTACTGTACGTCAGGGAATAAATCACCGTATATGTTATAAGAAGTATGAGAGCTCCACTATATTGAGAAATGAAACTTCTCTCAATCTGTTCCCGTATCATAAAACTGGCTTTCCATTCTGTTGTGTGACATTTATTGAGTGGATCAAATCAGCAGTTGTCATAACGTTTACACCCAAATGGTTTGCCCGTGCTTCCTTCTAACACAGACAAAATGAAAGTGATGGGGTCTATCGCGAGTCAGAGAGCAGGGACCTCTTTTCCGGTGATGCCTTGTTATGTCGATAGAATGAAAGTTTTGGGGTACAAGGAATGGATCCAATGTCAGGGAATGGAGATGCATTTTCCCATGATGCCTTGCTATATATGTAAATGTAAGTTGATTCTGTGGTACAGAGATGAATCCAGTGATCAGGAATGTAGCAATAAATGTCCAATATTCTGCATTATCTCCTTCACGCATTCACTTTGCCTCATTCTGCATTTACTAACATCAATAATGCACGCAGTGTGCACACAACAGGCTAACAAACATTCTTCTAGCACTTGTATCCCCGAAAACAAACATTTTCTGTTTTGACTAGCAATCATGGGAGACAGCGACAACATGCAGAATCTACTGTAGTTGCAGATCCAGTGCAGTTTGTTGAGGAAAATATTATGATTCTATATATATATCTGATTAATATGTGCTTGATTAAGTCTGCGTGTATGGGAGATCAGGAATTATCTGGAGTTTCTGTTTAGATAGTTGGAAAGATACAACACCTGAAAGGCACCGATTACATTTACATATCAACTGGTCTTCAAAGGAGTCTCTATCTAGGAAAACACACCTTGGGTTAGAGGAAAAGGGATGGCTGGGAGAATTCACACTTAAATAAAATAACAGGACAGACAACACTTTGGGCCTTGGGAGAGTAAATCATATTTACATATCCATTGAGCTGAGGAATTGGCTATTTACAACATGGGAACCAATTCCTTTAAAAATAGGTTGGTAAGACACACGCTGCACACATTTCACAGCACACACACAATGTAGCAGATATTATTATACAGAGGGAATGTGTGAGTGTTATGAATGTATTGTAACTGTAATACTATAACTCTGTAACATTCTTCTTCTGTAATATTTAAAGGATCACTATAGGGTCAGGAACACAAACATGTATTCCGGACCCTATAGTGTTAACACCACCATGCCTCCATAAATATAGCAAAATCTTACTGTAGTCAAGCCTGAAGCTGTAATGCTGCATGCTGTTAGACTCAGAAAAACAAGCAGTCTGCTGACATAATCAGAAGTGGTAGTCTGATCCAATCACAATGCTTCCCCATAGGATTGGCTGAGACTGACAAGGAGGCAGATCAGGGGTAGAGCCAGCATGATTCAAACACAGCCCTGGCCAATCAGCATCTCCTCATAGAGATGAATTGAATCAATGAATCTCTATGAGGAAAGTTCAGTGTCTGCATGCAGAGGGAGGAGATACTGAATGTTTGGATGCATTTTAGGCAGCAATGTCCCAGGAAGGATCTCTAACAGCCACCTGAGAAGTTATCACTAGGCTGAAAAGACAGTGTTCACAGCAAAAAGCCTGAAGGTAATGATTCTACTCACCAGAACAAATTCAATAAGCTGTAGTTGTTCTGGTGACTATTATGTCCCTTTAACTGGGCAGATTCTAAGTAAAGATTTCTCTCTGGTAAGAACTCTGGTGTTGGCTGTTTATTTGTAATATCGGGTAGAATACCTTAGTAGTGCTAGTCATATATTTATCTGGACAAGGGGATACAGGTATATGTTAGTTCTTGGAAGAGGTGACACAGGGATATTGCATTCACTATTAATACACAACGCAGAGTGGATTTCTCTCAGAAGGATACCAATTGGAGGTATTGGTGGTGAGAGAAGAATTATACAACACAGTTATGTGGAGAATCTGTGCACCTACATGCAGAATCACCGCTATTCACAGCTGGCCTCCCAAACTCTTCATGCAAAGTGATCTAAGAAAATCAGGCCCAGGGCTGCTTGTTAATACCAATGATGGAAAGTTTACCTTAAAGGGAACCTCCGGGCACAATAACAACTTCATTCGAACAAAGTGGTTATGGTGTCAGGAGTGTTTCGTTAAGCGGAATAATATGTGTATATGCCGTAAAATTGCCAGCAAATGTATCAATTTAAGATTCCGATAGTTTGCCATCTTGGCTGATGCAGTGGACCGTCTACGTATCTGCATACTCTCCCAAAATGCAGTTGTGCATGTAGCAGGTTACAACTGATGCATTGTGTGAAAGTGCAGATAGTACAAGCACCCCTCAATGCCCACATAGTTGGTATCATGTTGGTATAATTTAAGGACAGAGCACAGAATAAAGCTTCAATAATAATAATCTGTCTAATCATTATTTATATGGTGCCAGCTGTGACTGACAAATTAGTTTAACCCCTTAAGGACATATGACATGTGTGACATGTCATGATTCCATTTTATTCCAGAAGTTTGATCCTTAAGGGGTTAAAATGGGATAAAATACATTTCCGGCAGGCTTTAAAAAAAATCCCTCAAATTATATTTATCTAAAGGGACACTATAGTCACCCAGATCACTTCAGCTCATTCTAGTGGTCTAGGTGCAGTGTCCCAGTTCCCTCAACCCTGCAATTGTAAATATTGCAGTTATTGAGAAACTGCAATAATTAAACTGCAGGGCTAACTCCACCTCTACCAAACGGCCACTAATGGCGCTTCCGGGCTGTTAGGCGACTTTTGGCTGCCCTGGACATCGTCTCACTCGACATGAGGACACCCTGCATCACCCAAAACTTCATAGAAAAGCATTGAGTTAATGCTTTCCTCTGATGTTGTCCTAATGCGATCCCTGTGCTCGCCGCGGATGCACATTAGGTACGTAACGTCGGTCCAAATCAGGGAGGAGCGAAGGTGGAGCCTGACCCACTACCGAGGGACATCTGAGCTGGATTCAGGAAAGTGAATGAAGGGCTTTTAACCCTTTCTGCTCTGCGAAGGGGGAGGGAGGTGCGTAAGCGAAGGGGGCACTAATTTTGTATTCCTTGCCTATAGTTTCCCTTTAAAAAAAAGTTCAGTTATCATTTAATATGCCATTCACAAATCATGGGTTCGAACATACAAATAACATATACATAATGCTTGATCCTACATGTAATATAATTATAAAGTATATATATTATACATTATTATTATTATTATTATTATATTATTTATATAGCACCAGCAAGTTCCATAGCACTGTACAATGATATCAATATATTCTATTCGCCAGGGCTACATTTTCACTTGCCAAAGGCTAGTTACAAGTGGCAGTTTTGAGCCTTGCTATATTCTACACATGACCGTACGTAAAATATTTAATCCTATACAGAACACATAGTCCTTTCTGGAAGATATTCTGGGTCCTGTATGTAAAGGCTCACACTTTGTAGCAGTCCTTGTGATTCAGGAGAGATTGGATCTTTTACTCACCAATAAGATGCCCCACGTAGGTGCTGAAGGGATCTTTGGAAGGTTTGGTGAAAGCCATGAATGTACTAAATTAGATGTCTGTGTACACGAAGGGCTCAGCAGTTAATCCCCTGGGATTAGATCTCCCCCCAGATCCCAGCCCTGGCTCTCTCTGTAGTTTCCATGCAGTACAGTGAGCTGTGAGATTTACCTGCTCTGGGTGAGGGGGCGGGGAGAGATACATGGCTCTGCCCAGAGAGCAGGTACACAGGTACAGCTTGTGGACTCTGACTGTCACGTGAGTCTCATGCAATGCTTACAGTAACCCTGCAGGGAGGGAGGGTGTTTACTGCAAGATGATTGGAAATCAAGGCATGGCACAGGTGATATGAAGTGACACCACGCAAAGCAATGACACCGGGCCCTAAAGGGTCGTCATGGCTTAATTTTAATAAATTATTCTTTTACAGAGTTATTCACTAAACACCAGATTTTTTTCTGGATTGATATTTTTAGCCAACCAGACTGAATCTCCTCCAATCAGCCGGATATATTCAATGTCTGAGTTAAAATCATTACCTTTCTACACCAAGAATCAAATATAGAATATGTACAAAGCACAGAGTTTAAACATAATTAGGATGGACATTTACAAATTATAATTCACTTGATTTTAGGTATGTGAACGATGATTTAAAGTACTATTTGATCCCCCCCCCATGATTTTAGAGGCCTTATACCCAGCCGCTGACTGCTCACTGTTTAGTAGACTTGACCTCACTCGTAGACCTGCCCCCAGGGTTATTCAGGTGGGGGCATAAGGGATTTCTATTGACCCCCATAGGCAGGTGATTGTCTTGAAAGCTCTGACTTGCCTCCAATTGAATAACCCTGGCACCGAAGCTAGTGCAACCATCATGCAAATAGTGTGGATTGTTCAAATCTGAGCCCTGATTTTCAGCTGTTTGGCAGTTCGGTCTGAATGAAATCCCGACCAATTTCATGTTCATTCGAAGCATGCTTTGCAATATCCAGACATGGTTACATACTGTGAACAAGTTGCAGTCCATTCGGTACGGGGTCATTCGGACGTTAGTGAATAATCCTGTAGATCTACTCAGAACACATTAAAGTGGACGTACCACCTAAACAGCGTCTCGCAATGCTGGGAGCAAGTGTAGAGTAACCAAAAGGAATCCTGGGAAATATGCGTCTACTGGAGCCATAGCCACACCTGACACCAGGTTATTAGAAACACCCAGCCACTTAAGCCATAAAAAACCAAAAATACTTCCAACGAAAGGACAGAGTGTAGCTGATGTCTCCTAGAAATCCCAGCTTTTCGCGTAATTAATACTAACTGCACCCAGATTTTCAACCGGTTAAAGATCTCCAAGTGTATACTCGTCAAGGCCATAAAAAGAAGCCACACAATGCCTTTCTGCATAATTAAAGGTTTTACATGGTATTAACTGCACGAATGCACAAAGCATTGCTAGCGCAGAGCTTAACCCTTGGAGAGCAAATATCTATCTAACACGACTCAGACACCCAAGGGTTAAATTTGCAGATGAAAGTAATTTTTAAAGTTACAAAAAATGGCCTGATGTGGCTTTTTTTATGACAGCAACCTACATTTTGCGCATAGTAGAAATCTGGGGACCTGTTATTCAATTGAGGTTTAACATATATATTATAATATTATACTGTAACAATACATGTCTCCTGTCTGAGTAATGTGGAGTTAACTTACTGTTCTATAAGTGATTTCCCCTTTCTGGTCTGACATTTACTGTCCTGACCTGGTGTACATTCCAAAATACCTGCTTTGGCGTTTATAGTCACAACATTATTTGAAAGTTTTTTTATTTATTTTAACCTAAATTTTGCAATTTTTGCAATTCTATTGTCAGTTTGTTACAGTTCAGAATTTCCCTTTGACTGAAACACATGGGATTTTGGTAGTTTCCAGGGTGAAGTAAGGTCCCAATGGTTTCAGCCCCCACCTTTTTATACCCCCCACACCCCCACTTCCCTTTCCTCAACATCTCACAAATTTTGCTCCTTTTCCCTTTTATGTAAAAGTCGAGCTTTGAAACTCAACGAATGTTACGTTAAAGCTTGAACCTATTGATGGAGAAGGTTGTGCTACTAACATAAAGTACATATTTAAACCTGTTTTTGGTTTAGATCTGGGGCTTTGAAGCCATAATGTTTAACAAGCCATAATGGCACAGGGGTTCGTACCCAGGCACCTAAAATTTCAGTTTTTTAAAAATGTATCTGTAAACCATGCCGTTTATATTAAATACATGGTTTCTTGTCTCTTAGAAATGTAATTTCATAGGTTATCAGACATTATCAGACATTACGTTATTATTCACTAAACAATGGTCTATTGTGAGTTGACTATCAAATTACAAAACCAAAAAACAAATGTAAGTCTGAGCAATTGCACATTATAGAATTATTAAAAGCAACGATTTTGCTCAAACAAATGCGACTCTCAAGGTGATTCAGGCTGCGTTCATATGTGTCATTTATAGGGTTAAAATCATTTTGCCATTAATGTGTCAGTCTCAGAAGTGTGTTAGTGTAATAGGTTTACAAAACACACCGAGACCTGTCCCAGCACGTCAGTAACACACGCCCTGCTCTCAATATCCGGAACAGACTGGGCAACGAACCTTTATCATTGCTACAGAACAAGATCCTTTCAATCCACCTTAAGATTGTCTT
The DNA here is from genome assembly GCA_933207985.1 of Pelobates cultripes. Lineage (NCBI taxonomy): Eukaryota > Metazoa > Chordata > Amphibia > Anura > Pelobatidae > Pelobates > Pelobates cultripes. The sequence goes on along the minus strand of OW240916.1, from coordinate 10,160,351 downwards.
GTTTACAGAAAGCGACTTTACACAAAATGTCATTTTCGTTTGTATTGCGGAGTTTTTGAAAAACATGAAGTCCGGTTTTAAAGAAAATATTTTCTTTTATAATGTAAATCTGCATTTTTCAGATAGCCGCAACTGTTCCAGAGAAACAAAATGAAAAGATAAACGTGATTGAAAACGCAAACACACAGCACATGAACAAGTGCAAATTTAGAACCAAAAGCAGTATTGATTAACGTGCTAACAGTTTCACACCTGCAACTCTAGCAAATGGGATTCATAGTCACTAGCCTCCATGTGGCCACTAACCTCCATATAGTCACTAGCCTCCATGTGGCCACTAACCTCCATATAGTCACTAGCCTACATGTGGCCACTAACCTCCATACAATCACTAGTCTCAGTGAAAGGATTATGGACTACCATATAGTCACTTACTTCCATATAGTCACTAGCCTCTATGTGGCCACTAACCTCCATATAGTCACTAGCCTCCATGTGGCCACTAACCTCCATACAATCACTAGTCTCAGTGAAAGGATTATGAACCACTGACAGCTCCACATAGTCACTTACCTCCATATAGCCACTTAACTTCATACAGTCACTAGCCTCCATGTGGCCACTAACCTCCATATAGTCACTAACCTCTTCGAAAGGATTATGGACTACTGACACCTCCATATTGCCACTTACCTTCATACAGCCACTTGCCTTCATACAATCAATAGCCTTTATAGTCACTTACCTCCATATAGCCACTTACCTTCATACAGAAACTAGCCTTCATATGACTATAAACCTCCATATAGTCACTAACCCCTGTGAAAGGATTATGGACTACCAACCCCTCCTATAGTCACTAGCCTTCATATGGAAAATAGACTCCATATAGTTCCTAGAATCAATTTAGCCAATAGCTTACATGTATCAAATGGACTCCATACAGAAATTAGGCTCATATAACTACTAGATTCCATACAGTGACTATCCTCTATATTGCCATATATCTATATATCCTTCATGTAGCCTCTGACCTTTATATAGAAAACAGCCTCCATACAGCCCGAATCTTCATATATCAAATTACCTGCCAATAGAAAATGACCCCTATATAACCACTAGCCTCTGTACAATCACGATCCTCTGTACAGCCATTACTCTCCATATAACCATTCTTTTGTAGAGAATATGCAAATATATAAACATTTTAATGATTCATCTGATCTGCAACTAGTTCCATGCCCCAAGGTAACTGTATATGGTGTCACAGAGTATGTCACATCCAGTCTCTGTGTATCTATTGTCTGCAGAATGTAAGGGACGCTCCCCACACCCTGGAACTGGTTTGGGTATCTTCCTATGTAGAAAGATCTTCCTGGTACGTTTTTACTTTGTAACATGTTCTGCTTGTGTTGCCTTTTAAATGATTTCATTTCTTTAAATGGAAACAGGAATCATGTGATTACTTACAACATTCCATTTCACAACAAATGATGTCATAAGCAGCGATCATGTCTTTTTTTTTTTTTTTTTTAGAAATCCATTCTATTGCAAATTGTATCTTTACTATTTTGGCCCGATATCAGGTTACCTGTGACAGGTATTTAGTGATTTGCTTTCAGCCTTTCAGGTGATGTAGAGATACAAAGGAACATTGTTACCTTGGAGGCGACAAAAATTGATTTTCCTATTTAGCTAGATATTTAGCCGAAGCTCTGTACTGGTGCAGTAAATGATTAATTTATCTCCCCTGTCACTCACCCACACAAAACCAATCCTATATATTTGGAAATGGCCCAACATATGTTCACAGGGCTTATCCTCATTTCCTTGATTGCTACCAAGACAGTAGCATCGGTGGACATTTATACAAATATGGGCAAAGTGGAGCAATCACTGTGGAGACCAAGGGAATCAGAATGCACATTAAATCGGTTTCGAGCCTCATTAATCATCCAATATTGGACTCAATAATTGTACCTACCTACTGTGTAAAGTGTTCACCAACTGCCATGTATGCAGTCACAGATCAGCTGTCAGTCAGAACATATGAAAGGGGGTAAGACCCTGAACGAAGCCTTCTTACCATGCAGGTATTAGATATGGACAGTAAAAGAGGTATATCCTCCTCTAACATAACCTATGTAAGGTCTTACGGTGTGCAAAATGTCCAGGGTTGTTGGTTGAAATTTTATTTGTCTTTTCAGACATAACGATTTACTTGAAAGAAAGAATTAAGGCAATATGCCACAAAAAGGATACATTGAGAGTAAAACAGAATAAAGGCAATATGCCACAAACAGGATATCTTGAAAGTAAATGAATAAAGTCTTTTATATACAAGTAGGTTTGACATTATTCCCAAATAGATTAGTAATCTGGGGAATGTCACACTGCAGCCAGGTTCAGGATGATACAGGGTTGAAAGGGCTAAAGCTGGTAAGTACTTTCAGTATAATGTAATACAGGTTGCTTACAGGATTATGCATGCAGTAGTTGTTGCAGTATAATGTAATACAGTTGACAGGATTATGCAGAGTTGCAGTAGTTGAGACAGGTAAGTAGATTCCAGTATAAAGTAATACAGGTTGCTTACAGGATCATGGTAGCAGTTGAAGCAGTTAAGGATCTTCAATATGGTAGATCAAGCAGGTAAGTCTCTTCAGATTGAAATAATGCAGATAAATACAGAATGATTTCAGGAGCCAGGATCAGAAGTTATATGTCAGAACACTGACTTCAATGTCAAGGCCCTGTTGTGTGCAGGGTGTAGACTTATAAAGCCTCCTCATCAGTGAATACCGGTGAGGATGTTAAAGTGAGTGAAGATTTTATTGGCTAGGGAGGCCACTAGAGGTGAAGATCATGAAGTTCACATAAAGGGCCAGTAATAAATGAGAAAAGCCTTGCTTGTCAGATTTAGAATCTGACAACGAGGGGCTTGCAATCCACTGGTCCATGGACCAGGAGAGGAGAGAATGGCTCTGGAGTGATACTGCTCACTGCTTCCAAATAAATCATGGTGTAATAGAGATAGATATAGGCATAAGAGGATATATTCCCAAGTCCCCAGTGACTACTAGGCTTTTGGGGGGGGCTTAACACATCATGTAAGAAGTTTCTTTGCTACTTAATGGTCATTGGGACATCCAAAACATCCATTTGTTTCAATGGTAGAGACAGAGAGCTGGACTTCATCAGTCTTTGCTATGGCACTGAAAGGGCCACGTAAATAGAGACAGACAATCTGGCACTGAAAGGGTCAGTGGAGTTACAGCTACAGTGAGCCAGCCTGGCGCTGAAAGTGAATGGGTCAGTGTAGTTACAGACACAGCCTGGCATGAAATGGATCAGTGTAGTTACAGACACAGCCTGGCATGGAATGGGTCAATGTAGTTACAGAGGCAGCCTTGCTTGGAATGGGTCAGTGTAGTTAGAGAGGCAGCCTGGCAAGGAATGGGTCAGTGTAGTTACAGAGGCAGCCTGGAAAGGAATGGGTCAGTGTCGTTGCAGAGGCAGCCTGGCAAGGACTGGGTCAGTGTAGTTACTGAGGCATTCTGGCATGGAATGGGTCAGTGTAGTTACAGTGGCAGTCTGGCAAGGAATGGGTCAGTGTAGTTACAGAGGCAGCCTGGAAAGGAATGGGTCAGTGTCGTTGCAGAGGCAGCCTGGCAAGGACTGGGTCAGTGTAGTTACTGAGGCATTCTGGCATGGAATGGGTCAGTGTAGTTACAGTGGCAGTCTGGCAAGGAATGGGTCAGTGTAGTTACAGAGGCAGCCTGGTATGAAATGGGTCAGCGTAGTTACAGTGGTAGTCTGGCAAGGAATGGGTCAGTGTAGTCACAGAGGCAGCCTGGCAAGGAATTGGTCAGTGTAGTTACAGAGGAAGCCTGGCATGAAATGGGTCAGTGTAGTTACAGTGGTAGTCTGGCAAGGAATTGGTCAGTGTAGTTACAGAGGAAGCCTGGCATGAAATGGGTCAGTGTAGTTACAGTGGTAGTCTGGCAAGGAATTGGTCAGTGTAGTTACAGAGGAAGCCTGGCATGAAATGGGTCAGTGTAGTTACAGTGGTAGTCTGGCAAGGAATGGCTCAGTGTAGTTACAGTAGTAGTCTGGCAAGGAATGGGTCAGTGTAGTTACAGAGGCAGCCTGGCAAGGAATTGGTCAATGTAGTTACAGTGGAGCTGGGTAGGTCTAGGTTTTTATGGCTAAAATGTTTGCAGTAATCAGGAGACAGGGAGCAAAAAAACTGCAACAGGCAGAAATAAACAAAGAAACGTTTAATAGGCCTTTTATCAGGAATTTCATCCCTAATCGCCCCCATGATCCAAATTCAAATCAGCAAGAGATCTGTCTGTCTGTCCTCTTCCATGAAATCGGAATGCCAACCCTCAGTCCAAGTCTTAGATTTGAATACATTTCCAACGTTCTATTTCAAACAGCAGATTCTGACTTCTGTTTAGAACCTTGACAGCCACAATGATCATCAGATGGAGAGAGTTCTCATATTCTCAGATTGACTCATAGATTCGAGAGAATAAACAGCGTTTAAAGTTTCTTTAAACAAAACCTGCAGGATGAAAACGCTGTTCAAAACACAATGCAAGCTATTTATTTTCCTCTTTGTTGACTCTCTGTCAATTAAATTTCCATCCTCACTCTCTTATCTTATCTAATAACTACTGCATTGAAACACACCTGTCGCAGAACTGGAAAAACCAGTATTGTTATCAGTGTTACACTGTAAAGCAGCGTTTCCTGTGGCTGCCACACGGTAGCGCTGTGGTCCCACATCTTCAGTCCATTGCCGCATGACTGCAATACCTGGATTTTCTGTGTGTTTTCCCAAGACAGCCCAATTTGTCATTAAAATATAAAAAAGGTGCTATAACTCGGCCTGAAATTACCTTCCTTCTATGTACTGTTTAAAGGAGCTAATCTGCTCCGATGGGTTCGGAGCAGGCATTGAACCTCTATATAGAAATATAGAGGGAGGTAAACACAGGGAAAGCTCTCAGGACTGGGTAATAGAATTCAGCTTCCCCCGGATATGTTACAGAATTGAAATTCAGCCTTCGATGCATATGTTTTCAGCAATTTATTCTGTCCAGGCTCAGCGCAAACATGAGCCAGTAAGGATACGTAAACATTACATGCATTGCAGTGAATCACAAACACTACTTCATTAAATCCAGAATAATAAGTACATTATCCATATCAAGTGGTTTGCATCCGTTATCGTACTACATTTCCCATAATTCTCTGCCAGACATGCACCTCATATTTTAGAAACAGTTAACACTTTTCTATAACGGTAAAATCTCTCTCATGTCGTCTATCATAGACCATCGGAGCAAAGACAATCTGTTACTTGATGTCAATTGTCATAGAACATGTGTGACAAGGAGATCTACTAAACCTGTGCATGCCAGGAAAATTTGGTTTGGCCAAAGCATTTTTTCCAAAAAAAGAAACATTTTTGAAACACCTGAATTTTAGCCATATGTTTCGGCTTTGTAAAAATTTGGTACATTTGATAACAAAAACCTGCAATAAAGCATGTATAATATATTAATATATATTTTTTGTTGTTGACTGTTCTACGATTTTCCCCTCTTTTGGTTACTTTTACTCACTTGATGAGTGAACTATATGACGGGAAAATGCTCCTATCAGTGTACTGAAAAAAATATTCATAGAATTATATTATCATAAAGTTTGCAGCACAAGGATTGGTACACTTTCACTCCTTTTTCAATTTTTTTTTCTCTTGATTAGGTTCCTGAATTGAAATTTTGCTGAGCCGATCCAACATCTGGCTGTCCCGAAAACGTTTCTATCTTCCGTAAAATGTATCCTGCAGAACCGAGATTTGTCTATGTGCACAAGTGTAATGTATGTGCATAAGTAAAATATTGTCACTCATTATTCAGTACAGCAAAAAATCTAATTTAATTTTATACTCCTGGAGCCATTATTTGCTAATAAGTAGGAACTTCTGTTTCCTTTACGCAGCCGGACTGACAGGAAGTGCTCACTGAGAGGGAGAGGACCACTAAGGGACAGGGAGGGAAGAGGGACTGTATGTCAAAGAAACACACTGCGGGGCTTGAGAAGGTGAAAAAAAGAGACACACAGAGGGACTGGGGTGAGAGAGACAGATGGGCTGGGGGTGAAAGGTACACACACAAAGGGGCTGGGAGAGAAGGAGTCACACAAAGGGGCTGGGAGGAGTAAGACACACAAAATGTTGGAGGATGTAAGAGTCATACAAAGAGGGGAGATAAGAGACACACAAGGGAAGAGTAAGACACAAAATGGGGAAAAAATAGGAGATAAGATACATTAAAGGGGGTAAGACTTAAAAGAGGGGATAAGAAACACAAAAGGGAGGTTAAGAGGCACACAGGGGAAGATGTTATCATTTTTTGGGGGGGGAGGGGGAATACATCTTCGCCTATGTACCCAAAAATCCTTGCAGCGGCCCGGGTGATAAGCCTGAACAGAAAAATCTTGCTTATTTGAATCTAGTGTTTGTCTCTTGTAAAGTGATTATTACAAATATATGTATATTTTTAAATACTCTTTTAAAATGATTTCAAAAGGATAAATACTCAAAAACCACAGAAAAGCAAAACAATCTATTTTCCAAAAAGCTGAAATGCTTGCAATCATGCAATATAGGTCATATAGGCATTAGGTTCCTATATGGTGAATGGAAAATTATAGAAATTAATATTGCTCTATAAATTAAAGGACCGCTCTAGGCACCCAGACCACTTCAGCTTAATGAAGTGGTCTACGTGCCAGGTCCAGCTAGGGTTAACCCATTTTTTTATAAACATAGCAGTTTTAGAGAAACTTGCGTGATTCTTACTGTGAAAATCACAGTGAGAACACGCAAGCGTCCATAGGAAAGCATTGTAAATGCTTTCCTATGATACCGGCTGAATGCGCATGCAGCTCTTGCCGCGCGTGCGCATTCAGCCGAAAGAGAGGAGAGGAGGAGGATCGGAGGCGGAGAGCTCCCCGCCTGGCACTGGAGAAAAATAAGTTTTAACCCCTTCCTCTCCCCAGAGCCCGGCGGGAGGGGGTCCCTGAGGGTGGGGGCACACTCAGGGCACTATAGTGCCAGGAAAACGAGTATGTTTTCCTGGCACTATAGTGGTCCTTTAAGAATTTGGCACATTGGTGATTTATGTTGGGGACCTTCAATCTCTGGTGGAGATATCAAGAGAGATATAAAAATCATAGATTATTAAATATCCGTCGGAAACCAATATTTCCGCTCTGTAAACAACTCCGGCATTATCAGCCGGTGAAATCATATAAAATGCTATAACGTGATTTTTTTTTATCTTGCTCTAAAGCCGTCACACTTTATTTAGAAATCTATCTATAAATACTTTGTTGGAGCACATGATTTGCTTTTCTTAAGGAAAAAGTCTTTGAGAAGTACAGGGTGAAGGTCCAGGCAGCTGGACAAAAACAGCAATAAATATATATCGACAGAACAATAGTGGACGTCCGAAGATCTCTCGGCTTAGATCATGTGCCCCCTCGCCCTGTGCTGAAGAATACTATTATAAGAAAAAGCAAATGTCTGGTAAATGAATAGCAACAGGATAGAATTTCAGTTATGATAGTAAGGTTTATATCTTGTAATGAAATCAAGACTTCTCCCTAAAAATAGATCTGGGCTCCTGCATGAAATACTGATATAATATGCCTAAAATAATTTAAAGGCATCTGATAGTCCCAAAAATAAAATTAGTTTTATTTTTCCCCAGGACCATAAGTTCTCTGCTTATTACAGTGACATTTGTCCTGCGGAAAATTTTCAGTAAAATATATTTTTACTCACCTTGCCTGCCTGCAACGACTCTATCTTCACCAGCAATCATGCTGACAAAGTAACTGAACTAATGAAGATTGGACCCTGGTGCAAGAAATCCTTTAGGGTCCCCTTCTAGCCCAAACGTAGACCCTCATCTTTCGTACAGTTCCATTGATGCTATGCCAGCTGGGGATTTACCATTGCCCATTCTTGCAGGGATGTATTTGTGAGCAGTGTTTGTGTGTTTGAATGTAAGCATGTTTTTGTATGGAGTACGTGTGAGCATGTAGAGGTGTACTTGGATGTACTGCTGTCATTGGAATCCAGTGGTGTATTTTTGGGAAGTGTTTGCATTTGAACGAAGAGGTGTTATTTTATATAATTTTGGAGTCTGAATGCAGGGTTGTGAAGGGCTGTGCTGACCTCTTCCACACTTTAGTCCAATTCAATACTTCTCATAGAGAAGCATTGAGGACAAGAAGTTCATGAGCAGCAAACGCCGTGCCCCTCAAATCAAACACTTTTTATGAGAAGCATTCTGAAGAGGTGACGTGTGAAAACCGAGTCTGACTTGGTTCTCACAGGGGAAGCACCTCTAGTGGTTGTCAGGAAAACAGCCACTAGTGAGTTGTTTAAAGGGACTCTCCAGTGCCAGGAAAACAGTCTGCTAGACAGTTTAGCATAGGGTTCGATAGGACTATGTTGTAGCAGGGAAGTTCCCCCTTTGGCATTTAAACTTTATGCCGTTCTCCTGGTTGAGCATACTTATTACCTTTTCTGGCTCTCATTATTGTGGAGAGCCATTTCATGTTGAGTCCCACAGAGGCTACGGTAATCCTTCTCTTTCTTCAAAGATTTAATTAAGGACACGTATACCACCTTTTCTATTATTTTATTTTGTCATTTTCTTTTTTCTTTATTAACTACCCTATTGGCAAGTCTCTGTATCTAGCCCAGACACCCTATCTGTACTTCCTAGTATATCTCCCTATTATTACAGCACTTTTTCTTCCTATACAATTTTCAAGTATACTAGTGGACCGTGGTGACATTCAATATCCATTTAGTTTATTGAGGAATTCCTATTTGGTCTTTTCATAGACTATTATACTTTATTATATTTCCTCTTTAATACTAATTACCCAACTATTTTGAGTCAGAGTACACCCAGGTTTTTTTAATTGGTGTTGGCACTTCACCATTCACGTTTTTCTTGGTATATTTAATATATTCTCTGTATTCAATAAAGATTTTTTATTTTTATGTGACGTTTGATATTAGGAGGTATTTTCCTATGGGTCGGCATTTCCACCCACTTGTTGTGAGCGGATCTTCCACCCCATTCTTTTTCTAATTAACCCTGCAAGGTAATTATTGCAGTTTATGAAAACTGCAATAATTACAGTTGCAGGGTTAAGGGTAGTGGGAGTTGGCACCCAGACCACTCCAATGGGCAGAAGTAGTCTGGGTGCCTGGAGTGTCCCTTTAACTCTGCAATGATGATATTGCCTTATCTACTACAGTATCATCTCAATGAAGTGGCCTTCAGGGCTAAAACTGAAGGCCGCTTCATTGAGATGATACTGTCTGGGTTACTATAGCGGTCCTTTAAAATTAAAAAGGAATGTATTGCTAAACCTTTTGTAGATTAAATAGCAGTCTACAGCACCTGATGGCTTTACTTGCCTTGCTACAGATGTATAAAGGGGAGAATGCATAATTTAGACATTGCTCGATTAATCAGCAGATCCATCATAATATTATGACCTTCTGAGTACAGCAAAAGCTAAATATTTTACATAATTTTTCCAAAGTGAGTATTTCAGCAACGTGTAAATTGTCAAAATGTTCATCATTCCCTCGCTTTGCAAATTCTTGTCTTATTTATTTGTGTAAAGTTGTTTGTTCGTGTGTGCTGATACCTATATAATGTAATGTCAGAAAGTAATGTTTCCCTTTTGCACTGCATGGTGACAGGTAAAATATTTAGACTTTATAAATAATTAAGGCGCATCAACTGTAACCTTAATGTTGCATCATCTTATACTAGATCAGAATGAATAAACGGAAAACAACTGATTTGCCTTTTGTTGTAGTGTTTTTTGTTTTGTTTTATTTTTATTTTTGCTTCTGAGAAGTAGAGTTGAACACGTAGGCTTCCATGACTAGTTTTTATAATTAAAACTTGTGAATTCTGGTGGATTAACTAGATCAGTTTGAAGGAGGTTGCTTTTGCCCCGATGGTTCCTGCTTCTGGGACATCTGAGGGCATCGAGAAGGCAGCTTTGACCTTACAGAGAGAGCGGAGCTGCAGCCAGAGCTGACTTTCGATACCTTGGAGTAGGAACTTGAGAGAGACTACGTGCGCCTGTTTCGACAGTCAGGTCTTGTCCGGCAGTGTGAGGTCCAGAGAATGGAGACAACCGGTCTCATTTCCCAGCGGCAGTGTGAACTCCCGGGAATGGAGACAACCGGTCTCATTTCCCAGCAGCAATGTGAAGTCCCGGGAATGGAGGCAACCGGTCTCGCTCCCCAGCGGCATTGTAAAGTCCTGGGTATGGAGACAACCGGTCTCATTCCCCAGAGGCAGTGTAAAGTCACGGGTATGGAGACAACCGGTCTCATTCCCCAGCGGCAGTGTGAAGTCCCTGGAACGGAGACAACCGGTCTTGTTCCCCAGCGGCAGTGTGAGGTCCAGGGAACGGAGACAACCGGTCTCATTCCCCAGCGACAGTGTGAAGTCCCAGGAATGGAGACAACTGGTCTCGTTCCCCAGCGGCAGTGTAAAGTCCAGGGAATGGAGACAACCGGTCTCATTTCTCAGAGCAGTGTGAAGTCACGGGAACGGAGGCAACCGGTCTCATTCCCCAGCGGCAGTGTGAAGTCCAGGGAATTGAGACAACCGGTCTTGTTCCCCAGCGACAGTGTGAAGTCCTGGGAATGGAGACAACCGGTCTTGTTCCCCAGCGGCAGTGTCAGTTATCGGCAGAGATTCTGGTGGGCCAACTGGCACCCCAACTGGGTACCTCTGCCAATCATTGCTTGATAGTACCACCAAGTACTATAAGCACAGCACCGGACACCATAAGCACCGTAGTCCCCTTAGCCTTTGCAGCTTGGCTAGGGTCTTGATGTCCCTTCCCACCCTGGACCAACACCTGGATCCAGCTCCCATCGGGAAGACCTCTTCTCCAAGAGAGTATAGCTATATAGCAATCCAAAGAGCAGTGTAACAAGATATTATAGCAGTTTTTTCTTTCCCCCATAGACATTAGTTGAGACTGAATGCTGGGGTAGTCTGTTTAATCTGGCCAAATGGCCCATTTGGTGACATGCCCCCAAACACACCCATAAAACACCCACCATGTGCCATAAAATACCGTGTCACTGTGACTCAGCATAAAATGCTAAATATTATAAACACATTAAAATACACATTTCTCAAATAAGAACCCCCACAGTCTATACATTCCTGGATAGCCTGGACCTGTGTGCCCAACATATCCGAAAAGCGCTCAGAACCCACGAACACAGCCGAAACGCCACCGAGGTAAAGTTCTGACCAGCTGCACATATAGTCCCATGCCCAAAACAGTTCCATAAATTCAGGGGATTGCGGCCGGTCCCGTTCGGGAGTTCCCTAAGCATCATGCAGAGCTTGTTCACCTCATTCAGACGAATGATTCCACCGAACAGCGCTCTTCCAGGATGTAAAGTACCGAACGCAGGCCGGATGGAAGTTCAGCGGTGTTTGCGAGTTCGAGTGTCCGATTTCAATTCCATGCACTCAGTGACCAAACGCTGCTGCCTTCGTTCACGGGCTGCCACCACGTGTTCGGGCATATGAACGGTGGCCACCCAGATAAACACTTCGAACACTACTGGCAGAATCGTTACAAGGTGTCAATAATGTTTAACAAGCTCCCGGGTGGTCTTTAGTTCGGAAGTCAGTTTGGTTCCCGAACCAATAAGAAAATCACACGAAGTCTTTTCCCATGCTTTTTACAGGGCTCATAGTCTTTCGACAGGAGGCTGGCAAGCAGGCTCCTCCATGTTTGCCACAGAGATAACCAATGGTACTGCGGGCGCATAGTTGCGGCGGCATTCCCACACGTCAAGGGGAAGGCCACCGGATCCTTACCTGTCCTGCAGACACCCAGCGGGTCCGCTCACGCCTGGGACTGGGACAGGGCAGGCACATCTTGGTCTGGCGGCATTCCCACATGGTAATGGGAATGTCGCCCATCACTCACATAAGTTCCTGACGGGAGCTCCTCCCCCTCACACAGTGGCCGGGTCTGCAATCATTAGAGACGCCGGCTGCTGTCGATTAGATGCTTTTAAAGGTTTGTAATTAACCCTTAGAGTGCCATTCCATTTTGAATGTGTGGGTGTGTCACACACACTTGTCCACTGTCACATGCTTCCCTGCAGCCAATCAGGGAGCACCTTAGGCTATATATACCTTTTTTGTCCATTTCTCTGTGCCCTGTCATGGTTTCTATTGTGGTTATCCGAGAGTGCGTTCCTGGTAGTGATTCTAGTGTATTTGACCTTGGCTTTCCATCTGACTATCCGATCTCTGTATTCCTTGAACTTTGGCTTGGCACTTGACTATTCTGACTTCTATATTCCTTGACCCTTGGCTTGTTCATTGTTTCCGTGATTTCTGCGTTCTTGTCCATATCCTGTCTTGTGGTTTTTTGTTTTATACATTAAATCCGGCCATTCTAAGGCCCGGTAATACGTCTTTTTTTCTTTAATTTTTAAAAAAAGTTCTCCGTGTTGGGCATCAGCTATTCCTGACATTGTGTTGTGGATGAGACTTCGGTCTCTAATGTACGGTTCCCCATGTATTTCTATTTATTTCGTGTTATATACCCTGTTGACCGTTCAGGAGTACTCACGCGAATGGAACCTGTTCGTCTCCTGAACACGGACCACCACGGTACCCCATTAGAATGTTCACACTAACCAATCAGAATGTTCACATCTGCAACATAAGTGTGAAACTGTAAGGGAAGTAATTAATAAGTGCTCCCCTGGGTGGCCGCCATTTCGTATAGGTGAATGCCTCCCAGGGGGAACATTCGTATCCCGAAATGAGACGCTTCCTTTGCGGGGTCTTCACAGCAGGGGTTGGTGGAGACACTGTTGGAGTACTGGCGGTTTGGATCGCCCTGCCTTCTCCTAACAGAGTTTTAATCACTGCTTTCCCCTCTTGGGAACTGCGAAGACAGTGGAGACAGCCACCGGAGAGAGGCGCGAGCCCCAGTGGAGACCCTGGAGCTGTAAATCGGCTTCACAGCCGCAGAACCCCGCTTGCCACCTGGAAGTCCGTGCCGACCAATCAGGAGAAGGAGCTACCTTTCAAACTGGGTTTGCGCCATACTCCTGATGGGTCGGCATGAGTGAGCGCTGATTGGTCACTGCAGGGTGCAGGCAACCAATCAAAGAAGAAACACCCATTCAAACTGTGTTTCACATCCTTTCTCCTGATTGGGGTGGAGAAACCACTCTCCTCCCTGAGCTCTAATTGGCGCTAAATTTGAATCCACCGGTCTAAACCAAGCAACGCTGTGGAACTATATTTGGGGATGCACAGAGCACCGAGCCCAGGCTTTGTAGGATGGTTTCTCAGGCTCTGTGCATCCGGTAGCCCCGCTATTTGCAGGGACGCTAGTGTGGACACAGGTCTATCCAGGGATATATGTTTTACATGTGTGACCCCTTCCCGGGGTGCAGAGCCCCCCCCCATGTGTATATGTTTTAATGTATGTAACTGTGTCCTGTTGGTCTCTCCTAGAGCGGGAGATGGTTATCTGTAACCCACCCCCCTCTCCTGCCTGGGACAAAGGAAAGTGTATTAAAAGAGTGGAGACCCCCTGCTGTGTTCTGTGCATAAAAGCTGTGTGTTACAATAAAGATTGTCAGTGTTTGTATCTCCAGAACTCGGTCTTGTCCAGTTACTGAAGGGAAGAAAGGGTTAATCCCTGTGCCAGCTTGTCGCATTGGTGGAGGATGCAGCGTGGAAATTCCTTGTAAGGACTGAGAGCTAGTTCCCCTATCCAGCCACAGCTAGGAAGCGGACCCTTGGCCGAATTAATGAATGCCCCCTAACAGTCAATATCTTTCTTTTAGTGATTTCGGACGAATCCCTGATCGTTCAAAATTACGATAATTCTCAACTTGTATGAAACCGTATTCTCAACCCATATTATCCAAAAATTAGGTCTACTGACTTCCAGCAATGGTTTTAATACATTGGCCTGGAGGCATAGGCCTTGAACTTCCCAGGCTAATGTGCACAATACCTTGACAGAGGACAGAGTAAAAAAAATTACAAGTACTTTAAAGAGTACCTACCATGTTGTCTCCGAACAAAGAATCCAAGGTCAAAAGTAAAAGTTTACTGACACTTTAAATGGTAATACACATTATAAATTCGTACATGTGATTTATTTAAAAAACTATCTCATTTATACAGATATTGCAATAAATGCATGATCGATACCTCTAAATATGCTCAGATCAGGCCACATCTAATTTACATTAGCTTAATACCTCACCCTCATCTCTGCAACCTTGAATGCCTCCAGCAATTTAATTAGAATTTTAATTTTCATTATTCATCCAGTGCAACCACCGGCTAAATTATATCACGTTGAATTTAGCGATACAGATCCACGCAGGCCTGTTTGAAAACACATTCCCTTGTCAGGATTCCATTCATTTCCCCATGAATAATTTAAAATATAACAGAGCCTTACTTGCCGAAGGTGATATGTTTCTGGCTTGGTGTAGACGATCAAGTCTCTCGTAGAATTTAGGACAGATAGTTCTGTTGGAATAGAGAGCTGGGTTGCCAATCACTGTTCCAAGACACATGCATCCCAGCTGCTCTCCGAGACTCTCTGAACGACTGCCATACTCCCGAAAGCCAGTTTAAAATATCCACTTTATTCGCACACAGAGGCCTCGAGATAGTGTATATCAAAATGGATCTCGAAATGTGGTCTCTCCAGAATTAGAGTACAGGATTGGCTTGTTCTCCAAAGCAGTGGTAATTTTATTTGCCCCCCACCCACCACAAACCATCTGCTTTCTGCTTCTGTCAATGTCATTTGAGGGTCTACAGTGCATTAGTATTCAGCTCTGATGATTTGACACAGATTGTAAAAGTTAAACCTCTCTGCATTATTAAAAAGTGCAAATTTGCAGATGATGACAAAGTCCCAGTGACACAGTTATGAAAATAAGCAAGGATGCTGGTCTTGGATCAAATGGATATGGAGTCCACAAGCTGGGCAGGAAACGTATAATCTTTGCATAATTATTGTGGCAAATTTAAATTTTTCTAAACTAAATGCTGGACCCAGTATGGAGTGTAAAGGATTAAGAAAAGGTTTTGGCAGTAATTAATCTTTTGTAAATACAACCACCAAATCAGGTTTCATCCTCCGGAATTTAATTATATAATATTATCCTGAAGCAAAACTCCCTAAGAAAATAATATGCTGGCATAAACCGAAATGGGTTTATTTGGAAAATTGTGTTATTGTATAACATCTTCCTTCATTTTTTATTTGTGGGTCCATAAAACGCATCAGAACCATGTCATGATAATTTGCCCATACTAACACTTTGCTGAGTATGTACTAAGGACTAAGGATACTACCACTTTACCGGAATTCATACCATTTAATAAAACATTGACAATCACTTTTTCCGTGAGATGCTCAATTTTTTTTAAAAGTTATATTAACCCCTTAAAACGGAGGCAATTATACAAGTTCTAATCAAAACAAAACCTGGAATTTGAGCTATATGTCTGTTTAAAGGACCACTCTAGGCACCCAGACCACTTCAGCTTAATGAAGTGGTCTGGGTGCCAGGTCCAGCTAGGGTTAACCCATTTTTTTTTATAAAAGTAGAGGTTTCAGAGAAACTGCTATGTTTATAAATAGGTTAATCCAGCCCTCAAAGCCTCTAGTGGCTGTCTCATTGACAGCCGCTAGAGGCATTTGCGTGATTCTCACTGTGATTTTCACAGTGAGAGCACGCAAGCGTCCATAAGAAAGCATTGTAAATGCTTCCTATGAGACCGGCTGAATGCGCACGCAGCTCTTGCTGCGCGTGCGCATTCAGCCGAATGGGAGGAGAGGAGGCGGAGAGCTCCCGCCCGGCGCTGGAAAAAGGTTTAACCCCTTTCCTCTCCCCAGAGCCGGGCGGGAGGGGGACCCTGAGGGTGGGGGCACCCTCAGGGCACTATAGTGCCAGGAAAACGAGTATGTTTTCCTGGCACTATAGTGGTCCTTTAATCATAATGTACCTCTTCAATTTTAAGCGCACCCATGCTTTTTGTATATCATTTAGTTCAGGAGAAACAGGGCTTTCATTTCACAAATATTATGAAATATAATTTAATATGAATAAAATCTAAAAATAAATATACACATATTAATATTTAGGGGTCTCTCACAAGTACAACAGGACCCCCATGTACAGGTTTTATTAGGTTTTGGAAACTTACAGGGTTTAATATGTGGTTTTCTTACTTTTCAGTTTTTACACATTGAAATTTGCCAGATTGGTTTGCTGGGCCTATGTTGCATATGAGACCGTATGGCAGCCCAGGAATGAAAATTAACCCCACCATGGTATATTATTTGCAAAAGTAGACAACCCACGGTATTCAAAATGGAGTTTCTCCAGTCTTTTTTAGTAACCACTTAGTCACAAACCCTTGCCAAAGTTAGTTTTCATATTTGTTTTTTTGCATTATTCACAAATAAACTGCCCTTTCACCGATGATATCAGCATTATACATTTTACTGCTCTAAAACACTCATGTTTGTGTTCAGTGATGTCTAATGAATACAAGAGTATCCCCATGTCCAGGTTTGATGGTGTTTTGGAAAGTCACAGGGTCATGACTGCTGACCCAACCAGTCCGCCAACCAATAAACCCGTTGCCCCCCAAATAATACACGTGACACTTTCTTCTTGTGGATAAGGGCAATGGCCACAGCTTTATTTAACATAATAATTTTAACTTAGTCCAACTCTGCCAGCTGTTGGGTGTTTCCCAACAGGCAGTTCTCCCAACTTCTATACCATGAGCCTCGACAGCCGGCTCCTCGCCATCAGCTCCGTGCAGGCTGTCGTCTCCCCAAAACTCCTTTTTTCTTCTGCGCTGTCCAGGGAAACCCGCCAAGCTGTGACAACACAAAACAAGAAAAACAAGACACAAGCCACAACACCAGAAACAGGGTGGAAGGGTGGGAAAACAGCCAGGAGCCCTCACTGAACCTGCTGACTGGTAAGTCCCCTCCCTCTCCCTTTCCTTAAGAACCACAAATGTATCCATTTTAACCCAGCCCCCAATCTTGGGCAGCAGTCATGCTCCCCCTTCCTTATTCTTCCAGGGGGAAACTAAAATAAGACTTGCCCATTTTAGTTTTTACACATTGAAATTTGCCAGATTTGTTTTGCTGCCTTTGAAACCATATGGCAGCCCAGGAATGAATTTGTTTTTTGCATTTTTTACACAAAAACTGCACTTTCACTGATGATGAAATGAAAATCATGATGCTTTTAACTGTTTTGAAACACCAATATTTGTGTTCAGCAAAGTCTCCTGAGTACAACAATACCACCATGTACGGGTAAAATGGTGTTTTGGAAAATTACAGAATTAAATATAGAGCTTGCAAATTAAATTCTCTGGATTTTCTGTGTGGGTTTTTAGGCAGGTCCCTCATCGAAATTAATATAATTGCATAATTACGTAAATAGATTACATAAATATACATGTAAATTAGATATATATATATATATATATATATATATATATATATATATATATATTATATTGCTATTTATTTTTTTTAAATATATTTTTTGCAGTTTGAGAGACTACCTGAGTTAAATGTGTTATCTTTTTTTATTGCACAGTGTGTTTAATTTAGAATTTCTGATTTATTTTTCTATTATTTGGCAGGAGCTGTGCGTGTCCATTAACAGAGCAGGAGATGAGAACGTCTAAAGTAAACTCAATGAACTCTATCTTCTGATTGAAAATAAAACCATTTTTTTTTTCATGCAGGCTGTGTCAATCAGAGCCAGTGGAGGTGTGGCTACGGCTGCATAAACAGAACCAAAAGTGACTTAACTCCCCGGTTAATTGAGCAGTGAGGCTTCAGGGGCATGATCTGAACACCAAAACTGCTGCATTAAGCTAAAGTTGTTTTGGTGCTTAAAGTGTCCCATTCTCAGTCACACCAGTTTTCATAATTAGAATGGATATTAACGTGTCGCCATTGGCAGGAGTCCTTTAATTACGACAATCTTCTTCTAATCTGTGATCAAAAGCGTGTTATCATACTATGTGATATTTCACCATTACTCTAATATATTCTGCAGTCAAAACTATTTCTAGATCTATCAAACATAACGAATGAATTTCCCTGAGTTTCTAGGTAATAAATCACTTTGTCCAGAACTGTGACACTTGGATGCGTAATTTCCATTGTTTAAACCGTGGAGTATATTTAGCCGTACCCAATCTAGTCACTGTGAAGATACTGGGTCATCGTACAATCAGTTCATCTGCAGACAGAATAAAAGATGACTCGTTTGGTACATTTCACAGATATCATACGTTAACGCCAATCACACTCATGTTTGAGCATTTTTTTTAGTCCAATAAAAAAGTACGACCTGTTCTTTTTTTTTATCTTAGATACTTTGCAATGATCTCTCTACATTAATACACCGTAGCTTTGTCGTCATAGTTTATTTATGAAAATACAAAGTCAGGGCACTTCATGTAAATTAACTTGCATTGTCCATGATCATTTTCTCGTCTCTGGAAAATTCTCCCAGCAGACCTCTGCGATGCATCCCCGTGGAAGTTAATTTGTGTTAATAAATGAGAGAAAACACGACTTTCACGTATAGGAGGAAACCCTGGAAAGAATTGAAGGTTTGCATAAACATTAATAATCCAAAATGTCAGCTCTCCTGACTTAGTTTTGATAACAGACATGCATCGATTTTATATAAAGCTTCTTGGTATTTGACTAAACCATATATATATTAATTCAGCAAGTTCCAAGGCAATAACATGGAAGGCCCATGGCTACTGATAAGATATTATTATTGCAATTTATCCTTAAATGAACATTATAGTCGCCAAAAAAACTTTAGTCTAATGAAGCAGTTTTGGTGTATAGTATATGCCCCTTCAGTGTCACAGCTCAATTCTCTGCCATTTAGGAGTTAAATAATTTTGTTTATGTAGCCCTAGTCACACCTCCCTGCATGTGACTTGACAGCGTTCCTAAACACTTTCTGTAAAGAGAGATCTAATCTTTAAACCTCCTTTATTGCACATTCTGTTTGATTTGGAATTTATCTCCTGCTCTGTTAAAAGCCTTCTAGCCCCTGCAGGAGCCTCCTGTGTGAGACTGAAGTTTAATTCACAGAGTAGTATATATAAACTTCTAAAGTAAGTCAACATCTGATTGCATATTAAACCATTTTCTCATGCAGGCTGTGTGAGTCACAGCAAGGGTATGTGGCTAGGACTGCATGAACAGAAACAAACCTCTAAACTTCTAAATGTCATTTCAACTCCTAAATAGCAGATACTTGAGTAGTAAGACTGCAGGGGCATGATCTATACACCAAAACTCCTTCATTAATCTAAAGTGGTTTTGATGCCTAAAGTGTCCATTCAAAGCTATTTTTATTTAAACCTTTTTCTGATATCAGATGGTGTAGAGCCCTCATTATTCCTTTGGTTTGTGATAACCTCTCTATATTGACCGATGACATCTCATCTGACCCCTATTCCTTATATTTACAAACTTGACTCATTCCCAGAGGGTCTATGAGTTCAATGTGTCAGTTCCTTTACTTCCTCCCTCCCTTCATATCATCACAGCACGAAATATCCCCCCACCTCCCAGCCAGGAAATAAAAGTGGAGAAGGGTTTAGAAAGTTAGGTTTATCTTCCTGTCCAGATAGTTACTGCTTGGTCAATGTCTTGTTATAAAGTATGGCTAACTGCGCGTGTAATAAAGGACAGCGTTCACTCTCATATTTTACAGAAAATACAGAACTGATGCCATGATGATCACAGAAAAACATGCAAAAACACAGTTTGCTTCACAATTTGAGCCAATTGCAATCAGCGATGTTCATCCATAAATCATTAATTAAGGGCTATAAATAAATTTTTAAAAAAATTCTGCCCAATGCAGTCCTGACATTCGTTGCAATTTTTAACTGGGTCTAATTTGAACAATGATAATTAAGCAATTTTCTCTTACATCGTCGGGTTGTTAGAGAGATCTTAAACACTTTGTTTACATGTCAGTGTTGTACTGCAAATGTAGAAAAAAAAAGATTATATATAAATATAAGTGACAGTAAATTATTGGTTATTCTCTAAATTTGCTATTTATTTATTATATTTTATTGATTGTTCCAATTTGGCCTATTATGACCTAAATTTGCCAGTTCTCTTGCATTACTTCACAATTCCCTCTTTATTGAATAACTCTGCTGGCGCATGTTTTCTTATACAACAGTCGGATGCCTAGTAGATTATATTGCTGCAAGTAAATATCATCTTTAATAAGGTAATTATTTAATATTGACCTTGTTTCTTCATATTGTTGTCTGTCACTGCACATCTGAAAATTAACCATCATGACTTAAACATTAAGCCAAACAAAATGATGTTTTTTTATGTTATCATAATAAATCTTAATGTTGCTAATTAAATAATCAGTTGAATGGAAATAGCTGGCATTGTGGTACCATTTCATTTAGAACAAGTCTGTGACATTGTCTGGTCGGGAACTGGAGGTCAATACAGCCAGTTATATTTCTAACATTCAGATACTGTTATTTTGCCAGAGTATGTATTGTAAAGTGATAACTAAGGGCACTGTAGATTTTCCAGAGGGTATCGCTCTGATAATTATTTTATTAATCTTGGAAGGAATACAAACTCAATTTTGAGATTTCAACCTGAGACTCATGAACTTCCTTGCAATGGCGATCCATCTCACAGGCTACAGGGAAAGCTGCAGACATTTTATTTGGAGGAAGGATTAACCCATTTGTAAACATAGCAGTTTCTCTGAAATTGCTATGTTTATAAAAAAATGGGTTAACCCTAGCTGGACCTGGCACCCAGACCACTTCATTAAGCTGAAGTGGTCTGGGTGCCTAGAGTGGTCCTTTAATAATGCAATCAAAATGCACATTTGTTTACATACCAAGATATGCTGTAGTAATGGTTTGTAATTTGCAGGAACTGAAGTGTTTGTACATCGTAGATATAAATTTTTGCTTACATTTGCCATTTTGAGACTTTATTTACAGAAACAAACGGAAGAAAACATGAACTATTTTCCCATATCAAATTTAATTCATTAAAGAATGAGCATTTGAGTTGATATATAACTAACTTGCATCGGTATAACATACAAAAATAATACCTATGCACATTTAAATAATTGGAGGTTTGTTAGTATCTGTCTCGACTGCTAGTGTGGTCCAGCACGCAGAACTATGTAACGTCTACAGAACAGAAAAGGATAAAACATAAACCGGTCCTTAAAATGGCCGGACTAATATGTTAAAGACAGAGAATGGTCAAGGGATAGCCGAGATCAAGGAAGCCAGAAATACACAATATCGTTTAACTTGCCAAGTCAGGGAAACCAGAAATCAGAATAGTCCGGAATAGCCAAGGTCAAAATGCCGGGAATATCAAAAACTGGACAAGAAAACGCACTCTCGGGAACTAGGAATGGAAACCACGACAGGGAAATGAACTAGGGAACTTCAGGGATTTAAATATCCCTCCTTTGACTGTGATTGGTCAGAGGGTGACCTCTAACCCTAGAATGTGCGTGTGCGTCGACATTGTGAGGTCATATTTCTCCAGGGCAGGCTGCCAGGAGGATCCGGCGGAGCGGCTCCCGACTTGCCGCTGAGCAGGTAGGCTCAGTTTGTCGGCGCGGTTGCACCTGTCAGGCGTGACCGCACCTCGCGGTGAGCCGGGGGCCGTGACAGTATCAATCCAATTCAATTCAAGGCCATTCAAGTGTAAGCTCACATCAGTACATCAGTAATAAACATTGTGTCCATTTAAATTTATCTTTTTCAACTGAATTTACAATTGAATCTCATCCTGATTGTTAGCCGTTTGGACGATAATGAACTAAGGTCTTGATTTAATAAGCTTTCCAAATAATTCAATATTGTTAGTGAGAGTGTGTGTTAGTGAGAGTGTGTGTGTCTGTTACTGAGTGTGTATTTGTCTGTCAAAGAGTGTGTATATCTTTCACTGAGAGCAGGGCCGGACTGGCCCACCCGGATACCGGGAAATTTCCCGGTGGGCCGTCGACACCTGGGGCCGGGCAGATGCTGGCTGACCTGCGGCTGCAGTGGGAGCTCTTCTGGCGGCCGCAGGGGGAGCTCAGTCTGATGGCGGCCGCTTGGGGAGCTGGCTGTTCTGACTCTGCTCCCCAGTGTTCAGCTTAATGAGACTGGGGCCGGAATATGATGTCATATTCCGGCCCCGGTCTCATTAAGTAGCGCGCGAGGGCAGGGGAGCAGGGTCAGAACAGCCAGCTCCCCCAGCGGCCACCATCAGACTGAACTCCCCCTGCGGCTGCCAGAAGAGCCAGCCCCCCCTGCGGCCGTCATTAGACTGAGCTCCCCCTGCGGCCGCCAGAAGAGCCAGCCCCCCCTGCGGCCGCCATCAGACTGAGCTCCCCCTGCGGCCGCCAGAAGAGCCAGCCCCCCCCGCGGCCGCCATCAGACTGAGCTCCCCCTGCGGCCGCCAGAACACAGGTAGCAATTATGTGTGTCAGTGTGAGTGTCTGTCTGTGTCATGTAATGTGTGTCTGTATGTGTCATGGTGTGTGTGTGTCTGTCTGTGTCATGGTGTGTGTGTGTCTGTCTGTGTCATGGTGTGTGTGTGTGTCTGTGTGTGTCTGTCATGTAATGTGTGTCTGTGTCATGGTGTGTGTGTCTGTCATGTAATGTGTGTCTGTGTCACAGTGTGTGTGTGTCTGTGTCACGGTCTGTCTGTGTCACGGTGTGTGTGTGTGTTTCTGTCTGTGTCACGGTGTGTGTGTGCCTGTGTCACAGTCTGTCTGTGTCATGCTGTGTGTGTGTGTCTGTCTGTGTCATGTAATGTGTGTCTGTGTCATGGTGTGTGTCTGTGTGTCTGTCTGTCATGTAATGTGTGTCTGTGTCATGGTGTGTCTGTCTGTGTCATGGTGTGTCTGTCTGTGTCATGTAATGTGTGTCTGTGTCATGGTGTGTGTGTGTCTGTCTGTCATGTAATGTGTGTCTGTGTCATGTAATGTGTGTCTGTAACGGACCGTTTCTCTCACAAGGGGATAAAATCGGTTTAGGCGATAATCCCCTTTCCCATAGACCAGCAGCTACTGCAATCACCAACCTCCTGAACTCCAAACTGCACGTATTCACCAACTCTCGAACAGCAGACACAGGAACCCTGGAAGCAGCCGAACAGGAAAAGCAATACAAACGGCTTACACTCCTGGCAGTCAGCACACAATCCAATTCCCCCAATAACGAGACGACACTTCGTTTTGAGGGTTAAGCAGAATCTGAGGTGCTGGCACACCCAGCCTGGTTTTTATTACAGTGTTTCAAATACAGGACCGCCCACAGGGAGGTATAAAACAACCAATCAACATCACAGTTACATCCCACATATTCCCTCCCCTTATCCTGAGAGGAAACTCAATTATACATACAGTTAAAACATACTTTCTACCCAACTTTCATAACTCTAAAACCATACATCACATTCACATAAAATTACATATTCACAATCAATCCATTCAGGGGAACAACATATTAAAAAATGGCACAAATCAGACAAGGGGTTCAAAAGTTAGTAAAAAGTCCTTTGTGACTAAATGAAGCATGGCTTTCTGGCCCAAACCAGTTTCAGAGTCTTCTATCCTGGAGATAAGTAATTCAATTATCTCCCAGGACAGACACAAGACTCCATTAAGCACATGGTTGCAAAAAGACACAAAACACTTTAAAATACATAAAGTCACCTTTTATACATAAAACACAGACATTTCACATATCCCCAGATAGCTCAGGTCTGAGCGCACATTATTAAGTGAATGGCGCTCAGACCACACGAATACAGTTTAATCGCCATGGAGCCAAAGTCTTTACAGTCAGTTTCATACAAATGGGCTCCATGGATTCCTATCTGGGGTATAACACATTCAAACACATCTACCGAACCCCAGGCAGAAAAGCACGAATACAGCTTTTCTGCAGGCAAAAATAAAGTCTTTTAAAAGGGGGCCATAGTCAGATGGCAGGAGGCTGGCAACCAGGCTTCTCCAGTGCACAGTGGCGAGGTTGGTTTCGCCACAGTGTCTGTCTGTGTCACAGTGTGTGTGTGTCTGTGTCGCGGTGTGTCTGTGTCACGGTGTGTGTGTTTCTGTCTGAGTCACGGTGTGTGTGCCTGTGTCATGGTCTGTCTGTGTCATGGTGTGTGTCTGTCATGGTATGTGTGTGTGTATGTATGTATGTATGTGTATCTGTGTGGGTTTTTAAAAATAGTGTTTTTACTCACCTTTTTTTCCAACACGTCGTGCTGGTCTCCCCTCAACTGCTTGATGATCTCAGCCAATCCGCACTGACACAGGAAGCACCTCTAGTGACCGTCCGAGTTTCTGTCACTAGGAAGCAATGTAAACACTGCCTTTTTTCTGAAAAGTCAGAGTTTACATTGAAAAGCCTGCAGGGACAGGCTGTAGACACCAGAGCCACTACATTAAGCTGTGTGTGTGTGTGCGCGCGCCTGCTAGTGAGTGGGCTTGCTTGTGTGTGTGTGTGTGTGTGTGTGTGTGTGTGCCTGCTACTGAGTGAGCTTGTGTTTTTATTTTAATGACCTTATGTATATCAGTGAGATTGTTTGTCTATGAGGCTGTGTATCAATGAGCTTGTGTCAGTGAGATTGTCTGTGTCTGCATGTGAGTATGCTTACTGTATAATTAAACAGTTTACTCTGAAAGGACCAATATTTTAAATTAGAAAGAGCAGTATATATATATATATATATATATATATATATATATCTCAATCATCTGGGGTGGCAAGACATTGACATATGGCGCAATGACTTATGGGGTAGGCATAGATTTTTTTTCCAGGGTTGCTTTGTATCCCCAGTCCGGCCCTGACTGAGAGTATATATGTGTTTGTCAGTGAGAGGGTATGTGGGTCTGTCAGTGTTTGTTTATCTGTCACTGAGAGTGTGTGCCTGTCAGTGTCTGTATGCGTGTCTATCAGTGTGTGTATGCGTGTCTATCGATGTGTGTATGCGTGTGTCAGTGTGTTTATGTCTGGTAGTGAATGTTTATGTCTGTCAGCTAGTGTATGTGTCTGTCAGTAAATGTGTGCGTCTGACAATGAGTGTATATATGTTTGTCAGTGAGTGTGTATGTGTGATTGTCAGTGTGTATATGTCAGTAATTATAAATATGTCTCAGTGTTTGTGGGTCTGATACTGAGTAAGTGTGCGTCTGTCAGTGATTGTGCACATGTGTCTTGTTGATGAGTGAGTCTGTCAGTTAGTGTGTATATGTGTCTATCGGTGAATGTGTGTGTCAGTTGGGGAGTGTGTGTAACTGTGAATGTGTATGTTTTAGTGAAAGTGTGTTAGTTAAACAATGTGTGTGACAATGACTGTGTATCTGTCAGTGAGTGCATATTGGTGCATGCATTAGTGAGGGCATGTTTCTGTCAGAAATTTGGAAGGGGGGGGGATGCCTGAGCTTTGTCATGCCAAGGGCAGCACAAAACCAGAACACACCACTGAGGCCAGGTAAAGAGGGACCTGCCCATAAGCTGAGACCTAGGCATTGAGACTCTTTTATACAAAGTAAAGCACTTAGCTAGATAACCTGTGAGTTTACAATATAAAGGAACTGCCCTCATTCCGGTGGGGAATGAGCCCTGACTCAAAACACTCATGGGGAATCTACATAAAGATGAAATCTGGGACAAAGTTTTAAAAATGTAATAAGCAACATTTGCTTGGTTTCCATGGAGACTGCCCCACTTTGGAACTTTGCCTCAAAATGTGCGTTATATGGAACCACTAGGGGCTCCCTGCAGGGCACATGAACGCTAAACCAAAATATTCTGAGTATGTAAATTGCATCCTTTATGACACATATATCATATCACAAATATTTTTACTTTTTCGGTTTGGTTTTTAGGGGGGTAAAAACACCAGTTGTGAATAGGGAGAGTGTACCACTGATGTGCACATAGGAGTCTCCGTTACTTATCAATGTGACGGGTGTATGTATTATTAATTACAAAATAAATGTAAAAACCCACGTCCAATTTTAGTTTTTTCCCCCGATAATTATTAATACCTCTCCTATATTGATATTAATAAGTAGCCTTCTCTTTCACCTTTGAACCCATTTATATATGAATGGTACCTTGCCAATGATGTGACACTAACAAGGTCACTGAGTAAAAAAACTATCGATTTCCTTTGCCTATAAATGAGAAATCCACTTATTTTCAGTGTTAGTCTGACTTTCCACTTTTCTTAGATTTTTTTTTTTAATCTTTTGGAATCAGTTTCCAATTTGTTAAAACCTTCGCTGGTGCAGAGACTTTGAACACGCAGCTTTGTTATATCTTACAAGGCCCGTAGTCGCAGGAGGTTAATCGAAATCTTAATTTCTTTAGGACTTTGTAATTCTTCCCTCAATGTCAGTGACCAAACAGTAATAGGGGTCAAGTAAAAACTTCATCTTTCTTATAAACGTCTTTGTCTGGGAAAATGAATATGGGCTTAAAGTGCACCTGTCACTTAAACTAAAAGTTTACATTAGAAAAAAGGATATAAAAAAGTGTTTAACAATTTTCTAAATGTTTTAAATTTATATTTTTTGCTAAAACATGCACTTTCTTCACCGGTGTTTTTATACTGATAACCTTTCTCCCGGCATGCACCTGCCCTCCCAGATATATTTGCTCCTTATTTGTATTTAAATTTATTTATTTATATAAGGTTCTACCTGGAAGAATACATTGAGATTTCAATTAAATACTTTTGCATAATTATAAAACATTCTAAATGATTGGTGCCATCAATAATTAGCTCAATGACATAGAACCTGAAATTACCATAAAAAAATCATGTTAAAATTTTTAAAAACGATAATGAAACAAACAGACAATTGCTTATGTTATCTTGATTAATGTGCACTCATTAGAATATAAACTCTCTTCAGCAGGTACATGATGATTGTACTCAAGTCTGCCGTGTGCTTTGACCGTACATGACTTCCTATTTAACGTTTTAAAGACAAGGTCCAGTCACAAACAAACATGACTTCTGACCACTCCTCGTCATCCATGGTTACTTTGCTCTTCCTCAATAAACAAGACCACACCTTTCTTGGTTGGAGAGGACAGTGGCCACAGCTTTTATGGTGAAATATGACCAGCAAGAAACACACTTAACAAACTGCCAGTTACTTGATTAATAACTAGTAGACAGATACCCCAACGGTTCTCAAGAGTCTTCTACAACTTGTTTCCTGTTTTCGACCAACAAGCAGGCTGCAACTGCCCAAGCCAAGTACGGATATTTATTTCTTTTCAAACTGGCAAGGCTAAATCACAAGCTGTGACAAAACAAAGAGAAAGAAAAACTATACAAGAAATACCAAACCAATGCAATATTAACATAGTAATGAATAGCAAAAATTCACAGTCAGGCTTCCTCGGTAATACCCTCTTCCTAAGACTCCCTGGTGCAGGTAAGGTCCTCAAACAAAAGTAACCATTTTAGACACCATGGCTACCAAAGGAGACAGCAGTCATCTTCCCCCTCCCTATGTGTCCGGGTGGACGGCCTGATCCGCAGGAGGGTGCAAGAAGGAAAGTGGGGTGTAAGAACAAATGTCGATTATGGGAGGAAAAGTGGGGCAAGAGAAGTGGCATATACACGCATTCTGTGTTAGAAAACTGACAAATGGTAAGGAACACACAAGTCGCAGCCAAACAAAGTCTACTGGCATGAGAACAATTATAGCCAAATTCTTATACAAATTTTGCTAAACTTTATTTAATTCTAAACATACACATACTATATAATAACTGATTGTTCTGCATTATGTTTGTCTAGATAATTATTTGAATGATGGGGAGCACAATGTTTTATACAATGGGAGATCTGTGCTATCAATCTACGCAGCATCTGAATATCTCAGAATACAATGCTTCTTACATGTATACGACCAAAGGAAGCGACTTCTAACTTTCACAGCAGACTCATTTTTTTTCTCAGTTTCAAAGCTTTTGTATTTCACATTCACACAATACATTTTTAATGAGGCAAGAAATAATAGTAGAAAATTTTTGTACCTTTCATGTTTAGTGTTTTCCTGTCAAAAAAGTCATGTCCAAGCAGGTGTAGACAGGTCAGACGACAAGATAATTTGTCTTTGAAAAATACCCCATACCCGATATCAAATGGACAGCCAATTAGCAGAGAGCCATTTATGAGAACATATGGATGTCTAAAAAGAATTTTAACATTTTAATTTGGAGAAGTGATATTTACAGCATAATCAGAACAAATGTTAGTGCAGGTATGCATGGAAGATAAGTTATCTTTGCCTTGTTCAAACATTATTTGCTCACCGTTAAGCTAACTTCAGTGTGAAAGCCTTTACTATGCTGGAAGACTTAAACCTCGATGGACGAGATCCCCAGGAAGCCTTTAGACACTTGTCAGAACATTGGTCTCCATAAAAGCACACTTGGAGTTTCCTTTTGGATTGTTGCCCGAAGCTGGAACGCTGGATAAAACACTCTTGTTTCTGTATGTTTGCTACACTATGTGCTTTTGCCAAGAATCAGAACTGAAAATTTACATCAATTCAGCTGGCATGAGTTTCCGCCTGACAACCTCACCAGCTGCGTTCAGCGCGGTGTTTTTAATAAACAGACTTAGCTTGGAAAACTCACAAAATGCTCGAATGATTAGGCAAGCAAGCTGTTTTCTAAAAAGTGTAAAAATTGGTTTCACAATAATGAACGTTTTGCTGGAGTTCCCTGTAGATGTTGCTTGCAATATTTCTTGCATTACTCCCTCTTGTGCTTTTTTGTCTATACAGATACAACTGTACGTTCTTCAGATTTCAAATTAATTCATTAACATTGGATATTTGACTCTTAACAGGGTCCAGTAGGCTATACCTGGGGTGCAAGGGGAAGGGGGGGACTGTCCTAGGTGACAGGAAAAGTGGAGTCCACGGAGCAGGGGGAGATAAAAGACACCAATGGTTGCGAGGGATAAGAGACACAAAGTGTTAAGGTTGGAATAATGCCCATGACACAAAGGGCGTTAAGGGGATGGGACTAAAAGTGACACAAAAGGGTTATGTTTGTAAGTGTTAGACAAGGAGGAATGAGGACAGTTAAGGGACATGCAAGGGGTGAGAATGGTTAAACAGATACACAAGAGGGTATTAATGACATGGTGGTCCTTTAATGACACGTAATATGGTGAGGGAGTTAACAGAGACATACAAGGGAATCAGCAGATATATATATAATGGGGTGAGGGCCAGTTAAGAGACACCAAGTAGGGTGGAGCATAACATAAAAAAATTATAATTCTGGGGGGAATCAACACACAATTAGGCCCAAAATGCCATATACCCCAAGCTGCCTCCATTCAAGATCCACATGAATGTCAGGACCCAAAGTGTCACAGCAGAACATTGCCCAGAGCATAACACTACCAGCTTTTGCTGGCCTGCCTTCTTCCCATAGTGCAGCCTATACATATATGTATATACACTCTTGTATATGTTTTGTAGTACACTGTTTGGCTATTTTAATTCGTCTTAATTTTCATGTTTGTCTTCCTGAACATTTTTTACATGGATAATATTTGAATGAGCTGAACTGCCAAATAATAACAAGTGTAAGAGATCCTAAACTAAACTGAGTTATCGGAATTTCCTGCGCTAACTCAAATTAACGCAGAGTGCAGGTAACAATTGAAATGGCGGAGAAGAAAGGAAATTTGGCATTTCACGGGTTCACCTGGAACACCCCTTGTTGGCATCAAGGCTGTAATTATGATTTAAATACATATTATACATTAACAGAGCACAAGCCGTCCGTCTGTACCATACAGGTAATTACATACTGTTAGCCTGCAGGTAATATCATTTTATAATCCCTGAGCCATAACCTGCACGTGCAATACAGCAGGACTAATCAGTCTACCAACTGAGCTATTGTTTTCTAAACTGGTTGATGACCAGCGCAGGAGCAAAGGGAAATACTTTTTTGAAAAAAAATATTATTTTCCACTGCTAAACGATGAAAGAAGGATAGTGATGTCCCGAACGGTTTGCGGAACGGTTCGCCACGGACGGCGAACATATGCGCTGTTCGGTCCGCCCCCTATGTCATCATTGAGTAAACTTTGACCCTGTACCTCACAGTCAGCAGACACATTCCAGC
>OW240916.1:10019457-10129805 GCA_933207985.1 Pelobates cultripes | reverse complement strand
GGAGGGAGGGGGAAGGAAAGAACACTATGGGACAGGGGAGGGAGGGGGAAGGAAAGAACACTATGGGACAGGGTAGGGGTAGGAAAGAACACTATGGGACAGGAGAGAGGGAGGAAAAAACACTATGGGACAGGGGAGGGGAGAACATTATGGTTTGGGGGGGGAGGGGGAGAACAGTATGGGAGAACCAAGGTACAAGGAAGGGAAAAGGAACACTGGGGTGGGGGGGCACTAAAAGATAAGGAAGAGGAACATTAAGGGGAATGGGAGGAGGAGTTACTACCGCACATATTTACAAACACACTGATTCCACTACCCAAAACACACACACACACTGCATTTACTAATTAAATACTCTCACTGCATCAACTACACACACAAATATTCTTGAAAACATAAAAAAAATCTGACTGGCATGTATATTTTGTGTATTTAACACTTACCGTATATATTAGAGTATAAGCCGAGTTTTTCAGCACATTTTTTGGCTTATACTCTAGTCAAGGTCTGTATTATGGCAACTTTGCCATAATACAGACCAGGACCGCCAGGCTCGTTACAAGCCCGACGGTCCTGTTGGGGGCTGACAGCGAGCTGTTACTTACCTTCCTGCAGCTCCTGTCAGCTCCCATCTCCTCCGTGCAGCTCCCCTGTCAGCTCCGTTCTGCTTACAGTGTAAGTCGCGGGTCTCGCGAGACTTACACTGTAAGCAGAACGGAGCTGACAGAGGAGCTGCACGGAGGAGAAGGGAGCTGCAGGAAGGTAAGTAACAGCTCTCTGTCAGCCCCCCCACTGAACAGCCAATGCCACTGGACCACCAGGGATTCAATATTATTTTAATATTTTATTTTAATAATATTTTATTATTTTATTTTAATAATAAAATAAAATATTAAAATAATATAATAATAAAATAATATTATTTTAATATTTGCATTATTTTTTTTAAATTTTGTCCCCCCTCCCTGCTTGTTGCATGGCCAGGGAGGAGGGACAAAAAAATATTTAAAAAAAAAAATATGCAAATATTAAAATAATATAATAATAAAATATATTAAAATAAAAATGCCCTCCCCTCACCCAGTTTACACACACTGCATTATATACACACTGCATTCATTATATACACACACAACACACACTCTGCATTCATTATATACACACACAAACACACACTGTAAATAAATATTCAATTAATGTAATTTTATTGGGATCTAATTTTATTTAGAAATTTACCAGTAGCTGCTGCATTTCCCACCCTAGGCTTATACTCGAGTCAATAAGTTTTCCCAGTTTTTTGTGGTAAAATTAGGGGCCTCAGCTTATATTCGGGTCGGCTTATACTCGAGTGTATATATGGTAATAATAATAATAAAAATAAATAGAGAAATGTACAGAATATCGGTAAAGTATCGGCGATCGGCCTGGAAGTTAACAGATTATCGACTCTAAAAAAATCAATATTGGTCGATCCATAGTTTAAACACATCATGTAACTACAGATAAATTATAAAAACTAAATTATTTCAGTATATTTTGTGGACCCAGGACATACTTGAAAACGAGAGTAATCTCAATGTACCCTTCCTGGTAAAATACTGTATTTTATAAATAAATAAATTGTATCTGTATTCAAATACATAAACCAATATCCGAGCACTATAAACATTGTGTTACTTTTGGCTTCTCTGTTGATTTAGTGTAATACTAGAATACTTATTAGTGCGATTAAGAGGGTAATTATTGCAGGTTATCAAAAACTGCAATAATTACCATTGCAAGGTTAAATCCCCTGTATACTGCACACAGGCCACTTCAATGAGCTGAAGTGGTCTATGTGCCTATAGTGTCCTTTTAACACCATAGGTGCTAAAATGAAAGATCAATGGTGTGGATAGATCATGTTGGCTTGCTCTGTACACGTGGAATGAGCCTGAAGGGTTTAGGTTTCAGATTTTAAACTCCACACCAAACTGGATTAAACTGAAACCCAAATTGCAAAAAATGTCCCCAAACCCATTCTTTTGGCCTATTTTTTTTTCCCCAATTTCTTCAAGTTTGGTGTTTAGTGAATACACACCATGGTTTTAAAATGTATTTACATAGGCAAAATAATGACGGATATAAATAATAAGGTTTTCTGATGCCCATGTAAGTATTAATCAAGGAATCTGGCGGCGGTCGATCTTGGCAAATTAATCCATGTAAAAAGAAAAAACTTGTATTATTCCATTTTCCAGGGCGTGGGTTTAGTAAATAATTTTCCTGCCGGCTTAGATCTGATCGAATGAATGTACACACATCAGAGGAGACTGTGGTGCTTATTTCTCTTAAAGGACAACTTTCACTGCAAACCTGTTTTTTTTAATGTATTAACCCTTTCATCAAGTATTAAAAGAACCCACCCCTCAGTATATGTAAACAGATCAGAGAAATGCTTTCCTACCTTCAGTATATTACAGGATCCTTCAGCCATATACATGAACCTTTGGTCAGACTGTGTTAGAAAACAGTCTCCCTGCATAGGCAGGGAGTTAACCCCTGGCAGCCCCCCCCCGGCAAAAGAAGCCCCCGGGGGCCATGTGATCGCTCTCAAATAGCGATCACATGGCCCCCTATAGCTGGCTGTGGATCTGCCAGCAGGTGGACTATCTGAAATGTCACAGTCCCCCTGCTGGTGGAAAGTGTAAAAAAAATAAAAAATCTTTAGTCGTGTAAAAATAAAATATATATATGTAACGTCATATAGAGTGTATTTTAATATTAGTATTAAAATACACTTAGAATGACGTTACGTGTATATATATATACACACACACACACACACACACACTATATATACACATAATTACAATAATAAAAAATAAAATATTGAAACAAAATAATATAAATTATATATTCATATGTAATTTCATTCTAACTGTATTTTGTTAATATATATTGGTAACAAAATACACTTAGAATGAGATATATATATATATATATATATATACGCAAATAAACACACATATTTACATAAAAGATTACATTAGTATACACGTAGAATTTAAATAACTAAATGCATATATATTAAAATTCTACATGTATTAAGTAATCTTTTAACATAATTATGTGATTTGATTGACATGCCTGACAACACAGGGAGAAAGTGCAGAGAATTTAATTTGCAAGCACTATATTTGACCCTGTAACTCTCCAAGACACCATAAAACCTGTACATAGTGGTACTGTTTTACTCCGGAGACTTCGCTGAACTCAAATATTAGTGTTTCATACTGGTACATTGTATTACGATTCTATTTTAAGTAAAAGTGACATTTTTTGCATTTTTTACAAATGGCACTTTTATGGACTAGATGATTGTTGTAATATGTTTTACTGTTTTAAAACACTAATATTTGTGTTTAGTGAAGTCTCCCGAGAATAACAGTACCCCCCATGTACAGGTTTTATGGTGTTTTGGAAAGTTAGAGAGTCACATGTAAGGCTTGCATTTCATTTTTGTGACATTGAAATTTGGCCAAATATTATTTTTTTTGCTTTTTTCACACAAAAACAAATATGAACGCTAACTTTGGCCAGTGTTTGTGACTAAGTGGCTACTAAAAAAGACTGGACATACCCCATTTGCAATACCTTGGGTTGTCTACTTTTGCAAATGGTATGCCATCATAGGGGTAATTCTCATTCCTGGGCTACCATACGGTCTCAAATGCAAAGTAACCAATCTGGCGAATTTCAATGTGAAAAATCTGAAACGCAAGCCTTATATTTGACTCTCTAACTTTTGAAACCACCATGAAACCTGTACATGAGGGGTACTGTTATACTCAAGAGACTTCGCTGAACACAAATATTAGTGTTTCAAAACAGTAAAACGTATCACAACAATTATATCGTCCGTGTAAGTGCCATTTGTATGTGAAAAAAAGCAAAAAATGTCAATTTCACTGACGATATTATCGTTGTAATACATTTTACTGTTTTGAAACACTAATATTTGTGTTCAGCAAAGTCTTCCGAGTAAAACAGTACCCCCCATGTACAGGTTTTATGGTGTCCAGGAAAGTTACAGGGTTAAATATAGTACTAGCAAATTAAATTCCCTGGACTTTCGGCCTCAGTTGTCAGGCAGGTACTGCGAATTGTAATTAATAAAATGACCCAATTATGTGAAATTATTCTATAATATATTTAATTATTTTTATTTATTTATATATAGGTATATATAAAGTGATATATACGTATATACTTATGTATATAGATATATTATTTCGTTCTAAGGGTATTTTGATATCAACATATATTCATTTTAAAATACAGTTAGAACGAAATTACACATATATTTATTTTTTTAACATTTTTTGATTTTTGCAGTGCAATATAGAATGACATACAGGCCTGAGGTGCCCCAAAGGCAGTCCTCTGGCTGAGCTTTACTGTAGATTTGACATGCACAATTTTTTAATATAGAGAACATAAGAAAAACAGCGGTTACATCCCTCTATGCCACATTTAGGAAGAGACATTCCACAATAGAGTTAAGCATAGAGTGGAGCAACAGATAAACGTTTGACTAGCCAGGCTTTAGGTATATGTTTTACAACAGGCTATGAAACTGGCAGCATATTGATAAAGTAGGTTTGACAAATTAGTGATTCAAAGCTAGGTTACGGTATCGCTAGGTGCAGATATAGTGAAGCTATGCGTGGTATGGCTCGAAAAGGAAAGTACAAGACACAGATGCAGAGTATAACTATTAAGCATGTGCTTCAGTATAAGGTATGAGTTCACTCTGGTTTGGAGGGCTCAGTGTGTGGCCGTCTGCTCGCTTAGAATCACAGTTCCAGCGGTGGCCTCAAGCCCTGCCATGCCGCGATGTCGTCAGCCAATTCCCTCTGTGGGGTAGTCGCGTGTGCCTTCCAGCAGGTCACGGTAAGCTGTTGTCGCGGTCTCCCTGCGCTTTCGGCACCGTCCACCTGTGCGGGCCTCTGCATACCTTGGTGGCTGGGTTGCTTCCTGTTTAGCCCCGTGCTGGCTGCAGTGAGCATCCAGGCGCCGCAAGCTGTGTTGGGGATGCTTAGTGCATAGGGTCTGCTTTCGCCGGCCGCCATCCTCCCCATCTTGGGTGTACCTTGCTGCCTCATGGTGATCGGAAGCAATGGTGGCCGGCTGCCTGTGGCACCCAGCGAGGACCGGGATAACCCCCGCCGGTCCAAAGGGGGGGGGGGTTGCTATCTGCAAGGTTACCATCTGGGCCTCAAGCTGGAATCGTGGGGACCCGGTGAGTTGCGGGTACAAGTTTGGTATCAAAACGTTTTCCCGGGTCTCCCCCACTCTGTAGTCACCTTCCCAGCAGTGTACGTGCGATGATTTGGGGTATATCCCCAGTTTTAGTGGCTGGCTTGCAGGAGCTATCGTGCAGCACGTCCACTCTGCTAGGAAGCTAGGCCCCGCCCCCTTTTTTTTTTTACGTATTTACATATACATTTATTTTATATTATAATTATATATATTTAATCAATATCATTGTACATGTATTTTGATATTAATATATATTAATATTAAAATACACTTAGACTGTGTGTGTGTGTGTGTGTGTGTGTGTGTATGTATGTGTATATATATATATATATATATATATATATATATATATATATATATATATATATATGATCTCAGTATATATTATTTTATTTTACACTGTTTTAACACTTTTTTTTTTTTTCAGACAGCAGGGGGAGGCACTCCACCTGCTAGCATTGCTGTGGACGGCTATGCCGTCCATGTGATTGCGAGGTCCTCACAAGGACCTCACGATCACATGGCCCAGGGAGAACGGAGAGGGACTCCCTGAGATGCCAGGAGAGTCCCCATACCGCGATCGCTGGCGTGGGGTCGCCGGCGACCGGGTAAGTACATAGGACGGCGGGGACGTGCTATGCCGCCCCCCGGCGTTTAGAGCCAGATCCCCAAGGACGGCATAGCACGTCCCCCGTCCTTAAGGGGTTAAGCAAGGAAGACCACAGAGACAAAGTGTTTCCAAACACAGTCAGACCCAATGTGCCTGTATATGGATGAAGGATCCTGTCATATGCTAAATGTAGGGATGAGGTTCTCCAGTTGTCCTTTCAGAAGGTTGGAGTGATGCTTGCGTGCAATTGTAATCAATACAGTGGTGCAGCAAGTGCTCACTAGCTAAATCGGTCATTAAATGCAGAACTTCATTCCTGCAGTTTATTGGATACAAACGGACACCCAATAAACAAGACATAAATCAAAGGTGATGGGAGACCTACTAGTGACTAGACTTGCACACAAATCTTCTTCACCTGCAAAGAATTAAAGGAACACTATAGGGTTAGGAACACAAACATATATTTTTAACCCTATAGTGTTAAAAACACCATCTAGCCCCGATCCCCGATCCCCTATCCCCTCTTGCCTCCTTAAATACAATAAAATCTTACTTGTATTTAAATCTGCAGCTGCAGCCTCGGACCTGCCTGCTGACATCAGCAAAAGTGGTGACCTGATCCAATCACAATGCTTCCCCATAGGATTGGCTGAGACTGACAAAGAGGCAGATCAGGGGCAAAGCCAGCACAATTCAAACACAGCCCTGGCCAATCAGCTTCTCCTCATAGAGATGAACTGAATCAATTAATCTCTATGAGGAAAGTTCAGTGTCTGCATGCAGAGGGTGGAGATACTGAATGTTTGGATGCATTTTAGGCAGCCATGACCCAGGAAGGATCTCTAACAGCCATCTGAGGAGTGGCCAGTGGAGGTATCTCTAGTCTGTAATGTAAACACTGCATTTTCTCTGAAAAGACAGTGTTTACAGCAAAAAGCCTGAAGGTAATGATTCTGGTGACTATAGGGTCCCTTTAATCAAATTTCTTTTAATCTACGCCCAAATTAATCTATGAGTCACGTAAATCCTTGCTTGTTAGATTGGTTGGGTGTGGATTACCAGGAATTTGATTAGTTCATCGCAGGTAAAATTTCTACCAATGACCAGCTCACGTGGGTTCTACAGTAAAAAGAAATACTACAAAGACAAAACAGACTCTGAACTCATTACTGCAGCAATCGATTAATACACCACCGTGGGACAGACACTATGGCTTCAATTATTGAATGAGCTTTTCATATGATTCCATATTTCGAAAAATATTTTAAGATTTTTATGTAGATATATTTTTACATTTAAAAAAAGTGATTTTAAAGTTTTATCCAAATAAATATTAAATAATTTAAAAAAGCTTATCCAAGTATATTAAATGGAGTCCTATGTCGGCTAGAAGACCGTTACCTAGCACAATGCCGGCTTACCTCTCACTTTATCTTCTTTAAGGTGCAGTTGGAGCAATTTGTGAACAGTATCCTGTGACAGTAAAAAAACATCAGTATGACAAGCCAAAACAATACAGAAATAGCCGTTATCTGCTGATTCTTGATCATTAATCACATTATTTAGAAAAGCAGTCACCTGAAAAATAAAAAAACAAATCAACAAAAACCCACTTGATCAAAATAGCCACAGACTAGCTCTTTTGGCCTGAATTCTATTATACACTGTGTACGAGTGTATCAGAGCTGCAAAGCAATAAAACTCAGTAACACTCCAGCGTTATGAATACCGGTTTGTATTGTTCCTTTACAGCAGGAATATGCCATGATAGGCAAACCAGATGTGGGCTACATCTCCCTTAAGGGGGTATTATAGTGTTCCCCATAGGAAGACATTACCTTAATGCCATCCAGGAAATGCCTCTACTGGCTGTCTGACTTAGTTCTGCAAGGTAATTACTGCAGTGTCTCTAAAACTGCAATGATTTACATTGCAGGGCTAAGGGGGACAATGTGCTGAAGTGGTTTTGGTGACTACAGTGTCCCTTTATTGCTGTGAAAGCATTAAAGGAGAAATAGTCCCTGCTTTAAAAAGGAACACAGTAGCATTAGGAATAATGTTCTCCTCTGCATTTAGTTTCAGCAATCCAACCTAATCTAAAA
Source organism: Pelobates cultripes (assembly GCA_933207985.1). NCBI lineage: Eukaryota > Metazoa > Chordata > Amphibia > Anura > Pelobatidae > Pelobates > Pelobates cultripes. The sequence goes on along the minus strand of OW240916.1, from coordinate 10,121,786 downwards.
TAAAAAGGGTTAATTAAAAAAAGGGCGTATTTTACTCTTTTTTTTTTTTTTTTTACAGTCCCTACAGCAGCTCAAACTGCTCCCACAAGTCACGCTGACTGTCTCGTCAAATCCTGAGTACCTTATACAGGGGCACTGGAGACAAGAAGCGCACTCCCCGCTGGCACTGAGCTCCTCTAGCCAAATGGCGGTTAACTTTCAGAATCAAATTTGACCCTGAAATGTAAAAATTGTTACACTATAGGCACATAGACCACTTCAGCTCATTGAAGTGGTCTGGGTGCAGTATACCGGGGATTTAACAATGCAATGGTAACTATTGCAGTTTTTGATAAACTGCAATAATTACCTGCTTAATTGCACTAATAAATATCCTAGTAGTAAACTAAATCCACAGATCAGCCAAAAGTAACACAATGTTTATAGAGCTCGGATATTGGTTTATGTATTTGAATACAGATACAATTTATTTATTTATAAAATATTTTACCAGGAAGGATACATTGAGATTTCTCTCGTTTTCAAGTATGTCCTGGGTCCATAAAATTTACTGAAACTGAAATAAAATGTAGTTTTTTAGAATTTATCTGAAGAACTACATTATGTGTTTAAACTACAGATCAACCGATATTGTATTTTTTTTTTAGAGCTGATACCGGTAATCTGTGAACTTTCAGGCCGATTGTTCTTTTTTTAAGTGGTAAATGCACAAAATATACATGTCCCTTGGTTCTGGGTCAGGCTTCGCCTTCACTCCTCCTCCACCAATGTCAGCTGGCGGGGCGGGGGGTGGCTAATGCGCATGCACAGCAGGCTCTGTGATCGCATTTGGACGACCCCATAGGAATGCATTGAATCAATCCTTTCTTACGGAATGTTGGCGGTCGATGGATATCCGGCGCAGGGAACCAGAAGTCGCCGAACGGCCCGGAAGTCCTTCTAGTGAGGTGGAGTTTACCCGGCAATGTAATTATTGCAGTTATAGGGTTACGGCTCCTGGGACACAGCACCCAGACCAACTCACAGAGAGAAGCACAGAAGTGGTTATGGTATTGTGAGTATCCCTTTAAACAACACACTGAATATATAGGTTACAGGAGCCTTAGCCACACATTGCACAACTACAACTCCCATGATCCTCTGTAAACACGTTATAACACTCGCCTTCCGAAACCCTGAGGAATCGTCTGCCTGCTGCATGCTGGAGTCCTGCTCACTCTCCGCCTCAATCCCAAACATCCTGCCCTCAGCGGCTGACCAATCACAAGGCTGCGCTATGCCCAGTCTGAAAAACTGTCCAATCAAAACATTGCCCTGCTGAGCTCCTGACCAATCACAAGGCTGCGCTATGCCCCGTCTGAAAAACTGTCCAATCAAAACATTGCCCTGCTAAGCTCCTGACCAATCACAAGGCTGCGCTATGCCCCGTCTGAAAAACGGTCCAATCAGATCATTCCCACGCAGAGCTCCTGACCAATCACAGGGTGTCAGAATGGTGAAAGTTCTATAATGAACTGGAGTCTCCAAGTTCTAAACACTCGAGAAGCATAGAGGTCTCTGCTGTGGAAGCCTCAGGCCAATACAAACGGCCATTTGCATGGCGACCAAAGTACATTGCGTCCTACGCAGATTGCTCCAACATAATGGCTGCTGTGGAGGAGACACACAGGGCGACCGTTTAGTTATTACAAGTTGTCATAGAAATAAGAATTTGGTGTGGGGATTTAGTGGTGCATTGTGGGAGTTAATCCTGGCACCAGGTCCCGACATGCCTCACTCTTCCTGGATACAGCTTGTGTACCCGGAGTTACAGTAACGGTAAGTAGCACTTACTCCACATCTCACCGGGAGACTCTGGGAGTTGGGGACATTTTCTGGGAAATTGGAATTCTGTCATTATTAGGGTCTGGTGTCAATATCTACTGTGTATTGTATCCCCTGCCATGTACTCTCACCAACTGTCACTGTCTGTATTATAATAATCATATTATATCATATCTCTATACACTGTCAGTATAATAATAATAATAATATATTATATCCAGCTCTCACTCTATACACTGTCACTGTCTGTATAATAATAATAATATATTATATCCAGCTCTCACTCTATACACTGTCACTGTCTGTATAATAATAATAATATATTATATCCAGCTCTCACTCTATACACTGTCACTCTCTGTATAATAATAATATATTATATCCAGCTCTCACTCTATACACGGTCACTGTCTGTATAATAATAATAATAATAATATATTATATCCAGCTCTCACTCTATACACTGTCACTCTCTGTATAATAATAATATATTATATCCAGCTCTCACTCTATACACTGTCTGTATAATAATAATATCAGCTCTCACTCTATACACTGTCACTGTCTGTATAATAATAATATGATATATTATATCCAGCTCTCACTCTATACACTGTCACTGTCTGTATAATAATAATAATATATTATATCCAGCTCTCACTCTATACACTGTCACTGTCTGTATAATAATAATATGATATATTATATCCAGCTCTCACTCTATACACTGTCACTGTCTGTATAATAATAATAATATATTATATCCAGCTCTCACTCTATACACTGTCTGTATAATAATAATATCAGATCTCACTCTATACACTGTCACTGTCTGTATAATAATAATATGATATATTATATCCAGCTCTCACTCTATACACTGTCACTGTCTGTATAATAATAATAATATATTATATCCAGCTCTCACTCTATACACTGTCACTCTCTGTATAATAATAATAATATATTATATCCAGCTCTCACTCTATACACTGTCACTCTCTGTATAATAATAATAATATATTATATCCAGCTCTCACTCTATACACTGTCACTGTCTGTATAATAATAATAATATATTATATCCAGCTCTCACTCTATACACTGTCACTCTCTGTATAATAATAATAATATATTATATCAATATATTATATCCTGCTATCACTCTATACACTGTCTGTATAATAATAATAATATATTATATCCAGCTCTCACTCTATACACTGTCACTCTCTGTATAATAATAATAATATATTATATCCAGCTCTCACTCTATACACTGTCACTGTCTGTATAATAATAATATCATATCTCACTCTATACACTGTCACTGTCTGTCTAATAATAATATCAGATCTCACTCTATACACTGTCACTGTCTGTGTAATAATAATATCAGCTCTCACTCTATACACTGTCACTGTCTGTCTAATAATAATATCAGATCTCACTCTATACACTGTCACTGTCTGTATAATAATAATATCAGATCTCACTCTATACACTGTCACTGTCTGTATAATAATATCAGATCTCACTCTATACACTGTCACTCTCTGTATAATAATAATAATATATTATATCCAGCTCTCACTCTATACACTGTCACTGTCTGTATAATAATAATATCAGATCTCACTCTATACACTGTCACTGTCTGTATAATAATAATATCAGCTCTCACTCTATACACTGTCACTGTCTGTATAATAATAATATGATATATTATATCCAGCTCTCACTCTATACACTGTCACTGTCTGTATAATAATAATATATTATATCCAGCTCTCACTCTATACACTGTCACTCTCTGTATAATAATAATAATATATTATATCCAGCTCTCACTCTATACACTGTCACTGTCTGTATAATAATAATATCATATCTCACTCTATACACTGTCACTGTCTGTCTAATAATAATATCAGATCTCACTCTATACACTGTCACTGTCTGTATAATAATAATATGATATATTATATCCAGCTCTCACTCTATACACTGTCACTGTCTGTATAATAATAATAATATATTATATCCAGCTCTCACTCTATACACTGTCACTCTCTGTATAATAATAATAATATATTATATCCAGCTCTCACTCTATACACTGTCACTGTCTGTATAATAATAATATCATATCTCACTCTATACACTGTCACTGTCTGTCTAATAATAATATCAGATCTCACTCTATACACTGTCACTGTCTGTGTAATAATAATATCAGCTCTCACTCTATACACTGTCACTGTCTGTCTAATAATAATATCAGATCTCACTCTATACACTGTCACTGTCTGTATAATAATAATATCAGATCTCACTCTATACACTGTCACTGTCTGTAATAATAATATCAGATCTCACTCTATACACTGTCACTGTCTGTATATAATAATAATATCAGATCTCACTCTATACCTGTCTGTCTGTCTAATAATGTCATATCTCACTCTTTCTGTCACTGTCTGTATAATAATAATATCAGATCTCACTCTATACACTGTCACTGTCTGTATAATAATAATATGTATATTATATCAGCTCTCACTCTATACGCTGTCACTGTCTGTATAATATCATATCTCACTCTATATCATGTCTGTATAATATTATCTCACTCTATACACTGTCACTGTCTGTCTAATAATATCATATCTCACTCTATACACTGTCACTGTCTGTATAATAATAATATCAGATCTCACTCTATACACTGTCACTGTCTGTATAATAATAATATCAGATCTCACTCTATACGCTGTCACTGTCTGTATAATAATAATATCATATCTCACTCTATACACTGTCACTGTCTGTATAATAATAATATCAGATCTCACTCTATACACTGTCACTGTCTGTCTAATAATATCATATCTCACTCTATACACTGTCACTGTCTGTATAATAATAATATCAGATCTCACTCTATACACTGTCACTGTCTGTATAATAATAATATAATATATTATATCCAGCTCTCACTCTATACGCTGTCACTGTCTGTATAATAATAATATCATATCTCACTCTATACACGGTCACTGTCTGTATAATAATAATATCAGATTTCACTCTATACACTGTCACTGTCTGTCTAATAATATCATATCTCACTCTATACACTGTCACTGTCTGTATAATAATAATATCAGATCTCACTCTATACACTGTCACTGTCTGTATAATAATAATATAATATATTATATCCAGCTCTAACTCTATACGCTGTCACTGTCTGTATAATAATAATATCATATCTCACTCTATACACGGTCACTGTCTGTATAATAATAATATCAGATTTCACTCTATACACTGTCACTGTCTGTATAATAATAATATAATATATTATATCCAGCTCTCACTCTATACACTGTCACTGTCTGTATAATAATAATATCATATCCCACTCTATACACTGTCACTGTCTGTATAATAATATCAGATCTCACTCTATACACTGTCACTGTCTGTATAATAATAATATAATATATTATATCCAGCTCTCACTCTATACGCTGTCACTGTCTGTATAATAATAATATCATATCTCACTCTATACACTGTCACTGTCTGTATAATAATAATATCAGCTCTCACTCTATACACTGTCACTGTCTGTATAATAATAATATAATATATTATATCCAGCTCTCACTCTATACACTGTCACTGTCTGTATAATAATAATATATTATATCCAGCTCTCTGCATCTCCCACAATACTCCAACAGCCATCATACTGACAAAGCATAATGGGAGGTGTAGTCCAGCCCCACCTGGAGAGCTGGAGGTTTGCCTGTCCCTGTTACAGGGATCCCCGCTGTCAAAATGGGAAACAGAATCCATTTCCATCTCCGCCCTATTATCCTAAAATGCGTCACATTAACATGTCAGACCCTCACATTTCATTCTTTGCTCAGAGAGTAAATCCATCAATCTTACCGGTAATCCAGTGTGTGGACAGACCCCGTGCAGCAGCCAGGATTAGTGTTCAGTTATGTCATAGAGAAGCATTGTGGACGTAGCGTGCATGCGCAGCTTGCCAATCACAGCGCCTTAACCCAGAATCATTGAATCCATCATCATGCTATGCGATGACGAAAATAAAGGCCTTCGAAAATCCAAGGTGTCATGGTGCAAGAGACCCTAATGTCTTGATGTAGGCAAAATGTAAACATTGTCAGACAAAAAGTATTACGTACTATACTGCATTACGAAGCAGTGGTTTTGATGCTTAGAATGCACTTTTAACGGCAGGGTTCTAAAGAAAATGTCTTTTAATGAAAATTGATTTTTTTATCATAATAACATACATCGCCCTTTGATTTATAGCGGACTGACAGTTATGGGAAAAATGAACTTAATAATTTGATAATTGCGAAGCCTGCAGTCCATCATCCGGCTAACTTCCTTCGGCAGGTTCCAACATTCGTAAAAGTGATGGCCGCTTCTACTGAAATAAGGTAGGATGATAAACAGTTTACCTTTTTGGAGGGATGGGAAGGAACCCGTAACATACCATTACCATTTTTCATTGATGAGAGACTAAAGGGCTGTTATTATTATTTGTTATAATTTACATTGAAAACACTAAAACATGTCATTCTTTTAATAAAAAGGCTAGGTTTAGGCACTAAAAAAATTGTCAGGAACTCAAAGTGAATTTTCCATTTCAGTTTGGCTATTAGCCACAATTGCAATTTACTTTCTTTTCTGTGAATCAACAAGAAGTGGAGCAATAATTAGCTGAGGTACCCCACACCCAACAGGAATAAAAAATATCTCAAAGAGTTAAAACAGGTAAACAGACAATAATAAAGATACATGACTATATTAACCTTAACTCTTAAAGGGACACTATAGTTACCTGAACAACTTCAGCTTAATGAGGTTGTTCAGGTTAAAACTATAGCTCCCTGCAGCCTTTCTCATGTAAACACTGTATTTTCTGAGAAATTACAGTGTTTACATTGAAACCTAGGAACACCTCCAGTTGCAGTCACTCAGAGTGAACCAGAGGGACTTCGGAGTTGATGGATATGCCTCCATCCACTCAGATCTGCTGTCAGCAGAGCACAGGGCAGCACTGTGCACAGCATCCTGTGATTCAGTATCTCCTCCCTCTGCATGCAGACACTGAACTTTCCTCATAGAGATTCATTGATTCAATTCATCTCTATGAGGAGATACTGATTGGCCAGGGCTGTGTTTGAATCATGCTGGCTCTGCCCCTGATCTGCCTCCTTGTCGGTCTCAGCCAATCCTATGGGGAAGCATTGTGATTGGATCAGGCTATGTCAGCAGACTGCTTGTTTTTCTGCGTCTTAACAGCATGCAGATTTACAGCTTCAGGCTTGAATACAGTAAGATTTTTACTATATTTATGGAGGCATGAGGGGCCCAGGGGGGCTAGATGGTGGTGTTAACACTATAGGGTGAGGAATACATGTTTGTGTTTCTGACCCTATAGCTATCCTTTAAGTTACCAGTAGATGACAGCAATTAATCACAAGATCACACAGTGCATAGAAGAAAAAATAGAGAAACATCAATAATAGTGTGGAACCGATTACTGTTATCCACTGGTAACTTAAAGGGACCCTATAGTCACCAGAACAACTACAGCTTATTGAATTTGTTCTGGTGAGTAGAATCATTACCTTCAGGCTTTTTGCAGTAAACACTGCCTTTTCAGAGAAAATGCAATGTTTACATTACAGCCTAGTGATAACTTCACTGGCCACTCCTCAGATGGCTGTTAGAGATCCTTCCTGGGTCATGGCTGCCTAAAATACATCCAAACATTCAGTATATCCTCCCTCTGCATGCAGACACTGAACTTTCCTCATAGATATTCATTGATTCGATTCATCTCTATGACGAGATGCTGATTGACCAGCCTCCTTGTTATTCTCAGCCAATCCTATGGGGAAGCATTGTGATAGGATCAGGCCACCACTTCTGCTGATGTCAGCAGGCAGAGGGCAGGTCTAAAGGAAACAGGGACAAAGTAAGCAGCTCCAGACTTGAATACAAGTAAGATTTTACTATATTTAGGGAGGCATGAGGGGCCAGGGGGGGGATAGATGGTTGTTTTAACACTATAGTGTCAGGAATACATGTGTGTGTTTCTGACCCTATAGTGCTACTTTAAGTATCGATTTTTTTGGATTCCTGTTGGGTGTGGGTACTTCGCCTAAAAATAGCTCAACTTCATTTTGATTCACTTTGATGTTATGTTGTTAGATGCCATGAAGGGAGAGCATCGAAGTGTGTAGCAGCCAGAGATATTATTGTAATCGTATCATTAGATCACTTTCCATGTGATATAGATCCCAGGTCTTTTTACCACTTTTGCCCTAGGTCTATTTAGCCCTCTGATATTTTCTCTTTTTTTACCATTTATTTTTTATTGGCAAAAATTATAAATTTACTTTGAATTCCTGAGAAATCACACGTTAATAAATAACCCAGTCTATGTTTCTAAAAATGTGCCAAACCTCGAAAGTCCTTTATTATAGATGAGGAGAAATCCCACCCAAGGCTGATTGATTCTGAGTGCTGTAATTGTATATTTGAGAGGTGAGCAGTGTTTACCTATGTTAGAGAAAGGTTTACACTACTGTCTTTTCTGTTCTTGTTCTTGCATTGTGTTGGAGAACGTTGCTGAGGAGGTGAGTGAGGCAGGGATTTGTTCCGTGATTTTAACAGATGTTCTCGTGTTTTCTAGTAAGATCCCAGCACAGCTAATTACGGTAGCCAAGCAAAGCAGCCTGGGTCTGAGCCTCGCCGGAGAGATTAGCAGAACAGAAGGACCATTGATCTACGTTAAGGACATTATTCCTGGTGGAGACTGTCACACGGTGATTATCTCTCATACTAAACGTCTTCCTCAAATGTCTACTTACTAAACAGTGACCTGTCAACTGACTGGCAAACTCTTCACCAAAATAGCCGAATTACAGAGAAAATATCCAGCTGCTCAGAGTTTCAAACATTTTAGAACTTACGTCCTTAGTCTGAATTTTGTACATTGATTGTCAGCTAATACAACTCACTGTTTAGTGAACAGACCCCATAACAGTGCTGTTCCATCAATAAATAGCTGAATTGTTGTCACTCTCTCCAATCTAGTAAAATAAAATGTATCCAGATTATTATTTACTGTTACTGTGCTGCTGTGAACAGAAATTCTGATATGAGTTAAAGAGCCATTTAAAGCATTTTCTCAAACTATAGTGCAGGAATGAATGTCTGTAGATTTCAGTGTTGACTGCTAGGAGCCCTTGTGCCAGTGTGAAGCCTGCATTCTGCCCAGCTGCTGTCAGTATGCTTGTTGGAGTTCCATGATTTTATATACAGTAGATAAAGGGAACCCAAGTTAAGTGTCCTGTGCCAATTGTCTGCCAAAAGCAGGAGAGAGAGAGACTTTAACCATAAAGAGTGTGAAAGCCACCACTTAGTAGCTGAGCCTCAACGTATGTTCAGTATAAATAAATATTTAGTGCACTTGCCAGAATGTCCGTGCCCTTTCCAAATGATCCCGTCAGTGGCATTCATTTCCCTGATAGGTAGAACACTTCCTGTCTAAGACCCTTCACTATGAAACAATAATAGGCTAGTTTTATTGATGTGCCATGGCTCACATTCCTTAAATTCATTAATAGACCCATGTGACGAACCAAACCTCGTCATGGGCTCCTGGAGGAGCCTGCTTAGCCATGCAAAATACACTGAAAAAAGGCTTGGTCTTGTTCCTGCGAACGCAGGCAGCAGTGTTTGGACATACATCTCATGGAAATAAAATCGGACACAGAAACTCCCGAACACTGCTGGACTTCCATCAGCACCTGCGGTTCTACCCCACTTAGAAAGGCACTGTGCGGTGAAAACGTTCCCACAAACAAGGGAAACAGGCTACACAAATAACTTAAGGATTCAGTTGGGTGTTTTATGTACTTTTGCGCTCCCGAAAAAGACCTACCGTTGGCCCTGATTTCCTTGAACTGTTTAGGATCATGTGCACGGTAGGTCAAAAATGTGACTTCCATGAAAATACCGAACCCCTGAACCGATCGTGGTTATTTTTGGATATGTTGGTCACCCAGATTGGGGCGATCAAGAGATGTGACTTTTGTGGAGTTTTCATGTGTGTTGGGTTGTATTTTTGGGGTTATGTTATATTGTATGTTTTTGTAACTGAGAGATAATTTAATTATATGTTTGTGTGATCAGGTAGGGCGCAGAGGAGGAGTGTGTGGAATGTTTGTAACTAGTTCCTCTCAGGTCCAGAGGGGAATGCCCCGTGAATATGTTTAAGGAAACCCCTTGCATGGGGAGTTACATAAAAGGCCATGTGTGACTTCTATTAAACACATTCGTTTTACCCCTTCATGAAGTCTAGGCTCATGTCTGGGGGATTGGAGAGCTCTAATCACTACTCTGCTGGAAACAGGAGAGCTCTAATCACTGCAGCATTTGGTATTAGGGAGACTTAATGCGGATATACTCAGCCAGAGTATAGGGGATCTGGTACAACCCAAACTTCCAATAATATTACAGCCATGAATATATTCTAGCTTAAAGCGGCACTGTCACACAAACTTACCCTTCTCTTATGGTTTTCCTCTTCTCTTCCTCTCTCAGCAGATGTTCTCCTTTACTTTTCTGATATAGTTTTCTTTAAAATATAAGACAAAGAAGGGACTACTTTGTCTTATGTATTTTTGCTACGCCTGACATTCTCTGACACAAGGAGGAGCTTAAGTTACTTCCATTTCCTGTGTCAAAGAACGTTTTCCCGCAATACTTACCCTCCTCCTTGAAGAAGGAAATGGAACTAACTTAAGTCAAAGAATGTCAGGTGTAGAAAAATACATAAGACAAAGTAGTCTGCAGTTCCACTTTTCAGAGTCTGTTAACTTCACCATCAGTGATCTTCTTCACCAAATGTCCTGCAGAGGACACTGTGCAGTGCATGAAAGGGGCTGACTTACTCCCAGTTTCACAATCCAGATACCCACTGTGAGGATATTCAATATAGGGAAAAAAAAACCGTGCAGAATCTAAATTAAAGAAGGTCCATTTATAGAGGTCGTATCACTACTGAGAAGTGTTGAATTTCTGATTTTCCTCCAAGACGACAGTCCAGCCAGTCTCCAAGAAGGCAGATTTAGCCCTGTCTTGCAAAGATTTTCTCAGTAGTATTTCCTTGGCTCTTATCAGAACTGGGCTGAGTTTGGCTTGCACTGTGTTTAGCAAACTGATGACTGTAGGACCAATCTGTGTGGTCAAAATATTGATGGAGTGAATACATGGGGACCTATAAAAGATGCATTGCCAATATATTAATCATTTGGAGGGGATGAAAGGTGAGCTGTCATTAACTTTGCTTTTGAAATGTTGGTTTTATTAATGGCAGGTTACATTAGTGCAGCATACGCCATCTATACGTGGCTGTGGCTAGGTTTTCATGTAAGGTGAGGTCAGTGTCTGTTTACGCTTTTTTCAAAGTCTGCCACTTGAGGTCATCCATAGATTATTTCAAAATTGGTTCCCTGCGCCATCTGTCTCCCTGCACATACTTCCTCAAAACTGCAACATTTGTGAATGTCATGCAGGTATAAGCCTGTGACTTTATTGGAGGAATCCATATTCCTTCCTATTTAAATATGGTAACATAGAATGTGACGGCAGATGAGAACCATTCGGCCCATCTAGTCTGACCAATTTTCTAAATGCTTTCATTAGTCCCTGGCCTTATGTTAAGTCTAGGTTAGCCTTATGCCTATCCCATGCATTCTTAAACTCCTTCACTGTGTTAAGACTATGTCCTCTTGCTGTGGTAGTTTTTCTTCTTTTAAATATAGTCTCCTCCTTTACTGTGTTGATTCCCTTTATGTATTTAAATGTATCTATCATATACCCCCTGTCTCATCTTTCCTCCAAACTATACATGTTAAGATCCTTTAACCTTTCCTTGTAAGTTTTATCCTGCAATCCATGAACCAGTTTAGTAGCCCTTCTCTGAACTCTCTCTAAGGTATCAATATCCTTCTGGAAATACGGTCTCCAGTACTGCGTACAATACTCCAAGTGAGGTCTCACCAGTGTTCTGTACAATGGCATGAACACTTCCCTCTTCATACTGTTAATACCTCTCCCTATACAACCAAGCATTCTGCTAGCATTTCCTGCTGCTCTATTACATTGTCTGCCTACCTTTAAGTCATCAGAAATAATCACCCCTAAATCCTTTTCCTCAGATATTGAGGTTAGGACTCTTTCAAATATTCTGTACTCTGCCCTTGGGTTTTTACATCCAAGATGCATTATCTTGCACTTATCCACATTAAATGTCAGTTGCCACAACTCTGACCATTTTTCTAGTTATACCATATAACATTTTTTGTAGAGTGCGCATTCCATGCAAGTTCCACCTCCCTGTCTGTTTCTGTGTGAAAACCCTTGTTATGGCTGCACATGTTCAGTAGATTGCATGCACTGCACCGTTTACAAACCATGACTAGGGCTGCCATTGAGTTCGTCAGTGAGATCTGATTAGTGGAACTGGGGCTGGAAGCAGAACTACATACTCATAAATTACTGATGGACAAAGATCAGGCTTTTTTTATTATATTTTTCATAATGCGTTATTTTTATAACACATAACAAATATGTGTTGTTCAGTTAATAGCAATTCTACTGTAAAAAGCCAACTCCTGAACTACGATTCCCAGAAACATTTGCTATGCATCCTTTTAAGATAATACATCCCGCATGGCAGCAGTATTGGTATCCCCCGAATTATTGGACCAAATACTGCACTCTGGAAAGGAGGGGAAGAGAGGGTCAACTGATTAAGAAAGCAAATTATATTATTTTTTATTATTTGTTTACGGAGTGTCCCTTTAATAATATAAACCCACCCAGTATAACTAACTGTAACCTAAACTACACAGTGCATCTAACGTGTGTGGGAGTCTGGAGTGTCCCTTTAATAATATAAACCCACCCAGTATAACTAACTGTAACCTAACCTACATAGTGCATCTAACATGTGTGGGAGCCTGGAGTGTCCCTTTAATAATATAAACCCACCCAGTATAACTAACTGTATCCTAACCTATACAGTGCATCTAACATGTGTGGGAGCCTGGAGTGTCCCTTTAATAATATAAACCCACCCAGTATAACTAACTGTACCCTAACCTACACAGTGCATCTAACGTGTGTGGGAGCCTGGAGTGTCCCTTTAATAATATAAACCCACCCAGTATAACTAACTGTAACCTAACCTACACAGTGCATCTAACGTGTGTGGGAGCCTGGAGTGTCCCTTTAATAATATAAACCCACCCAGTATAACTAACTGTAACCTAACCTACACAGTGCATCTAACATGTGTGGGAGCCTGGAGTGTCCCTTTAATAATATAAACCCAATCAGTATAACTAACTATAACCTAACCTACACAGTGCATCTAACGTGTGTGGGAGCCTGGAGTGTCCCTTTAATAATATAAACCCAATCAGTATAACTAACTGTAACCTAACCTACACAGTGCATCTAACGTGTGTGGGAGCCTGGAGTGTCCCTTTAATAATATAAACCCACCCAGTATAACTAACTGTAACCTAACCTACACAGTGCTAGTAATGTGTGTGGAAGCCTGGAGTTTCCCTTTAATAATACAAACCCACCCAGTATAACTAACTGTAACCTAACCTACTCAGTGCTAGTAATGTGTGTTGAAGCCTGGAGTGTCCCTTTAATAATATAAACCCAATCAGTATAACTAACTATAACTTAACAGCAGATTGTACAACCTTGATTAGACTGTTTGATAAATGGAACTCTGTAATGTGTTATTTACATGACAGACAGAGCCATGTGTTAGTTGGGAAATTGGTAAGTAACTTGTGGCCCAGTCCAGGTGCATAACACAATAGCGACACCTAGTGGCATTAAGTTAAATCTGTTTTCATTACACATTTTAGCACATTTAGGTTTTAGTAGATCTCCCCACAGCTTCTGTTTCCTGGCTTTCGTAACATAACGTAGCCAGTTACTATTCCTATAAGTTAACTGTTTGATCTTTATTTGTTGCTGTCCCTTTAATTAGGATGGACGTCTGAGACCAGGAGATCAGCTTGTCTCTGTTAACAAGGAATCATTGTGTGGCGTGTCCTGTGAGGAGGCTAAAAGCATACTGAATCGAGTAAAGTTAAGGTAGTTATCCTCTCTCATAGCTGTTATGGTTTGATCATACTTTCCCAACCCCCAACCAGAACGTTGTTTATCTGCAGCGTGATTGAAATGCAGGGTGAGTTATCAGAGGTAGCCACCTTGTCTCGCTCCATGGTTGTACATTGGTTACACATTTTCAGAACAGTAGGAAAGCAGCATCATGTTACCCTAGTAGAAATCTACAAATTGAAGGTCCTGTATCTTTTTGCAGTTAAGCACTGGGCTTGTAATACGAGCGTTCAGAATGTTTGTAAACATTTCTGCCAAGATACTTCCGGGTGGCAGAACTTGCGCGGCTTCCATTTGGAGCAGCAGAGAGATCACTGGGGAGCGATAATGGAGAAGCAAGAGAGAGATAATTGGGAGAGCTAATGGGGTCTGAAGAAAGATAATGAGGGGCTATGGGAAGATAACGAGAATAGCTGGGCACCGATACCGTACATTGCACACACACAGGGACACTGGGATACACACAATGACATTGCATACACGGCAACACCAACATACTCCTATATTTATATTACATGCACACAAACATCAACAGACTCACATACATTGCGTACAAATTGATATTAATCAAACTATACACATACTGATATTGCCCAAACACTGAAACACTAACCCAAACATACTGATATTGCCCATATATGTACACATAATCACATTCTCCCCATTGGTCAATTTAAAAAAGAATAATAAATTATATTTATCACATTATATAAGGTCCGTGGATTGTGCCCACTGTTTGTGCTTGTGTGTATGTATAGCTTTGGGCTCCCCATTATTACTTCAATGCACTATATGGCCCCAATAACAAGCAATACAGAATTGCACGTTTGTTCACTGCTGTACCCAGGAGAACCATCATATTTGGGGGGGGGGGGGAGAAGGTATATAACATATAACCGAGGCTCACAATATTTCTGTTTCTACAACAGCTGGAGAGCTACCTGTATTATACACTTGCTCTGCACAGCATGGAGCCTCACATGTCACACTACCAGGCTGGCCCACAGCCCTGTTGTAATGGAGATATTTCTAGCAATGCCCATTTGAACTCCTGTAACCTCTCCAGCTTCCCATTCACTGAAGTAAGCTGGGTCTAGTCCCACATGGCATCAAACCGTAGATTCTACACAAACCCTGTTCCGATGCTTGGTATCTAGCAAGGAGAGAGCGGTATATTCCATCAGGGGACCCAGCAGCACACACTGTCTTCCCTTTCCAGCTCCGCTCTCAATGTCTGAATTTTCACCACGTCAATCAGTTAGCAATTAGCCGGAGAACGCGTTTGCTTTTGGCACCCGGAAGAACTTCTGTTATTGTTGTGACATCATGGTGAAAGCTCGTATTGGAGAGTCGTATAAATGATTCATCCTTCAGGGCTGCACCTGTGTGGGCATAAGGGAAATTCGACTGTTCAGAGACATATTTCATCATGTCTGTAAATCATAGTTCATCAAGGACATAATTGCAGCAAACACTAAACACAAAAATCTCAAAATTCAGCATCCTTTGATATTTGAATTCTTATTGTAGTCTGGGAGCTACAGAAGCAGAAGGGTTATTGACAACAGAATAGGAGACTATCATGAGTAATTACTCAAATATTAAATCATTTGAAACTCAAGGCCTATGTGTTGTTTTCCTCAATCCTTTTTTTTTTTTTTTTTCGAAGTTTTTATAATCGAATTTGGTTGTCTTACTTTGTCACAACGTTTTTTTTGAGGAAATGTTTGTATCCTGATTTTCTTAATTTTTAAATTTATTAGTCTCCGGATTTGATTTTTCTCACCTTATCCCAATGTCACATCAGCTGCTGCCAGGATTAAATTTTAATTGTTCGCTCCAAAAGAGATCTCCTGATCACAGGAGAGTGGGGAGAAAATTGCAAAAAGGGATTTCATGATAAAGCATTTTTATCTTATAATCGAAGCGTAAAACTGTAACCTCCCAACACATTAACATCATATTGTTTCTGTCTCACATTCGTAGAGGTGGTTCTGTTTGGGAGATTACATTTATTCGGCCTAGTGAGAACTGTCCTGAGCAGACATCACGATCAGAACACACTGCACAGACACAAGGAACATCCTCCCCTTACGGCCATGCTAAACCTGCTCCAATGGTATGTCCAGCAAAAAAATGTATATATATTTTTTTGTTTTGTTTTTTGATTGTGCTAGATGAATTTATCATAGAGCTAAATATAACATGTTGGAAAATCACTGACTGTGCTTTCTTATGCATTCTTATTTTCTGATTATTGTTTTAAAAACAATATATCTACACAATATAAAAATGGCTGTTTTGGTGTAATGATATGAAAAATACCCTCATTACTGTGGCAGATGTGACTGTGGATGAATCTATTAATCCTAGCTTCCATAAGTGAATGAGACTACATTTCTTGACATCCTCTGGAGTGTACAATTATTAAGGTTATTTTTAATGTTTTCCAATCAGTGTGTGAAGGCACAAGGCTTTGTTTGTCTTGGACTGTTTGTGGCTCCCCTTTTTTCTTCTTAATGAATGTAAACAGTTTATCCTGTTTGTTTTCACAGAAGGAGAACAGAAACCTTCACAGCTCACAGCCTAGAGGGAGTTCAGATACACCTTTATCTGGTAACTATTATCCCAACACTTTTCTTACATTTTGAACTTTTCTAGAACATAGATGATTCTGAACTTACCAGACAGTGCCTGGGGAGCTGATTTCATTCATAGATTGCATGGGTCATAGAATTGTCTTTATATGATATTTTGGGATGGATGGATGTAGAAATGAGAGGAATGGATGACTAGATCAAGGGACAGAGGAAGAGAATGATGGATGGATAAATTTAATGAAGTGGAAAATGACAGGAAAGGAAGGATAGCAGTCTGTTGGGAGGGAGAGATGAATAGCAGATTTTCACCGCTTAGATCTCTTCGCTCACATAACTTCCTATGTTACCCTTTCTCAGTCCTGTGACTGTTTTAAACAAGGATTCGATGTTAAAGGAACATTCTACAGCCTGTTGTGGTGGTAATGGTGGCAGGAATGCTATGGTGCCCTATTAAAATAAACAGTCCAACAATTTAAAAACTCTTTGAAAAACGTACCTGCTATCTCCAAAGATCTTGGTCAATAACCATTTTATTTCCAGAGACTTATAGTTTGCAGTTAGAAGCCTGATTAAGAAAGTAATTTATTTTATTCTTTCATTAGTTATACATGTAAACAATGCAAGAATGCCGGGGAACTGTGCTAGCTCATTCATATTCATTGTGGCTCTCAAAGAGGTAAACAGACAATAATAAAGATACATGACTATATTAACCTTAACTCTTAAAGGGACACTATAGTCACCTGAACAACTTCAGCTTAATGAGGTTGTTCAGGTGAGAACTATAACTCCCTGCAGCCTTTCTCATGTAAACACTGTATTTTCTGAGAAAATACAGTGTTTACATTGAAAACTAGGAACACCTCCAGTTGCAGTCACTCAGAGTGAACCAGAGGGACTTCGAAGTTGATGGAGGCATAATATGCCTCCATCCACTCAGATCTGCTGTCACATTCAGTATCTCCTCACTCTGCATGCAGACACTGAACATTCCTCATAGAGATTCATTGATTCAATTCATCTCTATGAGGGGATGCTGATTGGTCAGGGCTGTGTTTGAATTGTGCTGGCTCTGTCCCTGATCTGCCTCCTTGTCAGTCTCAGCCAATCCTATGGGGAAGCATTGTGATTGGATCAGGCAGACAGCCAATCCTATGGGTAAGCACTGTGATTGGATCAGGCAGACAGCCAATCCTATGGGGAAGCACTGTGACATGTCAGCAGACTGCTTGTTTTTCTGAGTCTAACAGCATGCAGATTTACAGCTTCCGGCTTGAATACAGTAAGATTTGTACTATATTTATGGAGGCATGAGGGGCCCAGGGGGGCTAGATGGTGGTGTTAACACCATAGGGTGAGGAATACATGTTTGTGTTCCTGACCCTATTGTGATCCTTTAACAATCCCCAACGTGTCAGCTGAATTCTTCCTCTCCTATCTGTGACCTGTTTTGGCACAGTCTGATAAAGTGTTAAGATTCAAAAATACACTGAGTAACTTCTCAGACTCCTTACGCTAAATTCTGTCAATGCTGTTTGCCAGCTACTAATTAAAACCTGTAACGGATACTGTTAGCGCAGAGAGACACGGAACTAATAAGGGTGCTTGAAATGAATTGATTGAATATTGAGTAAAATGCACCACTGGGCACATTCCCATTACTTTTATCTTTTAGGCGAACACACTGCATTTTCACCCCCCCACCTCCAAACCAAGAACATAGCTAAAAATATTGTATTGATCCATATGCACTTCTTAACCGTCTGCCTTACTGGAACATTTTCACATTAACCACATGATTGCCAGAAGAAAATTTTTTTTTTTTAGTTTATTACAGAGTGAATTAATCACTTAAGGTTTCATTGAAAAAGAAACAAAATCCTTTTCAATGACAATGGATGCTGTCCTATATTTTAAGAAGTATTGCCTTTGTGTTTATTACCTCTAAATAAATACGTGTTCAGTGTCTGCTTTTAAATATATACTGTATATATCTTGTATTCAGATAACCTCACCTACTAGTAATAAACTGAATGAGCACGATTTGATATTGGGGGTTTAAATGTGCAAGTACATTACAAAAATAGGTCATATACGTGTACGTATCAGAGTATTTATATTCTCTAATATGTATTCACTGTACCAATGACAGTGATGCTATCACCACAATCCGATCCCTAAACCAGATTCAAGCATAGAATTGCATACGTACTTACCACGAGGAGCTGTGTCAATCTTTATTGTGCTGTGTTAATACACTGTATTATTTTGTAGACAGATAATGATGCACAAATAGTGGGATATTTAATGCCTTTAATGTCCAAACGGATTATCTTATGATTGTATGATCCCATATATATTATACTTAACATTTGAAAGCCGAGGGCGAGTACCTGAAACATTAAAGTTGGTTCTAGCAAAGTAACACATGTAGTCTTCCATTCCTAGGTCGTAGTCAGGGACCTGGTCCGGACAGAGTGGTTTCCTTGAATCCTGATGCCAGATTCAAAGCAGACAAGCTAGAATTGGTAAGTGCAATAAATGCTGAAAGCAATCTGAAATGTTTTAGTTAACCCACAAACATCCGTCAATGCCAGGGGAGCCATCGGGTAGCTCTGAAGTTTGGGGCAGTAAAATATTATTTCCACAACTTTCAGTCAGCTTATTTTGATACAGAATCACAGGAGGATCGCAGACATTGTAACAATAATCTGAGATATGCCTCTTGCTAACCGTGATCCAAATACCGACACGTTTTTTACAGGTAAATTATGTAAGTGTTTTTTACAAAACGTAGGACCTCCATCTCAATGCCAATCATCAGCTATGGTAATGTGAATCTCGCCACCATTGGACACTAGTGTGGTGGAAACTACTGTTCTATAGATTTGTGTAATTGCTCATGTAATAAATAATCTCTATTGTAATATTTTGTTCCTATTCACAGGCTTTGAATTACCTTGGCTTGAACCCTACAGAAGAGCAGCAACTGTCAATAAGGCAAAGGGTACATTTGGATGCCAATGGGACTGTGGCTTTTGGAGGTAACCTAGATATTAATGGGTGCTGATGTCTCTTTTCACATTAACCCTTCCGCAGCTTGTCTGGGTAGCCCTTCCTGTTTTGTCCTTCACTGTGAAAGGCTTACTAGGCAAGTACTTAACATTACTGACCTTGACCTTGATTGCATTTGTTTTTTTAGATAAGCTTGATGGATAAACACAATCTGTTATAAAAAATAGTTTTTTCAAATGATCTATCTACAAAACCTCCCATGAACTTTAATGAGGATTTCTGTAGAGAAATCTTTTGAAAAGTTTTTTTCTAACAGGTTGTGAAAGGCTTATCTAAAAGTGTTAAATCAAGGCCTTAAAAGTGCCTAGATTACAAACGTTGAGAGTGTGAGAGAGATGAAGTGTTCTTCAATTGAATGGGGGACTTGGAGTCTGTGCATCTCGATGTTGTGATGCTCTACAATACAAGGAATGCTAACTCAATGACTGTTTAACTCAATGACTCACCACAGTAGAGAGAGTCATTTTACATGAATAACCATTATTACTGGTAATTATATGAATACCAGTTATGTATAAAAAAAACAACTCACACCTTTATTTGTATCACAAAGCCTAAAAATGAACATCGTTAAACATCCCTATAGTACGTTACCATTCCGTTCTATAGATGTAACACCTACCAGAAAAGGTTAAAGGACCTTAACATGTATAACTTGGAGGAAAGATGAGACGGGGGGATATGATAGAAACATTTAAATACATAAAGGGAATCAACACAGTAAAGGAGGAGACTATATTTAAAAGAAGAAAAACTGCCACAACAAGAGGACATAGTCTTAAATTAGAGGGACAAAGGTTTAAAAATAATATCAGGAAGTATTACTTTACTGAGAGGGTAGTGGATGCATGGAATAGCCCTCCAGCTGAAGTGGTAGAGGTTAACACAGAGAGGGAGTTTAGGCATATTCTAGCTATAAGATAAGGCTGGGGACTAATGAAAGTATTTAGAAAATTGGGCAGACTAGATGGGCCAAAAGGTTCTCATCTGCCGTCACATTCTATGTTTCATTAGACATACAGCTTCACACATTTCACATAACCATAAGCATAAAAATGTAGTTATGAATCATCTATGTATGAACTATATTTATTATTATGCTTTGTGAAACAAGTAAAGTGTGATTTTAAAAACGAAAATAAAAAATGTTCCCGGTGTACAGCGATATGGTAATTTAGTTTTGTGACTTTGCTGGTTTGGAGAGCTGGCACTGTGCGGCACTCTACTTGTACAAAGTCTGCTATCTATGCCCTGGTGTTTCCCCTGTGCTCTAAAACATAGGTCATTTTATGCTCCCGACTGAGCTGCAGCCCTCAAACAGGCTTTGTTTTAAAAAGGACTATATCCGTAGCCTCCAGATTAAAATAAAATGCAAACTTGAAATAAGTTTAAAAAAAAATGTCAGTAAATATTGTGCTTTTACAATCTGCCCCCATCCAGATCTTTGTTTTATTACACCTTGATAACTCATGTTTTTCTGTATTATGAAAACTATGGACCTTATTACACAGTTATGTTTGCTTTTCTTATTCATAAACGTATTATTTTTTTGTTTTAGACTTTGTTCAGGTGGTTAAAAGTCTGTTTAGCTTGCAGTTAGAAGAAGGCGATATTGGACGTGGCCCTGTCAGGCCCAGAGAGAAAGAAATTAGCAATTTACTAAACTCCGTCACAAGTCAGGTAAGGTCATCCTCTCCTCCAACCCATGTTTGTGTTCTTCTTGCGTTTTTTAATGTTAATGCTTATAGATGCTGCTTTTGTTGTGTTGATTGTTTACCTGGCTGACCGTCTCACTGTTAGCAATTCAGACGAGCTCTGTGTCACACGTGTACCTTGGCAGATTGTGGACACGCTGTTTTCAATATACTTTAGCTATCGCTTTATAAAATTATGTATCGGTTTCCTATTGGGAATAGAACAAACAAGTAATTGTTTGTCTGCACGCTTGTAGTGTTCCCATCGAGATTCTGTGCAGAATGAATCAAACACACACTTCCAGCCACTGCGGCTTACTGAGTAGCAGAACAACTGGAATCTCCTGGAACAAATATAGATTAAATATGGTTTATGAAATGTTGGTGATTGTTTGTGCTGAACAGTAATCATCTTAATACAGAGAGTTACTGGATAGTTAAAGGAGTACTGCCATTATTCCCAGTGTGTACCATCTACAGAGAGCCACCATTTTACAAAGGTAAACAAAGTGTTACTGTCACCATTCTCAGTGCTTGCCTTCTGGGTACAGCCATCATGGCCTGGTTTGAATTATTAATCTGCTGCGCTAAACTCTGCTAATTTGGAGGAAGTTAATAAACCCTGCCAATTTCTAGCGAGAGGACTGAGTTTATCAGAGGTTATTGAGGAGCATCTGAGCTTCATCAACCCAGGCCAACAGCCACTCCATGAGTATGAACTTTCCATTTAGCACCCAGTTGTCTTGAGACCATGATGTTACTATAAAAACATGTTTCAATAAATGGTTCATTGCGCGGAAGGTTGATTGGTTGCACTTTACTCCTTTAGAGTCTTAAAAGTTTTGTAACAAGCCATGGACCATTTCGGAATAGAAGATACACTGGAATTAAAAATGTTGTAGCACGGTTTTGTGGATCCCAGTAGAGAATCGTCTTTTTCCACTACTCGTTCTGAGAGGATAAAGACATTTCTCTGCCATAGTCCACAAGGCCACACTACACAGAGTAACTCTCTATGCACCACCTCCAGCTGGCCACTCAGAGATTGCACTAGAGAACACTAATCGTTTTATTACCCTAAATGTTTATTTATTCAGAAAAATAGGATAGACCGCTTATCATTAGTAAGCAGTCAAGTTCCCTGTATGAGTTGTGAAGAAGTGGGAGATGGCTAAAAGAAAGTTTCAAAGTACCATAACCACTACAGTTTATAGTATTATTGCAGCTCTTTGTATCATTCTGTTAAAATGAACTGTCAAGATATCATGAGATGTAGTGATACTGTAAGCTGATGTGGAGATACAACTTGAAATTTTCCTTCAAACAGTTAACACCAATGTTCAGACTGGGCCATAGATAAGCTTTAGAATGATGGTCCATAAGGTAAAGTGGTTTCCTTCAAAATCTGCAATCCAGCTTCCTTAAATATTTAGGGACGTTGTGTCCAGCTGGGAAGGATTCACGTTCTTCTTTGCTTTACTTCTTAATGCTTCCAGGTCCAGTCATGCGATCTTTCTGATTCCGAGAATAAAGAGATTAAAAAACTCAAGGTAAGAAATGTCTTTACCCTTCATATTCTTAAATGCTTAGCATTGCAATAGGCAAACACAATTCACAAAGTAAAATATTATATGGTTTTGCTGTAGTGCAGTAAGGTAGGACCTTGTCAGCTGTTAGCTGTAAACAATCCTCAGTAAGCCATAAAAATTTGTTTCAGTTCTTTAAGTGGAAATTTGCTGAAAATGTTACAATTGAATTAATCCTCGAAAATCACATACAACAGGTGTTAACCTTTTTCTCTTGTTGTGATGCTCAGTTTTCTTTTAAATGTAAGATTTAGCAATGTAACTCTAATTCTAATTTCAAACCCTGACATTTGGGATTACCTGCTGAGTAAATAAGAATGTATTCCCTGTTGAAGATTCCTTGCTTGGGAAGATGGAGTTGGTTACATGCAAAGCATTCTGGGATTTAGCCTCCAGCACCTTTTAAATCTATGTGTTTACTGTTGATTTTGCCAGCATGATGTATAGATTATGTTATATTACTTACTCAGCAGAGGTCTCGGCATTCACATCTTTGTACTGAGAGGTCCAATGGAACCAATTAGACATGTTGTGTACAGGTAATCCCCCTTAGCATACTGGCCTCCAGGGTACTGTTGAATAATATATCATGATAAATACTGATACATTTAAGCAAAATGCAGCATGCATACAGCTGAGCGATATATGGCTGTGCTTATTCGACAGGCCCACTTTTTGTAGAATGATCTCATATACCTCTTTATAGCAAACATCATTTTCTGCAAAAGCGTATTAAGGTGATGTGTTCCGTGATCTAAGCCTGTGGAAAAATTCATAGTATAGCTTTGCTCGGTAGAATGCAGTGCCAAGCTGCCACATTGGGCCTGCCATCCTCTGTCTTTATGTGCTAGCAGTCATTGTCTGTATCACGAATACGTCCAAATACCTGCACGAGTACATAACAGCTGACAGTAAGGAAGATCTTTTGAGACTTCTGATATGAGCCTTTCAATGCTGGACTTGAAAGATAAAGTTTGACTAGGTAGTATCTGTTTCAAATGCATTAGTTGCAAGTAGTAGGAATTTATTTTTGGGTTGTCCGAATATTTTTCCCATGGATGAAATTTGCTGGAACCAGCACATGAACAAGCATCAAATATCCTGAACAAAATGGCATTTTCTGATAAAAATGATTTGGCTGAACAATACTTTTCCGCCATACACAAGTCTACTCCCTGGTATGGATACGTTTGAAGGTCAGTTTAGGCAGCACAATGCACCATAACAACTTAATCTAAATGCAGTTGTTATGGTGCCAGGAGGCCCCCAGGCACACTCAAACCTTCAGTGGTTAAACCATACTGGAATGGTTTAACCCCAAAGTTGCCTCCAGCGGTGATTTCAAATCCCTCAGAGGTGGCATCCGGCTTCTGAAATTTCAGTTTTAGGAAGTGCGGAGGGCCGCCAGCGATTGTCTGAGAATGGTTCGCTGATGCTCTTAGCCAGTCAGGGACTCCCCAGAAAAAAAAACTTGCCTTCTCTGAGCCAGTTTTGTGAAAGAGGAGTCAAGTGTCAAGTGAAAGAGTGATGTTTTACATTGCAGGGTGAAAACTAAAGGATCCATTGAGATGAAGCTGCCTGACGTTTGTGGTCCTTAAATGGTCTATTAATATAATGTATTAAAGAACATTGGAATCCACTCCAATCTGGAGTGTGTCTAAAATCCTCTCCTTTATTATTATAATTTTTTTGTGTCAAATGCAAGTTTGTTCTGGCACAACCTGAGCATCTGATTGATATGTTATACATGTCTTGCAGTTGCTGTTGATTAAAATCCCTGTGTAAAGGGGATCATAGGAAAATGAACATACGCTAACAGTTTGTTTCACTGGGACTGCATCAGTAAGTGGATAGTTTTTTTCACCTCCTCTGCATTACTCACCTAGAAAACACACTTATCTGGGGCAAGTAAAAGATCTGTAAGCAGCACAAATGTGATGATTTCTCTTTAAAAAAATATAAAATTATGTGCCTGGCATGTTCCGTATCATAAAAAGTTCAGTGTCTCTCATATGACATTTGATAGCTGCACGTTCTAACTCATGCTTATCTGCTAAAATGTTTCTCAGCCTGCATGTACCACTCTTGAACGCAAAATGTATTCTTACCAAAAATGTGCCGTATTATAGACTGCCCTATACTGTACAACTGTGTATACTACGTATCTTGCCACTGCTGTTGGGGCAGAGCGAGACTGTCTGTTACTCTGAAGCACAACTAAAAAATATATATATATATAAATAAAATTAAATGTTCAGCCTACATTGCAAATCCACAATCCAAAATCTTACATTTTTTTTTATTCTTACTTTTCTTATTCCCACATTGTCTGTTACTTTTTGTTCCTCGTTTCTCGGCACTGCCAGATTAGTTTATAAATTGATGGCCTGGATGACTGACATTAATTAGACACAATATACTTGGTAACGAGTGAACCTATTAACTTGACATCTTACAGGCGTAGCGCAGTGTGCGGATAATCTCTGGGGTAAATATTGGAATTTGTGAGGACAGCTTTTATGGCTAGCAACACGACTGCATTTTAATTAGGATGTTTAATTGCAGCTCTCTGGCTTTCCTGCTAAGGAGCGAGAGAAAGCTGTGTGTGGAGAAGAAAATGCACTGCAGCCAAAAACACGTCAGAGTTTGCAAAATTCACCTATATTCTGCTATGGCTTGACATATGCTTAAACCGAAACAAAATATGTTACAACGGAGAGTGGGTTTTATATTCCATTTCTTTTATTTCTAAAACATTTATGATTCTTTTCTTTGTTATAACAATTACTAAGACGCATTGCCCTGCTGAAATACACATTATTTGGCAGCATCGGGAACTCCTCTGTTTGTACACAAGCAATGGTTTTTGAAGGTCTTTTAAAATTATTTTTATTATGTGCATCGATATATGCGTTGAGCATGCGCTGTGAACCATTAATTAAAATGAACACCTGGCACCACTTTACACACAGCATGTTAACTGCACATAAGGGATCAATAATATTAATTCATTCTAATCTATAGAATATTTGTTAGTGTGACATGTCATGATTCCCTTTTATTCCAGAAGTTTTCTCCTTAAGGGGTTAAACTCCACCACTTGTTATCGTTAACCTTCTTACACTACTAAAGTTAAAATTTAAAGTGACTGTGTCACGCTCCACTTTCTTTGTCACCAACATCAATAAGTGATCTTTTTTCATCTCCTTTCTGTGGCGTGGTGGTGGGAGGTCACCTAGCTTTGAGGATAATTTTTTGTAAAATGGAGCCACATGTAAACAACTCATTCTTTTTGGCCCATCGTTTAACAAAACAGAATTCTAATTATTATCAATATATGGTAGATTGTCAATTCTCTGATCCTTTACCATTTGCACCATTCCACCAAATAATGCAATATGCCAGGTCTCCTGTGAGATGAGATTGATTATGTACCAACCATGGTCCAGTGCAACATATATATAATCAATGCTAATTAAGTAGAGACTAGTGCAAGATCCTGTGTGGTAATGCAGCTCTGCAACCCAACTTTTCACTGTTTTTGTTTTTTTCCTCTTAATTTGTATGTAATATATATATGTCACCATATGTCACCATGATTTCTGCAAACATGGACTAATCTGATGAATTTTGTTTTCTCCAAGTGAGATGTGCAGAATTTAGCATAATCCATATAAGTTTGTTGCTCAGTCTTATTTTATGAGTGCTACTGGTTGCTGGGGGCATTTTAATGGTGTAGCAAATGATTTGGCTTATGTTTATCTAAATAAAAATTCTTAACCAATTATGCATCAGTATATCTAATCATTGTTCCTGACCCTTTGCCTGCTTTTACAGAATGACCATTTTAACCAGGACCCTTCTTAAAGTATAATTCATCATACCACAGAGTAGGCATAATCTCAAACTTGTTCCAAAAATCTGTCAGGAACTCCAGTTTACTTGATTCCCCGGATTAGTCGAATAGAGCAGGGCTCAAAATGTAAACTCTCCACTAGCCTTTGTCTAGTGAGTAGACGTTTATCCCTGATATGCCGTGGGCCCCTGAGGCTTGTAGTGGAGAGTAACTCAACCTACATAGCAGTGTAAGACCTGAAATAGAACACTGTTGGAACGGGAAATTACAGACTATGAAAATAACCATGTCCTATACTTTTTATACGTTTTCTTAACTCTTCTCCCCATCCCCCAGCTTACATATGGGTTGTCCAATAATTGCGAGGGGCTCCTGTGTGGTTAAACTTTCATTTTCACATCCTACCTGTCCCATTGCCTCTTTATTCAGAGTGCCGCCATCTTGGTGTTTCCAGGATCCCACCCACAAAAGTCCTACCTCTGCCTTTCCCAGAGTGTGAGCATCAGACCTTGAGGCTAGCCTTGCACTGTGTTAACTCTCAGGATCCCACAAGAGTCAACACAGTGAGAAGGGGACACAATACTGGAGGGAGGTGAGTGAGAAGTAGCCAGTCAATGACAACGTTGGCAAATTATGGGCATCTTCACTAAAACTTCACCTTATTTCAACTTTCAAGTTTTACGTAATGAAAAGTATTCCCTAATTTTCATTATATGTAACTTTTGAACTGATAATTATTTGGAAAAAAAAATGGGACAAAATGCACCAGGTAATACAAAAAGAGACAGACCCACTTTAATATGCTCTTCTACTTAGCCTGAACGTGAACCATGGCTTTCTCATAAAAGACATTTCAGTCTTTATCCATGTCATGATTAAATTAATAAAAGCTTGTAGTTTACAGCCACTCGTTCTACAGATTAAGTGAGAATTCACATAAAAGAAAGAGTGGAGGAAAAACGTGTTTTTCTCTCACTCGAAAGGTCAAGAAGATCTTACTAGTTTTTAGAAAAAAAAAATAATGAATAGGTGAATGCAAGAAATGGACTAGTAATATGAGAAATTTCAATTCAGACTGGGCGAGCGAGGACGCTAGTGACACAGCGACCTTCTAAACAAGAGAGTCTTGTAGATGTGTGATATTGCAAACAATTACCAGGACCATGCAAGGTTACAGTGATCTGTGCATCACACAAGCTGTTTGTGTAACCCTTTGCATTTCGCAGGACCCCGTCCCCTTACCCCGTCCCAAGAGTTAAAGGGCAACTGTCATTTTTCTGGAATTTACATTATTGAATAAAGCATCAGAAATCATCTATGACTTGTCTTAACTATTTTTTCATTAGATGTTCTATTTTTTTTTTACATTTATATTAAAGATTTAACAAATGACATCCTAATCCCGTTCAGACAAGGCACAGCTGGGCTGTGTGACAAAGACATAGACTGGAAACAGTGCATGACAAAAAAGTTATATTAGTTGGAAAAAGTATTGCGTCCATCACAATTGATCTTTCAATATCCTCCTTCCTGCTGTCAATCCCAAACAAGGCAAAGTTGCAGCAATTTTGTCTAAAATGGAAAAATAACAATACTTTAAAGTATTTATTAGATTCATTGCAGTAGCACAGAGCCGTTGTAAATAAAGTCCTTGTAATTGACCCCGTACGTAACGTTTTTGAAAACCATTTACTGAATCTGATCAAACAATCTCTGTAGGCAGAGAGTTCAGTATTGTCCTTCCTCTTGCTGTAATGAACCCATTCCTCTGCTGTAGGAGAAATCTCCTTTTTATCCTGTTTTCCGTGGAGTACCTCTTGTCCTGGTAATAAATAGATCACAAGGGAGCGGTTTGTATTGACCCTGCGTATATTTTTCAAATGTTATCATATCTTCTTAAATGTGTACTTAAACAAATCCATTTTCTCTAGTGTATCTTTATAATTTCAGTCTCTTTTGCTAATCACCTCTGTACTCTTTCAATACTTCTTAAAAAACGTTGCCCAAAATCGCTCTGTATATTTACGGTGGGGAATTGATTTATGAGTTCAAAAATAATATTTTTATCACAAGTCAAAATGACTTTTTATACATGACAATAGCATAGTGGGCTTTGCAGTTACTGACAGACATTTGCAACTTCTTGCCAAGTCTGTCTAAATGACTCCCAAGTCCTTTCTCAATTCATTATTTCTCAGGCTCATCACTATTGAGATGCAGCTTTTACACTTTACATTTATATTCTTCTACTCTCTACCTGCAAAATCCCCATTGAATTTAAAATTGCACATATATTTGCTTCCCATCTCAGCCTGGATTGAAAAATACTGTTAACTGTATTTAAAATGCTCTTAATCAGGCATTCGGGGAAAGATTAATGAGTGTAATGTTTGCCATCACACTGGAAGTGAGTTGAGACTCAGGAGCTTGGGAGGTAAAGGGAAGCAAAGCTGCCCCTCTCATATTGAGTAACACATCTTAGGGCCAACAATTAGCTGGTGCAGTTGTAGAGGTTTCCCAGATTTGCTTATAAATGAGACATGACCCAAAATCCCACTACATAGAGGTTTCAAGTAGTGTTATAACAAGACCTGACTGGTTTATGAGTCCTGATTAGGAGTTGGTTTCGGTGCATTCCATACCTTGTACTCTAGGACTGTGAGTGTAGATTACTAGGTTTTGAATGCACAGATAGAATAACTGGGTCAGAATGTGCAGATGGAATATTTAAACGTGGAGGTATAATTGTGCCATACAATTTACAGAGAGAATAGTAGGATTAGAATGTTGATATAAAATAGCAGGTTTAGAATATGGAGGTATAGTTGTGGAATATAATTTAAAGATAAAATAGCAGGATTAGAGTGTTCAGATAGAATGGAAGGATTGGAATGTTCAGATAGAATAATAGAATGTTCATTTAAGAATGTAGTCAGTCAAATCAGTGCTAGCACAAGATAAGGAATATATATATATATATATGAACTATACTTGTACAGTGAAATGCCATAGCTGTAAGATGACAGTCTCTATTTACACACATGTTAATGACTTGTTCCACGCAGGGCCACTTAGTACCCGTACTGACCTTTTTCTCACGTCTGACTTTAGGATCGTCTCTTAGAATCTGAGAAACAGAAAAACCAGCTGGCAGAAGAGTTAAAAATTGTAAAACAAGTAAGAATTTTTCCTTTTAAAGTGTTCTTTTTAATGTCTATGCTTTGGAAATCTGCGGCCTTACAATTTGTCCCTGAGCCATGAAAACCTTGGGCTGTTGATGCTTTATCTACTATGGGAGGATTTGGGTTTAACTGGGACAATTTGATGTGCTAAAAAAAATGATAACTTATTGAGACGTCCATCTATATATCTAAATAAGAGAGTGGTGTGGTGGTGGAGGGGGCGTCACCTTGAAATTCTTTTGGAGTAGTTTCTTGTGTAGGAAAGCAGGTTTGTGATAGGGATTCTCCTTGAGTAATTTCATTAGTAGGAGAGCCGGGTGGGATGGAGGGTGTGATTGCTGTAAATTCTCTGGGGGCAATTTGAGGAGAAAAAAAAAGAGAATTAAAGGGAGGGAGTAGCCCCTTTACATTTCTTATAGATAATTTCATGGGTCAGAGAGCAGAGCCGGGGTGGTGGGCGCGGCCCCTTCAAAGGAACTCTATAAGCACAATAACCACTACAGCCTACCCTGGTGGTGTGCCTGCATAATTTGTCCATTTTAGCCTGGTGTGACCATTACCGTGGTCTCATTGGCTGCCCAGGTTGCTTTCAGTCGTTTCTAGAAAGCTCTCCGCACGTGCCTGTATTCATGACATAAACTGACAGCTTTGGAAGACTAGAAGGAGTTCAGCCCCCCGATGGGACCCAGGTAAGTATCAATCCATGCTTAAATGGCTGATCGATTACTCTAGGACAACGCCGGGGCCCCCCTGGCACTATAGCCTACAGAGTCCACCATCAAACCCTCCTCACTGGTACTCAGAAAGAGCCCACCACGTTGAATGGGACTGTGAATTAAATAATTCTGCTATTGCATGGCTGGTATCGGCTTATTGAACAGTTCCACTCGTGTTTGGGAACAGCGACCGGGGAATTGCATATCACTATAAATTCACTCATTGGTGAATAAACCCCAGTGTGAATGTGCGCCAATTTGTCAGGCCGTATATACAGGTATCTGGCTAATATATTTGCAGGTTTAGCACGGGGGGGTCGTGGTTAAATGTTCTCTATGCCTTTAAGTCTGTATAGATTCCTGCTTCCAGTGTTCACTTTCTTTTTAATTCATTGAACAGAAAATGTTGTTTTTCTGCACTTTTATCAATATCTCTTCAACCTTTTGATGTTCCTGTGTTTTAACGCTGTGCGCTTGCAAATCCCAGCTCCTAATGTGAAAAGAATCTTTTGTGTTAACAAGGGTCAAATTAAATGTGCCCGACCAATATCTCACATTTAAATGGCTATTACAGCAGCTGAAGAAATCACGCAGAAACTCAATAAATGTGTTTACTAGAGCCTGGTTTATTCACAGTTCACAAGTGGAACTTGCACTCTTTACATGATTAAAATGTAACCCATGTGGGCTAATATAAGATTCAGGCTTCTCATTTTACCTGGAATTAAAAGGAGTGGGAAACAGGGGATTGAACTGTTCTTGTTTTGGACAGTATGTGGTATGTCTCCCATTGGTTAAAAAACAGGAAAAGACCGTATCTGATATATCTGTCTGGACACCTTAATTTTAATTTACTTACTGGAGATTTTCATAGAGTAACAGGAGAGAAGTTAAGTTATATTGATGAAGTGCTATGGCTAGTTATTAGTTCATGCATTGTGTGGTATAGTTAGTTTTATGTCTGTCGTTTTTTGGTTCCATGTCTTTGGATGCCTTTCTATAGTTAATTATATGTCTGCAGATTCTGTGTTATGGTCAGTTATGTGTTCGTGGATACTGAGGTATGGTTAGTTATATGCTTGTGGGTCCCATGGAATTGTTTATTATACAGTTGTAGTCAATTTGTTTTATTTATTTTTAAATAAGTTTTTGTTATTATAATTTATTATTAATAAAATAAAAAAATGTATTATAATTATTCAACCCCCATTGAAAATCAGGGTTATTGTCAAAATTTACAGACTGTCAGCTGTTTGCAATTAACAAATCAAACAAACGCAATTGAAATAGCTCAACACGATGAATGCTTTAAATGGTTTCCCCAAATTCAACAGAAAATGCAATTAATAATGACTTCTCCAGTCTCAAATGTATTAAACCCCATGAATAGAACCCCACAAAACTGCACACAGTTGTGTGCTTGAGCTGGAACACTTAAATACCTGAACTGGCTAGGGGTTTGTTTGAGTGTCACGTTTGACCGCGTGTTAGAAATATGGCAAAAGTCAAAAGAATAGTCCACAAAGTTAAGAAAATAGATCATTGCTCTTCACAGAAGGCGGTTGCAGCACGCAAACCCAAGAATATTACATAACTGGAGATTCCCCAGGAAACCTGCCAGAAAATGGTGTCTGGCTATGCATCTCGTTTGCAGCAGGTCATAAAAGTAAAAGGGTGCTCTACTAAGTACTAAAGATACAAAAAGAAAAGTCCTGCGCTCACGCCCATCACTCCTGGGCAGCAGCAACGACCACAGTACACATCAGCTCCAATACATACAGTAAAAACCAAAGAAAAGGAGAGAGTGCAGGTAACTTTTTTCCCTTGGTTATTAATATATGTATTGGAGCTGATGTGTACTGTGGTTGTTGCTGCCGCCCAGGAGTGATGGGAGTGAGCGCAGGACTTTTCTTTTTGTATTTGTATTTACTTTGTATCACACAGCTAGGTTACAATGCTTCTGCCCATCCCATGTGTTCCCTTTTAAGGGTTAACCCCTTAAGGACACGACTTCTGGAATAAAAGGGAATCATGATGGAATATTTCCGTCATCTGTCCTTAAGGGGTTAATAAGTATATAGGCGTGTATATAAAAAATACCCCTTTCTGTCTCATTAGAGATATCTTTGCCAGAAGCTCAAGGAAGCAAGGTGAAGGGTCAGTGTAGGACCCGTCTAGGGGGGTCTGCCTTGACGTTGGCAGGCGGGCATTCCCTCCAGTGGCCATTGGAGCAACTAAATGTTTGTTTAAATATACATAGGGATTAAGGAGAGAGCACAGGTAACTTTTTCCCTTTGGTTTTTACTATAAGTACTAAAGATACCTGCCCTGAAGGGGTTGAATAATTTTGTGACTGGATAAGTCATTATAACTTGCATTTTTAGTTTAATTTTGGGGAAGCCACTGGAAGCATTTGATGTGTTGAGCTATTTCAGTTGCTTTTGTTTAATTTCATTACAAACAGCTGAAAGTCTGTACATTTTGACAATAAACCTGATTTTCAATGGGGGCTGAATAATATTGATTACAACTTACATAGTTACATAGTTACATAGCTGAAAAGAGACTTGTGTCCATCAAGTTCAGCCTTCCTCACATATGTTGTTGCTGTTGATCCAAAAGAAGGCAAAAAACCTAGTCTGAAATGCTTCCAATTTTGCCACAAACTAGGAAAAAATTCCTTCTTGAACCCAGAATGGCAGTCAGATATCACATTGGATCAAGCAGTTATTACCCCACTAATTAGAAATGATATCCCTGTATGTTGTGTTTTTGGAAGTATGTATCCAATTGCTGTTTAAACATCTGTATGGACTCTGACAAAACCACCTCTTCAGGCAGTGAATTCCATATCCTCATTGCTCTTATTGTAAAAAAAACAAAAAACTTTTCTTTGCCTTAGATGAAATCTCCTTTCTTCCAGCCTAAATGTGTGACCTCGTGTCCCATGTATAGCCCTGTTTATGAATAGATTTCCAGATAATGGTTTGTACTGGCCCCGAATATATTTGTATAATGTTATCATATCCCCTCTCAGGTGCCGTTTTTCCAAACTAAATTTTGTGACCTTTCTTCGTAACTAAAATGCTCCATTCCTTTTATCAATTTTGTAGCTTGTCTCTGCACTTTTTCTAGTGCCAATATATTCTTCTTTAGAACAGGTGCCCAAAATTGCACAGCATATTCAAGGTGTGGTCTTACCAGCGATTTATAAAGAGGCAAAATTATATTTTCATCCCGAGAATTTATGCCCCTATTTATACAAGACAAAACCTTACTGGCCTTAACAATTGCAGATTGACATTGCATATTGCTGCCTAATTTGTTGTCTATAAAAATTCCCAAAACTGTGTCTGTGGAATCCATGATATGGTTAATTACATGCCAGTGGATCTTGTAGTTAAATCTCTGGATTCTGTGGTATGGCTAGTTATATATCTTTGGATTCCATTACAGTTATTTATATATCCTGTTTTTCAACCATTTTTGCTTCTCACTACAGATGTACATTTTTATGCTGTTCTAGGAAGCCAAAGCAGCTGTAGAAGAGGCCAGGGTCCTGCGGAGCCGCATCCACCTGGCGGAAGTTGCTCAGAGGCAGGCACGTGGAGTGGAGATGGACTACGAAGAGGTCATCCGCCTCCTGGAAGTCGAAATCGCTGAGCTAAGAGATCAACTGGTCGACCACTCCGGCCATAACAAGGTTAAGCATATCGGCCATTTTCTAGCCTCATTACCATGGTAGCCCGGCCTGGTGACTGTAAGTGCTACTGTAAAGTAGGTCACGCTTTGTATTATTCAGGATTCCAAGCGAGGCGCGTCTACAAACACAATGCCCTTGTTACGACCCAATCTTTGCAAAGCAGGCCCTGTGATATAAACAATGAAATCTGCTTTCATTAAGTAATGTTACATTTTACAGGTTTCATTTTTTTATTTTAAGTTGTTTTTATTTTTATTTTTGCAAAACATACCAGCTCAGCTGCCCTTAGCTCAGTACTTTGAATAATCCAGAAAGGAAAAAGGAGAGGAGTAATTCAAACCGAATATTGAATGGATGTTGCTGGATGTTCCCTGTTTCGTTTACAGTGAGAAACATGATTTTACTTGATATTTTGAATGGTTTTGTCCCAAGCTTATAGAATTTTTACCTTTTCAGCCATGGAAGCTAAACTTTAGTACTCTAGTGGCTTTTTTTTTTTTTTTAAATCAGTTGACAGTCAGATTGCTAAATTTAGGCCATACTTGAGGACTGAAGAATTCTTTAACTTAACAATTCCATTTTGGTTTTTCTGACCTGAATTCTGGTTGCTCATTTACTGATTAAGGCCTTTTATATGTTTCATGTTCTCCTCCCATCCCCTGTACTGGAAGGGGTTAAATGGACACTAAATGAACCCAGACCATTCCACTTCAATAAAGGGGTCTGGATGCAGTGCCCCTGTCTGTTCAAACCTGGTTTGTAAAACATGCCATTCTGTAAGAATGTTTCAGGTTTAGCACGCCCCTAGTGACAGTCTTCGTGACAGGATTTCATCTGCTATAATGAGTAAAACTCCCATGATGCTTTACATGCCTGTGGAATTACAGCCTCTTGTCCCAGGTGTGAAGTATAACGTACCTGGGACAGGTGTATATACAGGGAGTGCAGAATTATTAGGCAAGTTGTATTTTTGAGGATTAATTTTATTATTGAACAACAACCATGTTCTCAATGAACCCAAAAACTCATTAATATCAAAGCTGAATATTTTTGGAAGTAGTTTTTAGTTTGTTTTTAGTTATAGCTATGTTAGGGGGATATCTGTGTGTGCAGGTGACTATTACTGTGCATAATTATTAGGCAACTTAACAAAAAACAAATATATACCCATTTCAATTATTTATTATTACCAGTGAAACCAATATAACATCTCAACATTCACAAATATACATTTCTGACATTCAAAAACAAAACAAAAACAAATCAGTGACCAATATAGCCACCTTTCTTTGCAAGGACACTCCATGGATTCTGTCAGTGTTTTGATCTGTTCACCATCAACATTGCGTGCAGCAGCAACCACAGCCTCCCAGACACTGTTCAGAGAGGTGTACTGTTTTCCCTCCTTGTAAATCTCACATTTGATGATGGACCACAGGTTCTCAATGGGGTTCAGATCAGGTGAACAAGGAGGCCATGTCATTAGATTTTCTTCTTTTATACCCTTTCTTGCCAGCCACGCTGTGGAGTACTTGGACGCGTGTGATGGAGCATTGTCCTGCATGAAAATCATGTTTTTCTTGAAGGATGCAGACTTCTTCCTGTACCACTGCTTGAAGAAGGTGTCTTCCAGGAACTGGCAGTAGGACTGGGAGTTGAGCTTGACTCCATCCTCAACCCGAAAAGGCCCCACAAGCTCATCTTTGATGATACCAGCCCAAACCAGTACTCCACCTCCACCTTGCTGGCGTCTGAGTCGGACTGGAGCTCTCTGCCCTTTACCAATCCAGCCACGGGCCCATCCATCTGGCCCATCAAGACTCACTCTCATTTCATCAGTCCATAATACCTTAGAAAAATCAGTCTTGAGATATTTCTTGGCCCAGTCTTGACGTTTCAGCTTGTGTGTCTTGTTCAGTGGTGGTCGTCTTTCAGCCTTTCTTACCTTGGCCATGTCTCTGAGTATTGCACACCTTGTGCTTTTGGGCACTCCAGTGATGTTGCAGCTCTGAAATATGGCCAAACTGGTGGCAAGTGGCATCGTGGCAGCTGCACGCTTGACTTTTCTCAGTTCATGGGCAGTTATTTTGCGCCTTGGTTTTTCCACACGCTTCTTGCGACCCTGTTGACTATTTTGAATGAAACGCTTGATTGTTCGATGATCACGCTTCAGAAGCTTTGCAATTTTAAGAGTGCTGCATCCCTCTGCAAGATATCTCACTATTTTTTACTTTTCTGAGCCTGTCAAGTCCTTCTTTTGACCCATTTTGCCAAAGGAAAGGAAGTTGCCTAATAATTATGCACACCTGATATAGGGTGTTGATGTCATTAGACCACACCCCTTCTCATTACAGAGATGCACATCACCTAATATGCTTAATTGGTAGTAGGCTTTCGAGCCTATACAGCTTGGAGTAAGACAACATGCATAAAGAGGATGATGTGGTCAAAATACTCATTTGCCTAATAATTCTGCACTCCCTGTATGTTTAATATTATTTGTTAAATGCCCGAAATTGACTGTGAACTTGTTTTTACTTCAGGACAACACGCAGGATTTACAGAGGAGAATTACTGTCCTCGGCTGCCAACTGCGTAAATCTGAGATGGCAAGGAAGACCTTCGAAGTATCCACGGAGAAGCTGTTACAATTTGTCGAAGTTAGTTGTTTACCATATTATCGGATACTGGAGGAAAGATGTGACATCTTCTGACAGAGATTGTGGTCAGATTAAAGGGACACTATAGGCACCCAGACTTCAGCTCACAGGGTGCAGTATGCCAGGACCCTTAACCATGAGCAGGTAACTATTGCAATTTTTAACAAGCTGCAATATTTACCTGTTAGGGTTAACTCCACTTCTAGTGGCTGCCTACCAGACAGCCACTAGAGAAAATTCTGGGTTGTTAGGCGACCTGGATTCCCCTTAAAGCTAGTTCAAAAATCTGTTTATTTCCAGCGGCACGCAGGTCTCCTGGCGCTGACTCCACCATTGAATTGATTATCTCAGCCAATCACAATTTCCCATAGGAAAGCATTGCTATGGGTGAGATAGTCAATTCTGAGGAGCCAAACGCCTCATAGAGATACATTGAATTGCAGATGGATTAGTGCATCTCTATGGGTAAAGTTCAGCGTCCCCATGGAGAGTGTGGAGACACTGAATGTCAGTCACACTGTGCAGCACTGCCCCAGGAAGCACCTCTAGTAGCTATTTGAGGAATGGCCACTGCAGTTGTCCATGACAGCAATGTAAACACTGCCTTTTCTCTGAAAATACAGTATTTACAGCAAAAGGCCTGCATGGACTGACTATACTCATCAGAACAAATATATTAAGCTGTAGTTGATCTGAGGACTATAGTGTCCCTTTAAGTCTGGATATGTATGGGAAGAGTGAGATGTCAGGATGTTGATGATATGGTGACTTTGTGATTTTGTACTAAAAGCTGTTCCAAAGCTCATACAGAGGGTAATCTTTTCCCCTTTTGAGAGATGTTCAAGGTCTACTCGAAGCACCATGACCACTTTATTTATTTGAGAGGGCCATGGTGCCTAGTGTCTGTAAAATGCTGCACATACTGAGTTTAACCCATTGGCGTCATGAGGTGTAAGGCTGGCTAATGCCAGTTCTGTGCAAAGTATTTTTGTACAGTGTATCAATCATTGGCTGCGAGTGGTCAGTTGATGCTCTTAGCCAGTGAATAGCAACTGAATCGGTTTCAGACTTATGTAGCTTTGCAAAAAAAACGGACGCCCATCACAGAGGAGGAGAAGTCTGGGTAAAAGGTTCATTTTGAAAAGGCTAATATTTATATGCAATATATCCAGCACCAGAAAGTATTATAAAACATTAGGATTATTATTTAATAAAATACTGTATGTAGTTAGAGAAATGTACTATCAGTCATTTTCTTTCTTTTGAACCAAGAGCAAAAAAGTAATATCATTGTACTTAAAGGAACACTATAGTCACCTAAATTACTTTAGCTAAATAAAGCAGTTTTAGTGTATAGATCATCCCCCTGCAATTTCACTGCTCAATTCACTGTCATTTAGGAGTTAAATCACTTTGTTTCTGTTTATGCAGCCCTAGCCACACCTCCCCTGGCTATGATTGACAGAGCCTGCATGAAAAAAAACTGGTTTCACTTTCAAACAGATGTAATTTACCTTAAATAATTGTATCTCAATCTCTAAATTGAACTTTAATCACATACAGGAGGCTCTTGCAGGGTCTAGCAAGCTATTAACATAGCAGGGGATAAGAAAATCTTAATTAAACAGAACTTGCAATAAAGAAAGCCTAAATAGGGCTCTCTTTACAGGAAGTGTTTATGGAAGGCTGTGCAAGTCACATGCAGGGAGGTGTGACTAGGGTTCATAAACAAAGGGATTTAACTCCTAAATGGCAGAGGATTGAGCAGTGAGGCTGCAGGGGCATGTTCTATATACCAAAACTGCTTCATTAAGCTAAAGTTGTTCAGGTGACTGTAGTGTCCCTTTAATGTATTTAGATTCAAATGATACTGATCAAATGTGCATTCAGTTCCAAAGGTGCTAAAGGGAATATATACCCATAACTGGATCGCTATATTTCCTTTTATAAACTGAGTGTAACCTCTTGCAGCCTTCTGATAGCAATAAGATAATCAGTATCTGGCCGCTAGAATCTGACATCTTTCTTTTCCAGCAGAATACAGGTTTAGAGATAAACTGTGTGTGCGGTGTTGAAAGGAAATGCCTGGAAACCCTCACAGCACTGTGTAAGCATCTTCCGTTCACCCTCATCTATGGACTTGTATAGCGTATAAATGTGCTACCATGTCTCACCCATTTTCTGATTGAAGTGGATGTCACGAGAGAAGGAACAATCTCAGGATGATAGGAGATGTAGTCCAGTCACAGCCTGGCTGTTCCTCGGTTCCCTTGGCTTAGTTTTGTAATAGTCTGTCACATGCCCTGCAAGTCTGGGACTGTGCAGCAAGCATTGGCTCGTTAGAGGACATAGCAGGTGACATATTACATCCCAGTCGAATCAACGAGCGCAGGTGAAAGGTGTCAGATTGATGCTGAGTGACTCACATTTATTTTTTTTACGGAGCTGTACGAGGTATTGGTTTTTGTAATGAGAAAATAGAGACAGCCTGGATACCCCGCAGCTGCCAATGTCACAATTCACAAATGAATAGTAAAAGCCGCAGGCACAGATCCAGAGACATTCTTTTTCTGTCCGTTAGAGAAACTCATTGATAGGTTTCCTGCAGCAGGCAAGGCAGGAAAGGTCAGTTTCATGCCACGCTCTGAATCAGACCGGCCCGTGGAGCTCAGTACACAGAGTGAGCCAAGCCGATAAATGGTATGCATAAATAAATCTGGGCGCTGTTTCTGAGAACACGGAGCCCTTCGGATTGGCTATTTGCCCACTTGTA
This sequence comes from Pelobates cultripes, assembly GCA_933207985.1. NCBI lineage: Eukaryota > Metazoa > Chordata > Amphibia > Anura > Pelobatidae > Pelobates > Pelobates cultripes. The sequence goes on along the minus strand of OW240916.1, from coordinate 10,081,838 downwards.
TTTCTCAGCCCATTTTCCCCCTGTGTCTCTCGGATTCTTTTTGATGACCATCTTGTTTTTAATGAACCTTGGGATTTCTGGTCAGGAGTTTCCATTTATTTTACTTGTAATTCCTCATTCATCCTGTGATTCATACTCTGCTCTGTAAATATCACAGAGAGAAGCTAAACGCAGCCTCTGCAATATCAGGGGCTAAGCCCCACTTAAACCTCCAAATGCTCAGCAGCGCCACCTCAGTCCAAACGTACTCAGTGCCTGGATCATTTACTGGCTGTACATGGCAGCATCCTACTGTGCCTTTACCAAAAACAACACAATTATTATTGTTTTTATGTAGCTGTAAAAATAGATAATATGTAATGTTTTATAGTGGTAGTTATATATTAACAAAAAACACAAACTGTAAGCTCTGTTAGGCCAAATTAACGTGTTTTTATTGTGGGCATTTTGTTTTCAGATGATTTCCTAAGAGTAATGACAGTTTAGTAAATTAGGAGATTAAAGTAGAATTTCCCAGTAAGTCTACACTTTCTCTGTCTGGGTTATTTTCCTTCAAATAGCAGGATGCAAGCACAGCCCTCTCTCAGCCATTTAGTACTGTGAAATTACTGGAGCTATTAAAAAAACACAGGACTGCACGGCAGCGACTATTACAGCCCATATTACCGTGCGCTAGATCTAAAAGCTTTATTCCATATAGAGTTTTTTTCTATCTTAATGAGGCACGCTTATTGTCGTGTGCCTTTTAGAGCCGTTTTATTTGCTTTTATATTCATAATGGCTCAAACCCAGTGTCCCTTTTATTCATTTTTGAAGCACTTTGATTACCTTTTCTCACACTGCTAGCAGCGTGACCTACAGCCGGTACAAGCCTCCTCCTCTCTTGGACAGGTAGCCTCCAAAACTAAACTATTTAAAGGCTTTAACAGTCCTCTCTGATTCCCCTTCTCCATCCCAAAAAACTGAAATGTAAACCTCATAACAAGAGTATCGACCCCTTCACTGGCAGGCCTGGACAAGAGACCTCTACTTTGGTGGAAGACAAAATATTTCTCAGGGCTTTTATTAATCTGTTCATGGATGTTGACATTTTAGTAACCAAAGAAAAAGTTACTTGCGCTGTCTCCTAAATCCCTATGTATATTTAAACAAATGGAGGGTCCTTAGTTACTCCAATGGCTAATGGGGGGAATGCCCACCTGTCACATCAAGGCAGACCCCCTCAGGTGGGTCCTACACTGACCTTTCACCCTGCCTCCTTGAGTTTCTGGCCATTGGAGTAACTAAATAACCTCCGTTTGTTTAAATATACATAGGGATTTAGGAGAGAGCCTGATGTTTACTGATGTTTACTGTGGTCGTTGCTGTCGCCCTGGAGTGATGGGAGTGAGTGCAGAACTTGTTTTTTTTGTAGTTGACATTTTAGAGCTAGTTTTGCAGTAACTCTGGATCTGTGGCAGTGGGGAGAATTCGTCCATTTCTTGACATTTTAAGATAGTAATGTTGTAGTAGACATGATAGAGTAGAGCAGGGCTCAGTATAAATAAATATTTGAGAGTCTTAAAGTCAGACTGACAGCCACTAGAAGGGCTACTTCTGATTTGCTGAGGTCCTCGTGTTCGGCATCATTACACACAGCTCCATGAAACAGAAGGCTGTCTGAGTTTGCTCATAGATTCAATGCCTCTCTATGCGAAGCATTGGATTGGTGGAGCGCAGCAATCACTACGAATGCACCCCATGTCCCCAGTGCCTATCTGTGACCATTGCATTGGAATAAAGTCAATAACTGATGATTTAATTTGGAGAACTGGCAGCTGCAGTGAGGACACTGTCCTGGAGGTGGAATAAAGTTAAGATTAACTGCAAGGGGTGGTGTAGGGGGCAGAGAACTTATAATCGTTATTAAGAATGGAACATGTGAAGGTACACCCCATCACCTTCAGCTCCTTTCGTATAACGGATTCGTATTTAACTTTGCTTTGTTTATTTTGTTCGGTTTCTGAACCAAGACCACCCCAGAGACCCATTAGAACGTGGAACGTTGAGTATCTTCTACAAAAACCACAAAGGAACTAATTAATAGAATGCTCCTGAACACTGGCAGCAGGAATTGGTCGTCGAGTGCCGGGAACTCATTTCGGCCAGGCACTCCCGCGAAGTAGCTTTCTATACGAATCAGCTTTCATCTACCATGTGTGGTTTTCGTACAAAACAGCACGAACGGAGACTGGCTCTTGCCACAACTTCCCTGGAACTATTTTGGGCTTCATCCTCGTGGCAGACCGGTCAGAACTTCCCTGCGATGCATATATTGTTGCCCAGATCCAGGCTATCCGGGGATGTGACTTTGTGGGGTTTCCATGTATTTTTGGGGTGGTTAAGAAATGTTTGAATTTTCTGTCCCTAAGAGATAATATAATTAGCAATGTGTATTCCAATAATTATCTCTTAGACACAGAGGATCATGGGAGGGATTTCCCTGTTTTTCTGTGTTAGAAACCCAGTGTTGGGGCTTTTGCATAAAAAGCCGTGTGTGGCTCCAAATAAACCAGTCTTCTCCCAGCATTAAGCCTTGGCTCATGTGTGGGGAGTTATGGGACATTGGTAATATTTTACCTTTGGGATTGTGTTTGTTTATTGGAAAAGGTCATCCGTGGCGGTGATACTCTGGCAGACCACCACAGAACACTCTAGCATTTAATTTAAATATATTTCCTTTAGTGCTCACCATCCAAGCAACTGTATGGATATGGCACAACCAGTACAATGCAATGTATGTGTCTGTTTTTTGTTTTTTTTTAATACTTACTTTGATGCTTTTTTGATAGTTGTGGCGCCCCCTTTAGGTAGTTTGAGAGAATTTGCAGAATGTGAGTGAGTGGGATACATTGTGATTTTTAGTTTGGCATTAACGTGGAATTATCACAAGTTTCCTATACAGCTGCTGGAACAATTTGTGTGGGAATACAGAATGGTTTAAAGGACCACTATAGTGCCAGGAAAACATACTCGTTTTCCTGGCACTATAGTGCCCTGAGGGTGCCCCCACCCTCAGGGACCCCCTCCTGCCCGGCTCTGGAAAGGGGAAAGGGGTTTAAACTTACCTTTTTCCAGTGCTGGGAGCTCTCCATTCCGCCCCGTCGGCTGAATGCGCACACGCTGCAAGAGCTGCGTGCGCATTCAGCCGGTCGCATAGGAAAGCATTTACAATGCTTTCCTATGGACGCTGGCGTGCTCTCACTGTGAAAATCACAGTGAGAAGCACGCAAGCGCCTCTAGTGGCTGTCAATGAGAGGCATGGGGGAAGGCTTAACCCATTTATAAACATATCAGTTTCTTTGAAACTGCTATGTTTATTAAAAAATGGGTTAACCCTAGCTGGACCTGGCACCCAGACCACTTCATTAAGCTGAAGTGGTCTGGGTGCCTAGAGTGGTCCTTTAATGGTTTCTCTATAACTTGTGTTACTACAGGCTGCAGCTTCGATCAAGGGAACACCGCATTCTTTATGTTAATTAACATTAATTCATAACTACCAGTAAATGATTGCTGTGTGTCTGTCCGTGTCATCTAATGTCTGTGTGTATTATGTCTCCTCTCACAGAGTATTCCTGATGTCGTGGTTGATGAGAAAGGCTCCACGTTAAATCTCTGGTGAGAAATCATACAATCAAAGTGTTGTAACTGCTGCAGCTTATTGCAATGTTTACAGCTTCTTTTACGGTTTGTGTTGAGGTTAGTCACTGGTAGCTTCCTCCCACCCCCCACCACGAACTATTTACCATCTATTTGGCAACATTTGTGGCTCTGCTAATACCTTAATCCTAGCGAACCATGGACAGTAACGACAGTCTGCGAGTGCAAAATGAGGAATTTTAAACTCTGTGACAGGCTGTACAGCTGGGAAAAGTTAGAGAACTCAAATTCTCCTTTTAACAATTTAAACCTGTTATGAGTTTGTCAGATATTATTTTTAAGGTAGCACCAACCTGCCTTGCAGTATGTGTGCAGTGTGCCTTACCAATTTATTGTCACATCACATAAGAATTCTAATTTCACTCCTTTAATGATTTAAAATTTTAATATCTTCCTGGAAGCAGTCCTCCGCTGCATTTACTGATGTGTTGGTTCTTTTTTTGTGTGTTTGTTTCAGCGAACGGATTCCGGCGATTTCATCTCCATTGTCAAGACTTGCCACAAATAGGCGTGGGGTGCTCACGTCCTTGGTGTTGGAAGCTAAAGAACTTGCGAGAACCGTCCGTTCTATCGTTGAAGTTGACTGTAAGTTTACACTCTGCATTAACTACTTGCATGTTGGTAATGTCACCGTTGCCAGTTACTGACCCATAACTCCAATCATCTACAGCCACAGTGTGGGGTAGTGAGAAGACTGCTTAGAAGGCTGATTCAGGACCTTGCAGGCTATTTAGGGATAGTGTACTAGTGACATGTAATTGCATTTATTTAGCAAGGCTTGCGATGGCAGTCACTGTTAAACAGTTCTCCCACAATACCTTAAACTGGGCATTGTGGAACCTTAAACCTTGCCCACACATATGGTACTCATTGCTAAGATGTGATAATGGGCCAGCATTGGCAGATGTATGCGCCTTTAAGTTTTTTTTGTGGTTTTTTTGGGGGGAAGCTTGTATTTTGGTTGATAAGAATTGTTTGGACCTATGCATTAAATAAAAAATATATTCTGTGTCCATAATAGAAATGAATTAGCTTTCTGTGCTTCTGTACCTTCCAAGACCATTGTAGCAGCAAGTTACCCTTGTACAAATAATAAATAAAAAGTAGTCTATATTAGATTTTTTTTTTCTCTCCAATCAAAAAACAAAAAGCAAGAACCCAAGGCTTGCTCTGCTTCAGAATAATCCACTTTAACCTGCAGCCATCAGGGTTGAGCAGCAGTTCGCCAAAGAGCAAACAGATAATTGTACAATCCTCTGGCACAGCAAGAGTCGGGAGAAAGGAACGCAAACTTCTCAAGCCAAGAACTGTCCCATTTCTTTGACATAATGAGATTAGCCTCTGCACAGGGGGTGTCAGATCATCGAGAGTGACAGGCATTGGAAATCAAGGGAGAAGTCAGTATTGTACTATGGATGTTATCATGTAACGTGCATTGTGGTTTGAAGGCTGTCAGTGGCAGAATAAGGACAGCTCAACAGGCGCGATCCAGCTCTTTGTAGTGTTTGTGACTAACGAGGTAATGGTTTCTGGGCAGTGGGGAGAATCCTGGATTTTAACAACTTGGAGAGGATGGCACCCATATACTCCTGGCAACATATACACATCACTGAGCTGCAATAATCCACTGAGCTGTAGTGGCTGTGGTATATAGTGTTCCTTCAACATCAGCCCAACAATTACCCATGATTAGTTCATGGAATGTTTTTTAACTAACTGAACAGGTAATTGTGAATTGCTAAAGTTCTGGAGCCACCGTTCATTGTAGCTTTTTTTTATTTTTTAAAAACTAAAATTGTATCTTCCTTGTCAATTCTCCTCAAATCCTGTTTTAGTGAACAGACCCCCATTTGTTATTTTTTTTATTATTATTTGTAGGTTTTCATTTATTCCTTTAAACGTTAAGTTTGCACTGAATTTACACCCCTTTCCACAGTGGCTCCTTCACGTCATACTTGTACATCTCAATCCGGGTCCTGCTGATTTGGGGCCTGTTCTCCGATGAAGCCACTGACGCACTCCTTCATCTCCGCGCTCGGTAACCGTCCAATAAATCCCGTCTAGACTCCACCAGATATTTTCAGAGAAAAATGCAGAGAAAGTTAACTCAGTGAAATCTAATCTTTTTGGAGCAGGCTTGTTTTGAATAAGAAGTAGGTCAGCAAAGGACGCAGGTTCAGTAACGCTCCCTAGGGAGGTGGGATCACATTATCTGTTGAATTACCGCTCAGAGTGTTGCTTGCAAGGCAGATTACAGCTTACAAATGCAGACATATAGCACCAACTGAAAATCCTTTGCAACAGCATTTTTTTCTTGCAGAAGCGACCTAATTCAGGGAGGTTACTCACTGGCAAACACTTTTTTAAAGAACTTTCAGACATCTTATTTTTCGGCAATGTGAATTTAAAGGGTAACAATTTAATGGTTTATGGAGATATATTTATTGTATTTTAAAAAAAACACACACATTAAATCTCCCAAATGTGAGAAAGTTACCTCTGGATGCTTTAAGAAATGCGCATGTTAACTATTCCTGCACCTCGCCATGCAACCCGTCCAGGCAGAGCACCCCGGGAGTGCAGACGTGTGCTATACTAAACCTCCCAGCACACTCAGACAGGCTTTATGTGGACCGAGTAGAAGTACTGACCAGATCTTAATTGCAGATCTCTCTAAACTAATGGGAATAGTTCCCAATTCTATATTCAATGACCATAGTATTGACCACAAAATATATGACAGATAAGCTGTAACTGGGGGTTCACAACTGATGTATGTTTTATATTGTTCTCAATTTTTTTGTTCTTTTTCTGGCTTTTTCCTTACTGAATGCCATGTTTCCCCGTTCTGTATCACTTAACCCACGATTATAGTGGGCTCAGGGCAAGCACAGCATTTATGTAAAGCTGTGGAAACCTACACCACAGCTAATCTCACCAGCTCAGTAACCTGCATCTGTAATCCCTGGATGTCTACCTAGATAAGGGCTGTTACATGCCTTTCACCTGCCAGGTACTAAACCTGGAGGACATCATGTTTTCACAGATGGTGGTTCTTCTCCACCCATGGGAACATGTCCTACATAGAGGTGTTTAGGTTTCCCATCTGCCTCCTTAACCCATGATTGGCATATCCTGTGACCGACTGAACATTGCAAAGTTGTATTTATATGTGGGCGTACCGTTGTACAGATCCATGCTAAGAACAGTGGGGATTCAGTGACATGGAGGTCCCCCCTTGCTTCCTATTGGGAAGAAAATAGTCAGTCCCAAGACTTAATATAAGATGGTGACAGTAAGTAAGGGGGGTAAGATTCAGAACTGTCCTAAACTGACATCAAGTACAAATCCGTAGAGTTCCCAGCTTTGTCCAGATCTGTCCTTGTGACCTTAAATAGTGCTGGTGACAGTGACCTTTATTCCTTATCGCACTGAACTTTTCCATAGGTTTGCCGGGTTCAAAATGCCCGGAGGCTTAATGAAACCTGTTTTATCTCAATGAACCCTGCGGTAGTGTACTGGGATGAGAGTACAGAAGATATTGCGACAGGCAGTAGTTTTTAATCTGTTATATACTGGGCAGTTTGCCATGGTCTACCTGTCCATTTTAGTTGTGCCATTAATGGTTTTCGTTAATATTTTTGTGATGTGCAGGATCTGCGTCAGTGCCTGGCGTCTCACAGACAACCGTTTCTTCATTCTCACAAAAGCACTTTGACAAAAGATAACTAATAATAGTCTCTCTTCTCTACTCTTAACGCAATCACAGTTGCCGTGGCCGCATTTCAAATGCGTTCAATAACACTGATTACTTCTACCATACTACGTATCACGCTCCTTGCATTGAGTTTATTGTCAGACTGCTTTTTTTGTTTGTTTTTGTATTCATTTATTTATTTTACCCTGGGATCTGAATTTGTGCCTATTCGGAGTAATATTAGATTTTAATGGTAAACACAGTCTGCTCAGCATTTAAACTGACACATTATGGGGCCTGACATTTAAAGTGTATAACACCCTTGTGAACATACCACTGAAATGGCACTCTGCATTTTGTAGGCATACTTTTTTTACACAATTCCTCGTGTTAATAAAAACCCTGCAAGTATTTCCGATCCCGTGATCCTGCTGTGGGAGAGCAGTGTTGCGAATCGCCTTTTACCTGCCTGCTTGCTGCCTTCCTGTGAGTCTCTTCACTTGCCCCCTGTCTGATGTGTTGTTCTCACAGATCTGCTAGCAGCTAATATTCTGTGCTCACTTAATATCAGCCTTTCCATAAATCCATGTAGAACTGTAAAACCAACAGATAATATTTTTAAACAAAGTTATAGTACATTTAGCTCCATTATAAATAGGTTTGATATATTGGAAGTGCCCTGAACTCTCCGATGATACAGGATGCCTGCGGTACCCACATCAAGTCCTGGGTACAAAAAAACCTGACCTGCTGAACCCAACACACAGTAAAATGAGTTTATAAGATGCTACGTGATCGTGCAAAAGAAAATTGTGCTGACAGAAGAGTCACTTTAATGTGACTGTTTTACACATTCACAGACACCTTTGTCAATTTGTGAGAATTCTGGGATTTTACAGTATTACACAAACACTCAGGTTGATAATAAAAATCACTAACACACAATCTGTCAAAGGAAAGATCCAAATAATTCACCTTAATGGGGACTCATTTGCATCCATTTTTTTCTGTACTTTTTCTTGCCCTTAATGTTAAAAATGAATAATTTTATGCTCTACAATCGCACTGTGACAGAGCCCCTTTAATAGTATTAAATGAGAACATCACTGTCCCTTAAGCAAAAGCTTTCTTTGTTTGCTATTTCATTGTTGAAATGTTTTTTTTGCATCGAGACACTCGCCCCTGATAGGCTGGCACCGACAGTGTTTACTTACATATAAGTGTAGAGTGTACATTTGTGAGTTGTATTCCCCGGGGGTGTGTTTGAGATCGGAGGTGTTGTTACAGAAGGTGCACCACGTCCTGTTAGAATTAGGAATATATTCAGTAAATTCTAAATTACTGTTTTATTGATATGTTTATTAATCAGTGAATTGAAAAACAAATCCCAATATTTCAGGAAAAAGAGCACAGCTGTGGCTGAGCTGGAGAATATATCCATATGTTTGAGCCTAAATTTTTATTTTTTTTCTCATTTAAGATTTTTATTGTTTTTCAAACAGAAGTAAAGCATACAGTGGCATGAATGTACATTTTAACAGTACATATACATCGTGCAGTCGTAAAATAGATACAGTGGTACAATATGAGACATAGGTACAGCGTGTTACAGTGCGTAGAATATTTACCAATGGTATTAATATAACAGTGATAATAGCTAAGAGTCATTATTCTGGTACAAGTACAGTGGAGGTATATAGACAATCATTGATCAGTGGAGGTGCGAGATTACTAGTTGTGGTACTTGAGTAGTGGTATAGGCTCACACCTGACAATAGAACAGCAAAACAGTACTTTACATTACAACAGTGATACTGAATAATGGTAAAATGGAACTTTGTTACTAGTGTCTGATATCCTGGTGTCAGAGCCATAGACCAGGTGGGTGGTTTGTGACAAGAAGTTTAGCGTAGAAAGCGTATGGAGCCGTTGTGAGGGTGTCGGCTGGTGGTGTCTATTGGCATCATGGGGGCGTCTTTTTCTATCCTTTTTGGTTCCCAGTGTGAGTTTGAGTTTGCGTGAGTTGAGTGAGACTTTTAAGATTCCCTTCAAGGACTATGTCTCGTAGTTGTAGGGTGATACTATTATGGTACTGTTCAAATTGCTTCCCTGATGATCCCTTTTGGAAGAAGGGATTTTGTGTGAGTGGGTATAGTGGGGATGGGAATGGTTGAGCCTAAATTTTGCCATTGGGATTTTGATTTGCTTCAGTTTGAGGTTTAATAAATAAACCTTTTAGTGACAATGAGACAGGTTAACAGCTCATACTCCTGTCTTGTCTTACTACAAGATATTTAAGGAAAGCTAATGCTCATATTTTCCTTGGGCACCACAGATGTGTAACATATCAGAGCATTTTCATCACATTTGGCTCTGAGTGATTGGATCATATGCCACTACATCACACTGGGCTCTTCGTGATTGGATGATATGCCTTTACATCACACTCGGCTCTTCGTGATTGGATGCTTTGCCTTTATATCACACTGGGCTCTTCGTGATTGGTTATTTATTTATTTATAGAATATTTTACCAGGAAGGATTTCTCTCATTTTCAAGTATGTCTTGGGTCCACAAAACATTGCATTGATACAATAGGGTACAATCAAATACAAAAACAATATTAATACACAATATATACAACATTTTACATAGAACAGGTAGGAAATATATAATCAACCATAACAGGTTCATTCTGTTTTGAGGGATCTCTTGAAGGACTTTAGGCCTGGGGAAGATTTGAAAGTGTGCAATTACATCATGCTGGGCTCTGTGTGATTGGTTGATAGGCCATTACATCATGTTGGGCTCTGTGTGATTGGTTGATAGGCCATTACATCATGCTGGGCTCTGTGTGATTGGTTGATAGGCCATTACATCATGCTGGGCTCTGTGTGATTGGTTGATAGGCCATTACATCATGCTGGGCTCTGTGTGATTGGTTGATAGGCCATTACATCATGTTGGGCTCTGTGTGATTGGTTGATAGGCCATTACATCATGCTGGGCTCTGTGTGATTGGTTGATAGGCCATTACATCATGCTGGGTTCTGTGTGATTCGTTGATAGGCCATTACATCATGCTGGGTTCTGTATGATTCAATAATATGCCATTACATCACGCTGGGCTCTGTGTGATTGGTTGATAGGCCATTACATCATGTTGGGCTCTGTGTGATTGGTTGATAGGGCATAACATCATGCTGGGCTCTGTGTGATTGGTTGATAGGCAATTACATCACGCTGGGTTCTGTATGATTCGATAATATGCCACTACATCACACTGGGCTCTTCGTGATTGGATGATGTGCCTTTACATCACACTGGGCTCTTCGTGATTGGATGATGTGCCTTTACATCACACTGGGATCTTTGATTGGTTATTTATTTATTTATAGAATATTTTACCAGGAAGGATTTCTCTCGTTTTCAAGTATGTCCTGGGTCCACAAAACATTGCATTGATACAATAGTGTACAATAAAATACAAAAACAATATTAATACAGAATATATACAAAATTTTACATAGAACAGGTAGGGAATATATAATCAACCATAACAGGTGCATTCTGTTTTGAGGTATGGAGAGAGGGATCTCTGGAAGGACTTTAGGCCTGAGGAAGATTTGAAAGTGTGCCATTACATCATGCTGGGCTCTGTGTGATTGGTTGATAGGCCATTACATCATGCTGGGTTCTGTATGATTCGATAATATGCCATTACATCACGCTGGGCTGTGTGTGATTGGATAATATGCCATTACATTACACTTGGTTCTGTGTGACTGGTTGATATGCCATTACATCACGCTGGACTCCTCATGATTGGTTGATATGCTATTACACATTACATCACTCTGAGCTCTTCATGATTAGTTGGTATGCCATTACATCACTCTGGGCTCTTCGCGATTGGTTGGTACGCCGTTATATCACGCTGGGCTCTCTGTGCTTGGTTGACATGCCATTACATGTTACTTGGTTTTGTGTGGTTGATATGCCATTATATCATATTTGGCTCTGTGTGATTGGTTAATATGCCATTGCAGCACACTTGGTTTTGTGTGACTGGTTGATATGCTATTACATCACACTGGACTTGTTGTGATTGTTTGATATGCCATTACATCACACTGGGCTCTCTATAATTGGATAATATGCCATTACATCACACTTGGTTTTGTTTGACTGGTTGATATGCTATTACATCACACTGGAATTGGTGTGATTGGTTGATATGCCATTACATCACACTGGGCTCTGTCTGATTGGATAATATGCCATTACATCACACTTGGTTTTCTGTGATTGGCTTATTGCTATTACTTCATGCTTGTGTTATAGGAGTTTATCCAGTGTTGACTGACTTTGTCAATACAGCCTAGAGACAATGAGCATCATGCGAAACCAAGTCCGCAAATCTCTATAATGCAGAGCTTACCTAACCGCATTTTCACGTGTTTGTCCTTCATGTGTTTAGCCTTAACCCCATTCACGTATGTTGGATCCCATAAATGCACCATGTTGTGTGCTAGAAGATAAATATACATGATGTGTTTTTTAACCCTCTGTATAGTAATGAGTCATTTATGAAAGCTGATTCCTAAGCTTAGAAGCATAATGACGTTCAAATCGTCCACCTTCATTTCGATTGTTACCATGACAATGCAAAGCAATGTTTCTGTAGAGCACAATCTCTGCTTCTTTTTAAGGATATTTCACTGTCTGCATTCACACAAAGACTTGATGAGGGGGGGCAAGATTAAGCAACAGAAAACAAAAATATAAAACTTACTGTTGCCGCAATAGGAATATTTTTTCATATATGACATTCAGGATTTAGAAAATTCTATATTAAGAGTCAATTTGAAGCTTTCCCACTGCTCTGCATACCCTCTGTATGTCTATATAGGGGCAGTTATACAGAAAGCACTTTCAACATCACTTGTCTTTGCCTTCCCACCCCAGCAGTGATCTACCTGTACTGCCCCTTTCTTATAAAAACACTTTTGACATAAGTGGGTAATCCCTAAATCCTAGACTGTTGGGGGATACTTGAGGACTGGGTTGGGAATCACTGCTGTAGAAGCATAGTTGGTACTGTGTCTTGAGAAATTGAGAAATCATCAAGTTATAAAAGTAAATATATATATATATATATATATATAAAAAATAATGGGTAAAACACATCCCTACCTTTAGTATATGAGAGGATCCTTTAGCCATATACATACACATTGGGTCGGACAGTGTTTAAGAAACCAACAGTCTCTATGGTCTGCCCTGTTTCTGCGTATGGAGTGAAGCAGGGCAGACCATAGAGACTAACTGTCAACACTATCCGACCCATGGTGCATTTATATGGCTAAATGATCCTGTCATATACTGAAGGTTGCGATGAGTTTTTCTAATTCTTTTTTATTTAAAAATAAAAATCTGTTTCCTTTTACAACTTGATGAAAGGATTGTTATATTAAAAAATAGTTTTGATGTGACAGTTCTACTTTAATAGACTGATCTGCTTTTTATTTAATTTTGAATAACTTCTAACCATCCTAGATTTTCTAATGGCATACACAGTGTACAATTTCCTTCTCCCTCCCCACGCTGGGATTTAAATAGTTTCTCTCTTTGAATCTTGCGTACTGATTGGCTGCGGACATCATCACACTCCTTACTTTATTTTGTATTCTTTTTTTTTTTCTTCAAAAACTTTATTCACTGAAAATTAGATGAAATCCTGTACATCTAGGCCACACCAAAAAAAATAAATTTAAAAGCCTTTTATTTCAATTAGTAATTACAGCTGCAATGTTGCTCAAACCTGGTTAGATGAACATATTATTTGTCTTTTGGGAATGTCCTTTTAAGACAATTTCCGATCACCGGTTTGCTTTAAACTGGCATCTGGCATTCAGCAGGAGGTCAGCAAGTTTGTGTATTATTAGTGAAAAGAAATAAAAATACACAAAAAGAAATAAAATGCATCACTACTCTCCCGCGGCCTCACAATAGCTTGCCGTCTTGTGAGGCAGCCGAATTGTGTTACCCTGAGCAGCCTTAAATCTAACCTAGATTAGGCCCTCATTATTCCGAACAGGAGATGCTAACCCTAAGCACCTCACTCCATTTGCCGATAAACAGCGATGAAAGGATTGTACATCCTACCTTTATAATAACCTGTTTATTTTTACGTTTTATGTAACAGAAAGCTGTATTGATTAATCTGTGGGGGGGCACTCTGGCGAAAACTTGTGAATGAAGGCAATTCATTTTTAACGTACTATTCTGACTGTTCGTCTGCTCTACTTTTAGTGGACTTCAATTTATTTAATTCTTTTATTCCGCATCTTTGAGGTCAGCTGCTGCTTGAAAACCACCAGCTCTACGCAGGAGGACTCAAGTTATATTTGTGATTTTTGAAAGAGAAATATATTTAAAAAAAATAAAATAGAGAGAATTGTGTAGAACGACTGCTATTATTGAGTGACGTTAAAAAGAAGAAAATATGACTGTAATTTCTTTGAAATCAGAGGACCCATATTTACAAAGTCTCTTCCAGGTCTAATTGTGAGTTTGCGGTAAAGATCAATAAACCCATCCTTAAGGCACATACAAAGCAGGAGTTTTTATGATTTCCCCGTGAGTCCAGGGCTTTATCTAAATGAAATAATTAATGCCACCTGCTCATTCATAGGTTTCAGAACCCCGCACAGTTGGATTACTGTAAAAAGTTAAAGCAAGGCTGCTATGTTCCCTAAATTCCATTCATGGTGGCAGGTCATAGAGTAGACCATCATGTAATCTAGGCTACTGTGTTTGCCAACTTCCATTCCCAGCAGCAAGTTACTAACCATGCCACCGATTGTCTTGGCATTTATTTTATATACGCATATATTATGGAGTTTTTCTGTAACAGGTTTTAGAGGCAAACAGTCATTCTCAATTCTTGTAACAAGTGTAAAAACTTTTCAATGTTAATTAGTACGGAATCTTTACACTGCATCACTAAGGTCTAATTACTGTTCCCACTGGGTCCTGAGATAAGCAAGTGATTGCACATTCTTACGTATCTGCACACTGATTCCCACATGGTTGCAAAAGTTGACCAGCAGGAGCCAATTAGCTTTAGCCCCATGAAGTGCTGAAAGTTCAGGTCACGAATCCTTTTATTTGCCTCACTAATGGGCCCGCGAGTTACATGCTTTTCTTTCACATTGTTCTGCAGCAGACATTCCTGGGGAATGTAGTCCCTAGTCTGTAAGACTAAATATGGTTCTAGTTTGGACAGCCAGCAGCAACTGAGGTCGAAGTTGAGGCTTGTAGGGACGGTTCTTGTCTTGGTAGCTACCAAGGATGGATCTGAGCTATGTCAGAAATTCCCACGTATAACCATACACAATAGCACTAGCAGGCCTTGCACTGATTTCATGACAGTACTCTACACCTCTGCAAATTCCTTATTGGCGTCTGATGCAAACACGTGTGACGTCACATGTTTAGTGCTTCTCCCATTTTGTTTTGAAAAATCCCGACTGTCAACTACTTCCTTGTTTATGAGAAGTATGAAGAAATAAATAGTGCAAAGAGCAGACCCCTTGTTCTCACTATCTATCCATCCTTCCACTGACCCATATTCGATGTTCACCCATGTCTGATCATGGACACCCCAACTGACATTCCTCCTGAATATAACTACTAAGTAGCAGGATAGAGGATTTTTCCTTTTCTTACAAATTGTGGCCAGTATATTGCAGAAGTCTTGTAAGCTCACTGTTTAGCAAATAAACCCAGTGCTTAATTCATTTTGCACCAACCACTGTTAGTGAAGGCTCTGTGCTAATTATTACTGGCAGAGGAAGTGTAACAAGGTTGCCAATTAGAGAATAATCAATGGGGTTATCTGGGTGATACCATGCTGGGCTGCAGTTCTAACTCCATGAAGGAATATGTACTAAATCAACCACTTCATACAAGACCTGAAAACTGCTTTTTTTGTTCAATATATCCCAGACATCGTAGGGTAACCTTCCCTTCCATACTAATTAACTCTCGATATTCACGGTAACTGCAAAAAAATATGTATTACTTGTAAAATCGCAGTGACAAACGCTCCCTCCCTTTTCATATTGATGCTCCTGTTGCCTTTAATTTTGTGTTACCAGGAATTTTCTCATACACGCTGTGAAAGGACTTGTTAGATTGTGGACGAGCTAGTCTTCCTTTAATGGGCTCAGAGAGACTCAGCCGGGACAGTCCTAAACAGGGCAGCCTATACAGAAGCATGACGGTTACCACATCACCATCTGTTGGTTGACTGTTGTGTGTTCCATGCTACGCATTCTATGTTTGATATTCCATGCTGTGTGTTCGATGTGGGGTATTCTTTTCTGGGTGTTCTAGTCTATGAGTTCCATGCTGGGTTTTGATATTGAGCATTCCATGTTGTTACATAGTTACATAGTTACATAGCTGAAAAGAGACTTGCGTCCATCAAGTTCAGCCTTCCTCACATTTGTTTTTTGCTGTTGATCCAAAAGAGGCAAAAAAAACAGTTTGAAGCACAATTTTGCAACAAGCTAGGAAAAAAAATTCCTTCTTGACCCCAGAATGGCAGTCAGATTTATCTTTGGATCAAGCAGTTATTACCCTACATTGAAAGATTATATGACAACTCTTTGTACTCTGTTTTTAAGCCAGTGTTCTACCCAAGAACAAGCATTTTCATCTAGACCGATTTCCTTGAGTTTGAACACTAATCTATTGTGTGGAACTGTATCAAATGCCTTGGCAAAATCCAAATAGATCACATCCACGGCAACACCCTGATCTATACTTCTACTTACTTCTTCGTAGAA
Organism: Pelobates cultripes; assembly: GCA_933207985.1. Taxonomy (NCBI): domain Eukaryota; kingdom Metazoa; phylum Chordata; class Amphibia; order Anura; family Pelobatidae; genus Pelobates; species Pelobates cultripes. Next base: position 10,065,584 of record OW240916.1, on the reverse strand, counting down.
CGCAATCAAGTTAGTTTGACATGACATATCTGTGTATTCTGTTCTGGGTGTTCTGATCCATGCGTTCCATGTTGGGTATTCCATGCTGGGTAGTCTGTGTTTGGTATTCAATGCTGGTTATTCTATTCTGGGTGTTCTAGTCTATGGGTTCCATGCTGGGTGTTCTAGTCTATGGGTTCCATGCTAGGAGGTGTTCGATGCTGATTATTCTGTTCTGGGTGTTGTAGTATATGGGTTCCATGCTAGGTGTTCGGTGCTGGTTATTCTGTTCTGGGTGTTCTAGTCTATGGCTTCCATGCTGGGTGTTTGATGCTGGTTATTCTGTTCTGGGTGTTCTAGTCTATGGGTTCCATGCTGGGTGTTTGATGCTGGTTATTCTGTTCTGGGTGTTGTAGTCTATGGGTTCCATGTTGGGTGTTCAATGTTGGGTATTCCATGCTGGGTAGTCTGTGTTTGGTATTCCATGCTGGTTATTCTATTCTGGGTGTTCTAGTCTATGGGTTCCCTGCTGGGTGTTTGATGCTGGTTATTCTGTTCTGGGTGTTGTAGTCTATGGGTTCCATGCTGGGTGTTAGTCTATGGGTGTTCGATGCTGATTATTCTGTTCTGGGTGTTCTATTCTATGGGTTCCATGCTAGGTGTTTGATGCTGGTTATTCTGTTCTGGGTGTTCTAGTCTATGGGTTCCATGATAGGAGGTGTTTGATGCTGATTATTCTGTTCTGGGTGTTCTAGTCTATGGGTTCCATGCTAGGTGTTCGATGCTGGTTATTCTGTTCTGGGTGTTCTAGTCTATGGGTTCCATGCTAGGTGTTCGATGCTGATTATTCTATTCTGGGTGTTCTAGTCTATGGGTTCCCTGCTGGGTGTTTGATGCTGGTTATTCTGTTCTGGGTGTTGTAGTCTATGGGTTCCATGCTGGGTGTTAGTCTATGGGTTCCATGCTAGGAGGTGTTTGATGCTGGTTATTCTGTTCTGGGTGTTCTAGTCTACAGGTTCCATGCTGGGTGTTCGAAGCTGGTTATTCTATTCTGGGTGTTCTAGTCTATGGGTTCCATGCTAGATGTTCGATGCTGATTATTCTGTTCTGGGTGTTCTAGCCTATGGGTTCCATGCTAGGTGTTCGATGCTGGTTATTCTGTTCTGGGTGTTCTAGTCTATGGGTTCCATGCTAGGTGTTCGATGCGGGTTATTATGTTCTGGCTGTTGTAGTATATGGGTTCCATGCTAGGTGTTCGATGCTGGTTATTTTGTTCTGGGTGTTCTAGTCTATGGGTTCCATGCTATGTGTTCGATGCTGATTATTCTATTCTGGGTGTTCTAGTCTATGGGTTCCCTGCTGGGTGTTTGATGCTGGTTATTCTGTTCTGGGTGTTGTAGTCTATGGGTTCCATGCTGGGTGTTAGTCTATGGGTTCCATGCTAGGAGGTGTTTGATGCTGGTTATTCTGTTCTGGGTGTTCTAGTCTACAGGTTCCATGCTGGGTGTTCGAAGCTGGTTATTCTATTCTGGGTGTTCTAGTCTATGGGTTCCATGCTAGATGTTCGATGCTGGTTATTCTGTTCTGGGTGTTGTAGTATATGGGTTCCATGCTAGGTGTTCGATGCTGGTTATTTTGTTCTGGGTGTTCTAGTCTATGGGTTCCATGCTATGTGTTCGATGCTGGTTATTCTATTCTGGGTGTTCTAGTCTATGGGTTCCATGCTAGGTGTTCGATGCTGATTATTCTGTTCTGGGTGTTCTAGCCTATGGGTTCCATGCTAGGTGTTCGATGCTGGTTATTCTGTTCTGGGTGTTCTAGTCTATGGGTTCCATGCTAGGTGTTCGATGCGGGTTATTATGTTCTGGCTGTTGTAGTATATGGGTTCCATGCTAGGTGTTCGATGCTGGTTATTTTGTTCTGGGTGTTCTAGTCTATGGGTTCCATGCTATGTGTTCGATGCTGGTTATTCTATTCTGGGTGTTCTAGTCTATGGGTTCCATGCTAGATGTTCGATGCTGGTTATTCTGTTCTGGGTGTTCTAGTCTACGGGTTCCATGCTAGGTGTTTGATGCGGGTTATTATGTTCTGGCTGTTGTAGTATATGGGTTCCATGCTAGGTGTCCAATGCTGGTTATTTTGTTCTGGGTGTTCTAGTCTATGGGTTCCATGCTGGGTGTTTGATGCTGGTTATTCTATTCTGGGTGTTCTAGTCTATGGGTTCCATGCTGGGTGTTCTAGTCTATGGGTTCCATGCTAGGAGGTGTTTGATGCTGGTTATTCTGTTCTGGGTGTTCTAGTCTGTGGGTTCCATGATAGGAGGTGTTCGATGCTGATTATTCTGTTCTGGGTGTTGTAGTATATGGGTTCCATGCTGGGTGTTTGATGCTGGTTATTCTGTTCTGGGTGTTCTAGTCACTAGTCTATGGGTTCCATGCTAAGTGTTTGATGCTGATTATTCTGTTCTGGGTGTTCTAGTCTATAGGTTCCATGCTGGGTGTTCTAGTCTATGGGTTCCATGATAGGAGGTGTTCGATGCTGATTATTCTGTTCTGGGTGTTCTATTCTATGGGTTCCATGCTAGGTGTTTGATGCTGGTTATTCTGTTCTGGGTGTTCTAGTCTATGGGTTCCATGATAGGAGGTGTTTGATGCTGATTATTCTGTTCTGGGTGTTCTAGTCTATGGGTTCCATGCTAGGTGTTCGATGCTGGTTATTCTGTTCTGGGTGTTCTAGTCTATGGGTTCCATGCTAGGTGTTCGATGCTGATTATTCTGTTCTGGGTGTTCTAGTCTATGGGTTCCATGCTGGGTGTTCTAGTCTATGGGTTCCATGCTAGATGTTCGATGCTGGTTATTCTGTTCTGGGTGTTGTAGTATATGGGTTCCATGCTGGGTGTTTGATGCGGGTTATTCTGTTCTGGCTGTTGTAGTATATGGGTTCCATACTAGGTGTTCAATGCTGGTTATTTTTTTGTGGGTGTTCTAGTCTATGGGTCCCATGCTGGGTGTTTGATGCTGGTTATTCTGTTCTGGGTGTTCTAGTCTATGGCTTCCAAGCTGGGTGTCCTAATCTATGTGTTCCAAGCTGGATGTTTCATGTTGCGTATTGTAGGCTATGTTTCCATGCTGGGTGTTCTAATCTGTGCTTCCTATGCTGCATGCTGTAGACTGTTTCTCAGAGTGGGTATTCACTGTTGGGTGTTCTAGTCTATGCTTTCCATGTTGGGTATTCTGGGCTGTGCATTCCATGCTGGCTGTTCTATATTGGGTATTCTGGGCTGTGTATTTCATGCTGGCTGTTCTTTACTGGTTTTTCCATTCTGGGTATTCAGTGTTTGGTGTTCTATATTGAGTATTCCATGCCTGGTATTCCATATTGGGTGTTTTGGGCTATGCATTCCATGCTGGCTGTTCTATATTGGGTATTCAATGCCTGGTATTCCATGTTGGGTATTCTGGGATGTGCATTCCATGCTGGGTGTTCTAGGCTATTTTTCCTATGATGTTTACTCCATGCTGCGTGTTCTAGGGCTAGGCTATGTTGCCTATGCTGTATGTTCTAGGCTATGTTGCCCATGCTGTATGTTCTAGGCTATGTTGCCTATGCTGTGTGTTCTAGGCTATGTTACCTATGCTGTGTGTTCTAGGCTATGTTGCCTATGCTGGGTGTTCTAGGTTATGTTTCATATGCTGGGTGTTCTAGGTTATGTTTCATATGCTGAGTGTTAAAGACTCTTTCATATGCTGGGTGGCTATGGTATGCTGTGGATTCTAGGCTATGTTTCCTATACTGTGTGTTCTATGGTGGCTGTTCTAGGCTACATTGTCTGGGTATTCCATGCTGTGTGTTAAATGTGTTCTATCATGGGGGTTACGTTACCTATTGCTATGTGTCCTATGCTTTGTGTCCTATGTTGTGTGTTTCCTAATGTGTGTTCCAGGTTTTTAATTTCATGCTGTGTGTGCTGTGATGAGTGTGCCGTGCTGTGTGTTCTAGGATGGATGTTTTAGATCGTAGTTCCAGGTTTTTAATTTCATGCTGTGTGTGCTGTGAAGAGTGTGCCGTGCGGTGTGTTCTGTGATGAGTGTTTTAGATCTTTGTTCCAGGTTTTGGCATGTGTCCTATGCTGTCTGTAGGTTTTTGTTCCGGTCCCTAGATAGCACTCTATGTTGCTTATCTTGGTAAATCTCTGTTTTAGCCTCTGCTAAAAATGCTCGAAGTGTTGTAAATGAAGCCCAGTATTTAGTTTCATTTGAGATTTAATTTGCTGAGTCCACATTAGAACTACTGCTGGACAGCCTGAATCTTGCACCGGGTTAAATCTTGGTAGAATGTAGAGCGGTACATGAATAAAACAAATTAGTGAGACCTATAGTACTTTGCTCCCCTTGGCTCTCACAAGCCATCCGTGTACATCACATGAAGCCAGATACAGAAAGCCTGCCTTCTAATGAGCATCAAGCCGTGTTGCTAAGGACCGAATTGCTGCATGTTAATAATACTCTGAGATGCTGCAGATCTTTGGCTCAATCAAGCGATTGCAGAGACTTTGGGAGCGATCAATCAAGTAATGGTGAAAAAAAAAAAGACACTGAGATTTTTTTTTTTAACCTTTTCTTTTTTACCACAAACATTTGCTTTCCTGCAGATACCTGGGCGGGAGCTCGTAAACCATGTCCTCCCCATAAATTCTTCCCAATGTCTTGTGTGATAATAACAGGTTTATGATGCTGTGAGTGTGGTGTTTTGGCAACAATTGTGTAGGGGGCAGTTACCATAGAAACCAATGGAATGTCCATGATTGCTCCTTTTTTTTTGCTTTATTAGATATAAAAGGAGAATCTCCTAAGCAGAAGATTGAGAGGGTTACTCCAAGCACTATAGCCACTTCACTGATTTCAAGTGCTCGTAGTGCCTGTATCTGTATGTAATCTGTATGTGGTGTGTTTTGCTATGAAACTTGCACCACTGGCTGCGATTTCAAGAGTTTCAGGTGCCTAATGTGAATCCTGGATAATTTAGTGTCGGATGCTGCCCACATCCTCCCTGCAGCCTTCCCTCTCCGCAATCCCTCCACCTCTAGCAAGGGGTAGTAATGTCAGCCATAGAAAATCGACTTGCAGGGAGAACTTAGCTTCAACGCTGGATCGAGGTGAGTTTTAGCTGCATTTTGGGGGGGGAGGGGAAACCAGCTCAGAAAGGATTTTATGTATCACACTTTTGGTTGGAGTAACCCTTTAACTTTAACTTTAATACTTTTTTGCATAGAATTTAAGTGTGCAATGGCAGCTGGGTGGCTGACCCCAGTTAGCACCGGTAAAATAGGGAGGAAAAGGGCTGAGTATGACATCACTGTGTCAGTTGTCCTAAGAAACGTTATGATGTCATTTTACATAGAATTCTAAATTGGGATCCTTACCAAGATATCATCACAGTTTACATCTATAAAAGCAGAAATAATTTAATTCTCTCTTTATTCTCTTTTACCATATTGGGGAAAATTCTCCTTGCCAGAGAGCTTCTATCTGAGAATAATTTTGCAGTACAAAGGGGGAATGTCTCATGGTCTGCATTATAGGATGTCATTATGTGAGGTCATATATTTCAATTAGACCTGCGACATGGGCTTTAAGTTAAGTGGTGAAGCTCCAAAATGAGGTGGTGATGGGTTAACAAGGCGGAAGATATGGGGATTGGGGAAGGTGGTGTATAGAAGGGGGTGCATAGATCAGTCACTAGATTTATTCAGACTAGATGGGCAAAAGAAATAAGATTTGGTTCGAATTGCAACTTATTTTTTAAAGGGCACCAAAACACCTTTAGTTTAATGAAACCGTTTTGTTGTATGGATCATGCCTCTGCAGTCTCACTGCTCAATTTTCTGCTATTTAGGAGTTGTTTTGGTGCCTACAGCTAATATAATCGCTGCTTTTTACCTACTGACTGATAATCATTGTATAAATAATGACTTTGTTTTGCGTTGACACATGCAGAGGCACAGTCCACATCGTAGCCTTAGAATCTTACATTTATATAAGATTTTAGGAAATGTGTACACCGTTAGAGATGCCTTTCTGTTTGCTGATATTTAGCCTATGTCTCTTCATTCTGCTCTGTTTTGTGACCGAGCCTTTTATCTCTTTCCTCAGGCCTTCCATACGGCTGGGAGGAAGCTTACACGGCAGATGGAATCAAGTACTTTATCAAGTGAGTCTGTGTGTAATGCAGTGTAAGCAGTCTGTGCCACATCTGGCAGGGAGCGAGGACTGCCGCGCAGAGCACATTACTGGCACCCTTGCAGGAGATGGAGTGTGGGATACAGGGAGTCATTAAGGCAGCATCGGCCACAATGAAATACAAATTGCTAGAACAGCTTCAGTATCACTGGTGGAAGGCTTTACTTGTATTTGTATATACAGATATGCACTCTCATACATTATACTAACTGGGCAATAATGTCAACCTGTGCTCCCTGTATAATGCACTGGGCACGTGGCATTAGTGGGTCCTAGTAAGTAAGGAGTTTTCACACCTTGGTTCACAGTTGGGGGCTGATTGATAAGGGCTGTGTTGTAAATTACTGACAACATTTTAATGTGCTAATTACCAACGCATTGAACCTTTTTCTTCCACCTCCCAGTTGTATTTCCGGCTATTGATGGCCACAGTGCAATGTATGCCATTTATTTGACAATTCTCCACGATTGACCTCAAGCATGCCACCAACAGGCGAGTAGGTGCAGCTTGGCCACTAACACATGCTACAACACCTGTGCAGTAATATTGCAGAGTGTTAGATCCTGGCTGGTTGTGGGCCCTGAATTTGGAGGAACATTGCTTTTGTGCTCAGTTCTATTTAAAAGCAACAACCTGTTCTTTATTATTAACCAGCCGGGCTTTGCGTAGCACACAGGGTAAATGTTGCACCAAATGTGAAATTCACAAACTAATCAGCTGCCAGAATTGCTTGCAGGAATGGATTATAAAGCTGTCATCATGTGCATTAGCCACATGGGGGCGCTTCCATCCAGACCAAAGTCTTCACCTTCATATCTTCAGCATGATTCGCACTGTGTGCAGATCTCAAACAGACTGCATGACCAGGGGCCAGTAATAAAACCGTGCTGATACAGCCGGACTGGGAACCTAGGTAGGATTAACCCGGGACAGATAGGGGGAGTGCAGCAGGTGCAATGCCTCCAGGGTCCACCAGAGTTTAGGACCCCTCCATTGGACACCCATCAGGGGAGGAAGAGCAGTGGAAGAGGAATGTGGCTTTTTGGGGGAGGGAGGGTGGTCAATTGACATTGAAATGTGCCAATCTAGAAGGGAGATGGTTAGTTAATTATCAGGGAAATGTTGCAGTCTAAATTGGGGAAGAAGAGTGTGAACTGGCATGGGGATGTAGAGTCATGTGACTATTGAGTTGGTTATTTGGCAGTAGTAGCAAGTGGGGAAATTTTGGAGAGTTAGAGTATAATTGTCTGGAGTGGATGAAAGCCCCAAAAAAAAATCTTGCACAAGGGCCATTTTGTTCATTAGTCCCCTACTGGATTAACTCATTGAATATTAAATTGTCAATGTATCCTACTCCATGCTATGCATGTGGAGGATGGATTTAATGATACTAGTGGTAATATGTCAGGGTAAAACAATGAGAAGTGTAGCAATACCCCACTGTAATATTCTAAATATATATATATATATATATTATTATTATTATTTTTAAATATATATACTTCTATATTGTGGCTAGCAGGGGGATCAAGTGATCTGGCCTTTAAATTCATACAGAATCTCTCTTACCGTCCCATCACAGTAATGTATATTAAATTATCCATGCAGGAGTGTCCCACAGCTTCCAGTTGTCAGTGTAAGGAAATTTCCTCTCCTGGGTAGAGGTTAGACCCTCCCCCTGGCTCTTCAGGGGTGGAGTTTATTGAGAAGATCATGTTGTTGGAACAGCTGGCCTAGGCCCAGACTTATACACATGCTTCGAGTGCTTGTGTTTATTTAATAAACACAAAAAATGCATCACAAAACTATTTTATGTTCTGAGGAAATTGGTCATTTTGTGAACATTATTTATTTTCATCCATATTAGCAGACAAGTGAAAAGCAACTGCCTCTGGCTGGTGTCCCACTGCTTTCGCCTCATTATTTCCCCCATACACCATCTCCTAGCTCCAATTTTACACAACAGCCCTAAATTGTTTTCTTTTTCTCGCATAATTACAATCAGTTAAACTGCAGGCAGCCTCTAATACATGGCATAGCTCTTGAAGGCAGTTCTGTCCCTCAGAGCACGTGGAGAAAATTGTGATTTCATTTTTCACAAATTCTTTTGTTTGTTTGTGTGGTTTTTATTTGTTTGTTTGTTTTAACTCTCTCGTGGACATAATTGTTAGGTAGAGATCGGAAAGACATTTGTGATTGAATTTACCAAAATTCCACTTCTAGAATCTCCTGGCCATGACCTGTTGGCTTCATACATATCTCCGTTTCATGTGCTGCCCATTCTGAACTTGTTGTTTCTTCTACATCTTTTCCTCCTTTCGCTACTTGTCCTGACCTGTAGGTTTCTTCTATATCTCTGGATCCAGTGCTGCCCTATCCTGACCTGTTGGTTTCTTCCGTATCTCCTGATCATGTGCGGCCTCTCATGATCAGTTGCTATTTTCTAGATCTTTTCAACCTGTCCTGTCTACTCTTATAGGCTTATATGCTTATTTTTAGTTATATATAAACCTGTGCTGCCCACCTGTTTAACTAGTTTTATTTCATAAGCTTTCAATCCTGGAACTTTTCTACGCATCTTGTTTGCTTAAACATTTGTGAAATATGAAGCCCATACCAGCTATTTGACTGATTTGAGCTGTGCTACTAATACAGGATTTTTGACTAAATTATTATTCTCTTTTGGAACCCGCTGCATCATCCCATTTACAGTGGCCTTGTGAACCTAGAGACCGGTACGGGAAAGTGTATGTTGGTGGAGAGCTCCGCTAACACCACTAAGTTTTGATCTTAATCTTGTAACTCAGAAACAGGGATCCAGCAACCTATGACCAATATTGCTAGGTAAGGTCCCTTTACATAACTTGTGATGTTGGATTCATCATCCTGAACGCAAAGAAACACTCATGGGGAGGACAGCAATTTAGAAAAGATCAGCAATCAAAGGTGATGGAGCAGATGTTATCTGGACGAAACTTCTTCATTTTTTTCAAAAATGTTATTTAGTTCATCAACCGCGTACAGTAACAATCAGCATAAAGAAGTACATCATTGTGGCTTAGTGATGTTACAGTGCAGGATAAGGTAGAATGTATTGGTTCTAGCGGTATGCTTGGATTTTCTATATAATAACATTTGTGTTGTGTAACATTTCAGAAGAATAAAGAAAACGTAACATATTCAACTGATGCTTCTTTAACCTTGCGATTCAGTGTGCTATTGTGTGCGGTGGCTGAAGTGTGGTGGGAAGAGGTGGCATGATTACTGCCACACTACTTGTGTCTGCTTTGTATAAAATGCGACCGGGGTTCCCATGTTGAGGAGAAAAGTGTATACATGTTAGATAGTGATGCTTCTATTTCCTCCCTTTGTTTGATCGATTCTAGTTTTAGTATCCAAACCCTGATTGAGGGAGCTGTTTTTTTTTGTTTTTTTTAGTTTATTGGAATTAGTGTATTTGGGGCTGTAATCATGTGGTTGACAAGTATACGTTGCCATTTAGGAATATGGTGTGGGTGTAGGAGGAACATTAGCGTTTCCGGGGATTGTGAGATGCGAATGCCTACTATGGAATGTATCCTGTCTAGTATCCGTGTCCAGTATGCCTGGATTATTGGGCAGGACCACCAGATATGTGCAGTAGTGCCTCCTTGTTGGGAACATCTCCAACATGTGTGGAAGGGAACAGCCTGTGGAGTTTAGTCATGGAGTAGTGCCATCTTGATATGCGTTTGTATGAGCTCTCCCTAACTGTGGTGCTGACCGAGGAGTTGTGTATATAGGTAAAGATCCGTCGCCAATCTTGTGTGGAGATGGTAATATTTAATTCCTGTGACCATGAAGATGTGAATGGTGGTAGTTTGTCTTTGTCAATGTTGTTTAATATTTTGTAGAATGTGGAGAGGTGTTTAGCTCTTGGTGATTGAGAGGCACAGTGGGTTTCAAATGAGGTTTGTGGGCGGTCTCCTTTGAGGAGGTTCGGGTTGGCGGTGAGGAAGTGTAGTAGTTGGGCATTTTGGAATTGTTGTAGGTTTGCTGGGTGGTCAGCCTTAGTGTGAAAGACGTTATCGGTATGATTTTCCTTTGGTCTAATGCTGAGCTGAGCATAGGGTATTGAGTGTTGCATTATGGGAAAAGAGTTGTGAAGGCTTCTGATTGTGCCGGAGGGAAATGAGGATTTTGTGTAAGTGGGTAGATCGGGGATGTGTACGGGAAAAGTTCCCTTGTATTTCGAATGCATCCAGATGCGCAACGTTGGTACTATAATAGGGTGTTGTGAGTGTTGTGGCAGGAGGAGTGCATGTAAAGGAGCTTGAAACATTGTGCTTTCAATATGCGTCCATTGTGTGAGGGGCTGCCATCCATGCATAAATTCTGGCCAGGATTATTGCCCTGTAGTATAGTTCGATGTGCGGAATGCCAAGGCCCCCTAGTGTCTTATGTTTAGTGACGATAGAGTAGGAGATTCTGGGGTGTTTATTGGCCCAAATGAATATTGTGAACAGCTGTTTCAATTTAATGAGGAAGGCAGAAGGTATGTTTATTGGGAGGGTCTGTAATTTGTAGAGTATTTTCGATAGGGAGTTCATCTTGAGTATGTTGATCCTACATAACCAGCTAAAGTGTCGTTTGTGCCAACCAGTAAGATCTTTGGCGATCTCTTCCAATAGTGGCATAAAATTTAAGTTGTATGTTTGTTTAGTGTCATGTGGGAGTTTTATACCAAGGTATGTAATAGAAGTGGTGGGCCGTGAGAATGGGTTCGAGGCCTGGATTTCTGTTTTCGTGGTTATGTAGGGGCAGGATCTCAGTCTTCGCGTAATTGACTTGGAAATTGGATAGGGTATGATAGGTGGATATCTCGTCCATAAGGGGAGGTAACGATGAGATGGGGTCTGTTATATTAAAAAGTAAATCATCTGCAAATGCAGATATTTTGTATTCCTGGTGCTGGACCCGGAATACATGTTTGTTGGGGTGGTACCCTGTAAGAAGGGTTCCAAAATCAGAATGAAGAGTAGGGGAGATAGGGGGCAACCTTGCATCGTTCCATTTCTAATGTGTACCGATTTGGACAGTTGCCTGTTTATCCTTAATTTTGCGGTCGAATATATTGCCTGTATCCAGGTCATCCAGTTGGGGCCTAAACCTAGCGTTTGAAGAGTAGTCGTTAACAAGGTCCAGTTTACTCTGTCAAACGCTTTCTCAGCGTCAGTGGAAAGCATTAGACGTTGTATGAGGGTGGTGAGTAGTGGTTGTAGGCGATTGGCTAGAATTTTAGTGAACAGTTTGAGGTCTATGTTGATCAGCGATATGGGACGGTAACTACCGCAGTTGGGCGGGTCTCTACCCCGTTTGGAGATCAGTGTGATATGTGCCTCAAGGGAGGATTGTGGGAGTGTTGCCGCTTTAGTGAGGGCAGGGCCGGACTGGGAACTAAAATCAGTCCTGGAAAAAAATTCTATACCAGCCCAATAATGCGTCGCGCCAGCATAGTGTGCTGATAAAGAGGGTGAAAAAATAACTTGAAATTGAAATCTCCAACAAAGGAACGCATATAGGGCTTCAAAATAAACAAAAGAGCGCCTTTATTTTAAGTAGATATACATTTGCATGTAATCAATGTTTCAGTACAACTTTGGCCTATTAAGGACATTTTATTAATGGTACTGAAATGCTGAATGTCTGCAGTTGCACAACTAAAAAAAATTAAGTGAACTGGTTAATTTTGAAGTTCTATGGAGGAAGGAAGGCAAGACAGGTTGTGGTGGTAGGGGACTCTATCATTAGGATAGCAGATAGGGCAATCTGCCGCTCTGATCGGCTCAACCGGACAGTTTGCTGTCTCCCGGGTGCTCGGGTCCGGCATGTTGCTGACAGAGTGGATGGATTATTGGGAGGGGCTGGGGATGACCCAGCGGTCATGGTCCATGTTGGTACCAATGACAAAGTAAGAGGAAGATGGAAGGTCCTAAAGAATGATTTCAGGGAATTAGGTAGCAAACTTAAGAAAAGGACCTCCAAGGTGGTATTCTCTGAGATATTACCTGTGCCACGCGCTACAGTGGAAAGGCAGCGGGAGATTAGAGAGGTCAATGCGTGGCTTAAGTCTTGGTGCAGGAAGGAGGGTTTTGGGTTTTTAGAGCACTGGGCCGACTTTGCGATTGGGTACAACCTTTATAGTGGTGATGGATTGCACCTAAACGGGAGAGGGTCTGCAGTGCTGGGGGATAGGATGGCTAGAAGGTTGGAGGAGATTTTAAACTAGTAGTAGGGGGGAGGGTCATAGCAATCTACAAAATGGAGATAGGACAGAAAGGAGATGGGCTTTAGCACAGTATAAGGGGGGTGGAAACGGGGGGAGGGGCAAGCTCAGAACAGAGAAGCTGTGTAATGTTGAAAATTCACAAAATATACAAGTGGCGCATAATATTAAATGTATGCTTACTAATGCAAGGAGCCTAAATAACAAAATGGGGGAACTAGAGGCATTAGCATACACTAAACAATATGATATAATAGGCATAACTGAAACATGGTGGGATGAGACACATGACTGGGCAGCTAACTTAAATGGGTACATGTTATTTAGGAAGGATAGGAAAAACAAGAAGGGTGGTGGGGTATGTTTGTATGTCAAACATGATTTAAAGCCAAATGTTAAGCAAATGGAATGCGAGGAGGATAATGTGGAAGCTTTATGGGTAAATATCTGCTTGGGGGAAAAGAAGGGAAACCAACTATTGGTTGGGATATGTTATAAACCACCTAATGTTAATATTGACGAGGAACAACAGCTGTTTGAGCAAATTGAGAAAGCTGCAAATCTGGGTAACACTTTAATTATTGGAGATTTTAATTACCCGGATATAAATTGGGACAGAGGGACTAGTGCCTCAGCAAAGGGAATTAGGTTTTTAAACTTGTTAAATGACACCTTCATGTCACAACTTGTACAAGCACCAACTAGAATGGATGCTTGTCTGGACCTAGTTTTAACAAACAACGTTGATCTTTTGACCAACATTCAAGTAGGTGAGCACTTGGGAAATAGTGATCACAATATAGTGTCCTTTGAAATAAACTCAAAAAAACAAAAGCACATGGGGAATACTAAAACATATAATTTTAAAAAGGCCAATTTCAATAAGTTAAGGGAAGCTTTACAATATATTGACTGGCATAAACTCTTTAGTGAAAAGAACACTGAGGATAAATGGATCATCTTCCAACAAATATTACAAAGGTACATTTCTCAGTATGTACCATTGGGAAATAAATATAAAAGAAACAAATTAAAACCAACATGGCTTAGTAGAGAAGTAAAACAAGAGATTACAACTAAGAGAAGGGCATTTAAAGCATTTAAATCGGACAAATCAGATGCATCTTATAAAAGATATAAGGATGCAAATAATGCGTGCAAAAAGGCAATTAGACTTGCTAAACTTCAAAATGATAGCTGAAGAGAGCAAAACCAACCCCAAAGCATTTTTAAAGTACATAAATTCTAAAAAAAAAAAAAAATGAAAGTGTAGGTACACTAAAAACTGAAACGGGGGTGTTAATTAATGAAGACCAGGAAAAGGCAGGAATTTTAAATAACTTTTTCTCCTCTGTATCTATTAAGGAAGAACCCATGGCAATAGATGTGCAAATGATTGCTACTAAAAACTTGCAGAATAATTGTAATTGGTTAACTCAAGACAAGGTGCTGCAGCAACTAAAGAAAGTTAATATAAACAAAGCTCCAGGGCCTGGCGGTATCCATCCACGTGTACTTAAGGAACTAAGTGCAGAAATAAGTGAACCTCTGTTTTTAATCTTTCAAGATTCTTTTCTTTCAGGAAGTGTTCCGGAGGATTGGAGGAAGGCAGATGTGGTTCCTATATTCAAAAAGGGTTCAAAACCCTTGCCTAGAAATTATAGACCTGTGAGCTTAACTTCTGTGGCTGGTAAAATATTTGAAAGGTTATAAAGGGATAATATTCAAGAATTCCTTGAGAAGAACATGGTTATCAGCAAAAATCAGCATGGTTTTATGAAGCACAGGTCATGTCAAACTAACTTGATTACGTTCTACGAAGAAGTAAGTAGAAGTATAGATCAGGGTGTTGCCGTGGATGTGATCTTTTTGGATTTTGCCAAGGCATTTGATACAGTTCCACACAATAGATTAGTGTTCAAACTCAAGGAAATCGGTCTAGATGAAAATGCTTGTTCTTGGGTAGAACATTGGCTTAAAACAGAGTACAAAGAGTTGTCATTAATGGTAAATTTTCAAGCTGGACAGAGGTGGCAAGTGGTGTCCCTCAGGGGTCTGTTCTGGGACCCCTTCTATTTAGCATGTTTATAAATGATCTTGAAGACAGCATTGAAAGTCATGTTTCAGTGTTTGCAGATGACACAAAACTCTGTAAAATAATACAATGTAAGCAAGATATTACTTTGCTGCAGAGGGATTTAGATAGACTGGGGGACTGGGCACTCAAATGGTAGATCAAATTTAATGTTGAAAAATGCAAAGTTATGCACTTCGGCGTAAAGAATACACAAGCAACGTATACCCTTAATGGAAGCGAATTAGGGATAATAACACATGAAAAGGACTTGGGAATTGTTATAGACAACAAACTATGCAACAATGTGCAATGTCAATCAGCAGTGGCCAAGGCCAGTAAGGTATTGTCATGCATGAAAAAGGCATTCATTCTCGGGACAAGAATATAATTTTGCCTATTTATAAATCACTGGTAAGACCACATATTGAATATGCTGTGCAATTTTGGGCACCTGTTCTAAAGAAGGATATTATGGCACTAGAAAAAGTGCAGAAGCGGGCTACAAAATTAATAAAAGGAATGGAACATATCAGCTATGAAGAAAGGTTAACAAATTTAAACCTATTTAGTTTAGAAAAACGTCGCCTGAGACGGGATATGATAACATTATACAAATATATTCGGGGCCAATACAAACCATTGTGTGGAAATCTATTCACAAACCGGACTTTACATAGGACACGAGGCCATGCATTTAGACTGGAAGAAAGAAGATTTCATCTAAGGCAAAGGAAAGGTTTTACTGTAAGAACAATCAGGATGTGGAATTCTCTGCCTGAAGAAGTGGTTTTATCAGAGTCCATACAGATGTTCAAACGGCTACTAGATGCATACTTGCAAGAACAGAATATTCAAGGATATAATCTTTCAATGTAGGGTAATAACTGCTTGATCCAAGGATAAATCTGACTGCCATTCTAGGGTCAAGAAGGAATTTTTTTCCTAGCTTGTTGCAAAATTGTGCTTCAAACTGGGTTTTTTGCCTTCTTTTGGATCAACAGCAAAAAACAAATGTGAGGAAGGCTGAACTTGATGGACGCAAGTCTCTTTTCAGCTATGTAACTATGTAACTATGGGTGCGCTCTTCACTTTGAATGTGTTATTGTGCATGAGTATGCAACTAGGAACAAGACAGGGCCAATACGTGCTCAATATATATATATATATATATATATATATATATATATATATATATATATAGCACGTATTGGCCCTACATATATATATTAATGACATTTATGTGTGTATTATGCATATATAAATGTATATTACTATATGTGTAAATACTATAGGCATAATTATATGTTACTAATACACACATCAATATACATGCATATATATATGTGTGCATTACTGTCAGGATCACATCAATTTATGTCTATTACCTTTACCTCGTTTAGTGTATCTTGTCTCCAATTGTCTCCTTTTTTTCCCTTACAGCGACCCTTGTGCATCTTTTACTTCATTCCAGTCCCTGTGTTTCTTTTTACCCTTCTCCAGCCTCTGTATTTCTCTGTCCCCCAGCCCCTTTTGTGTTGTTCTTAGCCCCAGCCACTTTGTCTCTTTCTCCCCTTCCAAATCTCATCTGTGGGTCTCTTTCTAACTCCAGACTCTGTGTGCCTCTTTCTCTTCTCCCAGTCACTCTCTGTCTCTTTTTCCCCACTCTCTTTGTCCCCCCATCCCCTGTCTCTCTATTACCCCATCTGTCTGTGTCTCCCCTTGCCCTATGTCTCTCTATTACCCCTCTGTCTCTTTGTCGTCGTCCCCAACCTGGTGTCTTTCTATTACCCCTCAGTCTCTGTGTCCCCTCTTCCCCTGTGTATCTATTACCCCTCTATTTGTCCCCCCCATTACCCTCTATTCGCCTCCCTCCATCCGTTCTATTTGTCCCCCCCATTACCCTCTATTTGTCTCCCTCCTTCCCCTCTATTTGTCCCCCCCCCCCATTCCCATTCCCCTCTATTTGTCCCCCCCTTCCCCTCCATTTGTCTCCCCTCTTCCCCTCTTTTTAACTCCCCCCCTTCTGTGTCCCTTTTGTCCTTGTCACAGGAGGACTGAGGGAGGGGGTGGAGCTAACTACCATGCTCCCTCGCAGTTCCCATAATTCCCAGCATCTACACATCATAGAGTAATCCTTACTCTATGATGTGGCTGTGCTGGGAATTATGGGAACCGCGAGGGAGCATGGTAGTTAGCTCCGCCCTCCCCCCCCCCAGCTGTCAGCACGGGAGATGGGGCCACCGGCCACAAGGTAAGTATTTTAAACCCTCAGAGTGTGCCGCCGGACCGGCCACCCGGCGGCACCGACATGCGGCCAGCAGCCGTGATATTATTAAAATATTAGGGAGCAGGGCTCCCTCTCTATCTCCAGCCCCCCAGGTGCCGCGGCCCACCGGGAAATTTCCCGATATCCCGGTGGGCCAGTCCGGCCCTGAATGAGGATGTTGAAATGTTCAGTTAGGTTTGGGAGAAAAGCTTTGTAGTATAGGGCAGTTAAGCCGTCGGGGCCTGGACTTTTACACAGAGGTGTTTTGCGGACTGCCAGATGTAATTGAAGGTGCGTCAAATGAGTGTGTAATGTTTTGCGGGGTGGTTTGTTTGATTATAGTGGCTAAGAAGTTTGTGATGGCTGAGTAGTTTGGCGGGGCATCTCTGAGATTATATAATTTAGTGTAGAAAGAGTGGAATTCCTCCATTATCTCTGGGAGAGTTTGCCTTTTTGTTTTTTGAGATTTATGAGGATTGTTTGGGTTGTTTTAAGGCGGTGGCCAGGAGCCTACCATATTTACCTCCTTGGGTGAAGTAGGTATGTTGTGCGGAGTAATTTCTTTTTGGTTTGGACCGCAAAACCAGTTCAGTTCTGTTTGTTCATTTACACATTTACAAGGGTGTTATATGTAGGGAGGGAGTTGTCCTTGCTATGATTGTCCTCTAAATCCCTGATCTCCCATGTGAGTGTAACCACCT
Source organism: Pelobates cultripes (assembly GCA_933207985.1). NCBI lineage: Eukaryota > Metazoa > Chordata > Amphibia > Anura > Pelobatidae > Pelobates > Pelobates cultripes. The sequence continues at coordinate 10,048,056 of OW240916.1, read as the reverse complement.
GTTTTTCTCATTGGGTTTTAAGCGCTGAGGTCAGAGCAATGAATTCTCCTCTCACAACGCATTTGTGGGTTTCCCAAATGGACGTGTGGGACATGGCAGGGGAGGCGTTTTCCGAGAAGTAGTGTTGTAGAATAATGTGAATTTGTGGTAGGACTTCAGGATTGTTTAGTGAGAGGTCGTTTAGTTTCCATTGAAAGGATTTCACTGGGAGGGATAGAATATGAATGGACATGGATAGGTGCGCATGATCTGACCATGTGATCGGACCGTAGGAGCACAACGTTGTCAGGTGTAGAAGGTCTTGGGGCAGGAAAAACATATCTAGTCTAGAGTATGTTTGTGATGTTTGGGAGTAGAAAGAAAAGTCTTTAGAATGGGTATGAAGGTTCCTCCAGCAGTCTTATTAGTCTACATAGTTACATAGCTGAAAAGAGACTTGTGTCCATCAAGTTCAGCCTTCCTCATATTTGTTTTTTGCTGTTGATTCAAAAGAAGGCAAATAAAAAACAGTTTGAAGCACTTCCAATTTTGCAACAAAGTAGGATACAAAATTCCTTCTTGACCCCAGAATGGCAGTCAGATTTATCCTTGGATCAAGAAGCTATTACCCTACATTGAAAAATTATATCCTTGAATATTTTTTTTTGCAAGTATGCATCTAGTTGTTGTTTGAACATCTGTATGGACTCTGATAAAACCACTTCTTCAGGCAGAGAATTCCACAGCCTTATTGTTCTTACAGTAAAAAAACCTTTTCTATGCTTTAGACGAAATCTTCTTTCTTCCAGTCTAAACGCATGACCTCGTGTATTATGTAAAGTCCAGTTTGTGAATAGATTTCCACACAATGGTTTGTATTGGCCCTGATACATTGCATAATGTTATCATATCCCCTCTCAGGTGACATTTTTCTAAACTAAAGAAGTTTAAGTTTGTTAACCTTTCTTCATAGCTGATATGTTCTTGTAGCCCGCCTCTGCACTTTTTCTAGTGCCATAATATAGTCTAGATTGGTCTCGGAGTCTGACAAAATGGCTACGGGCCATTGTTTGGTAGGTTGTGGAGGTTGAGGTCATGTTTAGAGCTGTGTCTAACGAAAGAGAGTGTGTGAGGAGAACAATATGGCGACTCCCCAGGCCTTGGCTCCCACATAATTGCTAAAGAAACCCATGGGGTATTTTCGTTTTTCTAGGGTGGGGTCTGCATCTTTTTTGAAATGTTTCTTGTAGGAAGGCCTCATCGTCCTTGAGCTTGTGGAGGTCAGATAAAACCAGGGTCATTTTCTCTGGGGTATTCAGTCCTCGGGTTAAGAGTGACCAGTCTCTGGGTCGCCATTTTTATGCTCAGTACCTCTTTTCTCCAGGTTGCGCAAAACTCAATGGTGTCTGTCCATGTGTAGATAGGTTCTGCAAGGGATAGGTCCCTATGACCTACGGTAGGGAAAATGGTTTTAAGTACTCAGGGTTGGTAAGTGTTTTGGGGGGATCCACAGGGGCGAGGGGCCCACAGCCAGGCGTAACTCGATCTCAGCAGCGAATCTAGAGGTACGACACCTGTGGTAACTGATGCATACTGGGGGGAGGGCACTCTACATAGGATGGGTGGAGTTGGTAGAGACTCTTATGTTCTAAACCTTATGATTCTCGACAGGTAAGTATCAAACTCTCACCCATTCACATCCCTTGTAGCATTACATAAACATTTTCATTTGGGTAGGATGTGGGACCCAGAGTATTTAAGCTCAGGAGAGATATAGAGATGGCGGGCATTATATACCTTTGGGCATGTTATATAACCAGATGTAACCTTTTCTCCCTTTAGTCTACACCTGAGGTAAGGGGACTTAGGGTGAAATGCTAAAGGATTGGCGCCGGTGCAATAGAGGTATAAGGTGCAAAGTGAAAGGTGTGAGGAGAAGGGGAGTAAAGGCTTTGATATCACCAGTCCGCCCTTCATGGTGGTAGTCCGTTGCAAGAAAGTGCCTCTCCCGCATGCACTTCGCGTTCGTCTGTTCAACTGCGGTAGTCCAGTATTAACACTTTGGCACAGTCCCCAAGGCTCTATCTTTATACAATTTTGGTGAGTGGGCAAATGAGGGCGATGGAAGTTGTTGTGGCATAATATGCAGAGCGTCCATTTAGTTTTGTGAGCGATTATGTGGCATTGGCCTGCGTTTTCTGTGAGTCTGCTGCCAGCGGGATCTTTGCGGTAGTTGTGGTGCAGTCAGGATTTGGGGTGGGCCATACCAATCCAGTATATCTGTTTCGGTTAGGTCCAGTGCTCGTGCGAACAGTAAGACATTCGCCTGGGAGTGGATAGCGTGGATAGCGTGGCTTGTGCCTTTGTAGGAGACGCTCAGGGCCAGCGGAAACCTCCACCTGTATCTCAGGTTCCTAGCACGTAGCTGATCCGTAATAGGCCTCAAAGCCCTTCTCGCCTGCAATGTCATCCATGACAAGTCCGGGTAGATATTAATGGGAGCTCCCTTGAATAGCAAGGGCTCCGTGGATAATTTAAGTGCTTCTAGGATGCTTTCTCTGCAAGTTGAGTAGTGGAGGCGGCATATAACGTCATGGGGTCGGTCATTTTGTGTGTCAAATACTACAGGAAAGTCAGTGGCCACGCTGCACAGAGTGCCTGGCAGGAGGGAGCGCTCTTTATTGTCTGATACCGATATTTACAAAAAAATCTGGATATCGGCAAAACCGATAGTCGGTCGACCCCTAATATTTTATAAACAAATACTTTGATCAAAATAAAATCTTGTGCATTTGTAACACACACAGGCTAATTTAGTAGTAGTAATTCACAGTGGTAACAAATTGAAGTCAAAATCTGGATAAAATAGCTGTGTTGTAATTATAGGTGAACTTTTCAACTATCCTTGCTTAAATTCTGCCATTTGTATTTTAATTTGTTCAAAGTTTAGTGAATTTCCCTGTTGGAGTATGGTGTCCAGCTCTGGCTTATGTGTAGGTGTTTGGTAAAGAGGCCTATTATATACTTTTTTCTGTGTCATAAATTCTCAATGTTTATTCCTTTTGTTCATTGACAGTTAAGTAATATGTAATATGCCCTATGATTTCCAAACCTCTTTAGTATTCTGCTTCAGGAAATATCCCCATTTATTCTTCAATCATGTGAATGAAGCAGCGTGACGGAATAAATAAAAGCTTTGATCAGAGATGAAGATGAACTTGTTTTTGAGAGCTGTTTACGCCACTCCTAAGAATCAGTTTAACTTTTATTTCTACACATTTGTTGGGCTGCTAAATTAGACAAGATATTTGTGTCTTTTTACAAGCCCAATGTTAGCACCACTCAGATTTTTCTTTAAATGCACAATTTCTAAAAGCGTTATTCACCAGGAGTACATTTATTTTCCAAGCTGATGGGTTAAATAAGTGTTGATCTTTTCTTGACCCACCTGCTCCATACCTTTCTTTATTTCGCACACTGTGCAATGTCCCCGACCATTTTGTCAAGTCAGTAATACTTTTTGTCGATGCCTGTTGGATTGAATTCCTACTGAGTTGACTGCCAAGAATCTTTGTCTGATTCCAAACTTTCTTTCATGACCATTATCCCAGCACAAAACTCAACCCAACACTTTCCTTAACTCTGCCATGCAAGTCTTTTGGCTGGAGACAAGAAATGTTACAAGAAGCTAGCACTTCAGCAGACCTCAAACCGAGCGGAGGTCAGCATTTTCACTGGTATTTGCTCCTCTTACCCCATGTGCCCATCTTGCTCCAAATTTGAAGTAGCTTTGAGGTATACCAAATATTTGAGAACCTGACAGATTGCAGAAGTTTTCTTGTAATTTATTTCCTCTTCCTGTTGAATGATGAGCTATGATAAGTCAAAAGGCTGGCCAATAACCTCCCAAGTGCGTTGGAATGCCGGTCACACAGTCTGTGTAAGTGGACCTTACCAAGAGACTCTTTAGTGGAAGTGAATTAACATGAACGATGGACTGTGTTAGAAGCCTCTGGGTGGGCGTAAATGCTTGCCAATCTAAGTTTTTCTTGCTATGTGAATGGACTCTCACTTATTATTGATTTTTGTATAAGCAAGCCATATTTATAGCACCATATCACTAGCCGTCAGGTGGCACACAGCAGCCAACCAGCATCAACTGCCACATGGTATTGTAATAGACGGCTCCCGTCAACAACTGTCAGTAAGGAAGTGAGCACTTAGTCTATTCATAGTGCCTCATGGCACTTACCACTACTATAACTTACTTTCATTTAGCGAACAAGAACCTATTCCATTACATTTCTTTATTTCTAAAAGCAAAATATATTCGTCCTGTACAGAGTTTGAAGATAACTGAAGGCTGCGCATGTTTTTCTACATAGGAGACTTCGCGTATCCCAGCTATGAAAAGTTAGGTTTTCTTTTTTTTCCTTTAGCGCAGTTTGTCAATTTGTGCCTCAAAATAGAATTTTTTTTCTACAGAAAGTTATATATTTCTTCCCAGCCAATATTTGATGTCTCCGTGGCATGTGTTATTTCAGAACGCCTTACTTTGTTTAATATATTATCCAAGTTTAAATATTAATAAAAGTATTTTATGCCTGACACATGAATAGATTTCTCTGTGCTTTTTTCATTTCCTCGCTGAATGAAAAACGCCTTTGCATCCGATTTCTTGCTGACCAATATTTCTGTAACTTAATTTCCACATTTCATCTTGTTATTAAGTGTTTTATTTATATGGAACATAAAATATCAATAATGAATAGCAAATGGTGCTGAGACACCAAGATACAGATTTTCATTGCAAATAAGTACAAATATTTAACTTTTGTTGTTTTTTTTTTTTTACTAACGTTTTATCTAAATACATTGGTTTTTAACATTGTTTGATGTTGTCCGTCTTTGAAAGTAAGCTCCACAACTAAGTCTTAAATACAATGATAGAATAAACATGAGTGTTTTCCAAAAGAACTGTCTTTGGTTGCTTCAAACTGCTATTGGCTTATTCCTTGGATTGACCGTAAAAGTCATAATTTTGAAGGCAGTTTACTCCTTAATCCTAATTATCCCTACTTCTACATACCTCATATAGTCCTTCTTTATGATTATTCATCTGCTGTAGTGACAATGACATTTAAAACTCACCATTTTGACGCAGGGTTTTAAATGTATACATTCTTCTATCTAAATGTAATATATACAGAAATGAATCCTGCAAAATCCTATTAGACTCTTACCACTGCCGCTGGCATCTTCTTTGAACTGGTAATAAAACCGCTACAATACGATGATTTATAAGTTCCAGCCAGTGGCATTATGTCACTTGTGTGATGCTCAAGCATCTTGGTTGCAATTGCCCTGTTGCCCAAGGATCCACAATGCACCAGTCACACATCTAGAAAGTATTGCTTGACCTTGACGTTTTTTGCACAACTGGTGCATTGTGAGAAAACTGAAATTTGGTTGTTTTGATTGTCTGCTGTAATGCTACTGAATTTCTTGCTCGGAGTGTGCTGGGTCAGTTGCCATCTGGTATCCTGCTGAATTCCTTGCTTTTATTTTGCAGGGTCTGCCTGCAACTGTATTCCCACTAAATGTCTTCCTCTGAGTCAGGTATCAAAAGAGAAAAGAGAATTGCACTCAATCATGAAAATCACAGGGTGCTAACTGAGCATGGGTCACCATATCCCATAAGAACAAGTATAAAAGAAACAATCTCAGGCACTCACTATGATAGATTTAAGCAGGTTTCTTTCAAACCACAATGTTTCGACCTGTACCCAGGTCTTTATCAAGCTCCATAACCAGGTCTTTCTCTAAATCAGGGTCTATCATCACCAGTAAACCTTTTGAATTCCTTGTTCTGAGTTTGCAGTGTCAATCTTCACCTGTAAACCTTCTGAGTGCCTTGCTCAGAGTTGTCAGGATCTATCTTCACTTGTAAACCTTCTGAGTTCCTTGCTCTGAGTTGACAGGGTCTATCTCCATCTGTAAACATTCTAAGTTCCTTGCTCTGAGTTTTCAGGGTCTATCTCCATCTGTAAACATTCTGAGTACCTTACTCTGAGTTGGCAGGGTCTATCTCCATCTGTAAACCTTCTGAATTCCTTGCTCTGAGTTGGCAGGGTCTATCATGACCAGTAAGCCTTCTGAGTACCTTACTCTGAGTTGGCAGGGTCTATCTCCATCTGTAAACATTCTGAGTTCCTTGCTCTGAGTTGGCAGGGTCTATCATGACCAGTAAGCCTTCTGAGTTCCTTGCTCTGAGTTGGTAGGGTTTCTGTTCACCTGTAAACCTTCTGAGTACCTTACACTGAGTTTTCAGGGTCTATGTTCACCAGTAAACCTTTTGAATTCCTTGTTCTGAGTTTGCAGTGTCTATCTCCACCTGTAAACCTTCTGAGTGCCTTGCTCAGAGTTGTCAGGATCTATCTTCACTTGTAAACCTTCTGAGTTCCTTGCTCTGAGTTGACAGGGTCTATCTCCATCTGTAAACATTCTAAGTTCCTTGCTCTGAGTTTTCAGGGTCTATCTCCATCTGTAAACATTCTGAGTACCTTACTCTGAGTTGGCAGGGTCTATCTCCATCTGTAAACCTTCTGAATTCCTTGCTCTGAGTTGGCAGGGTCTATCATGACCAGTAAGCCTTCTGAGTACCTTACTCTGAGTTGGCAGGGTCTATCTCCATCTGTAAACATTGTGAGTTCCTTGCTCTGAGTTGGCAGGGTCTATCATGACCAGTAAGCCTTCTGAGTTCCTTGCTCTGAGTTGGCAGGGTTTCTGTTCACCTGTAAACCTTCTGAGTACCTTACACTGAGTTTTCAGGGTCTATGTTCACCTGTAAACCTTCTGAATTCCCCGCTTTGAGTTTGCAGGGTCTTTATAGCTGATGAACTCCTTGATTGGAGAAACAGTGACTCCCCAAACACTGATTTTAGGTTTTCTAGTTCTCCCAATCTGCACCGGTTAATGTATGCTTCAGTACTTTTCTGAAAATAAAAACAAGGCCCATCGAGGGGAATAAAATATGTTTTTCTTTTTCTTTCTCATTCAAAAGACCGCTATATATATGTGTGATTTGTGGATGACATCAGTAGCAGATAATACATTTGAGGACCATTCCTTTGCCACTTGTATGTTCTTATGAAATCCACTGAGCCTGGTCATGATGAGACTTGACTAGTTGACACTCAATGTTAAAGTTATAAACTTCTGCTCATCTACTAGCTAATTAACACAAATCTCAAAACTCTTTCAACCTTCAGTTTATACAACATAAAATTATATTTTCTTCTTTTTATCCATAATTTTTAGGAGTGCTGCAGGAGTTCTTTTATATCTCACCACCCACCAAAACTATCTCTGTGAACATGTAATTAGGTCTGTAGAGATTTGTGAAAATCAAGCAGACGGGCATGACAGGAGACTATCAGATTCCCGATCTCCCCATGAATACTTCTCTAAAGATTTTTTTTTTTTATTGCGTTATCCATCTTTACCTTTCATAAAATCATATTTCAGTCTCGAGAGTGGTAGTTGAAGGAGTAGATTTTGGATTTGAAGACACCGGGACATTTTTGAAGACTCTCTTACATTCAAGAACAAAGTTTTCTTTCATCTTCCCTATCCACTCAGAGCTTTTCAGAAAAAGAAAAAATATATTTAAATAATATAAAACTAATATTTTTCAAATACAAAATAAGCAGTTTCTCTTTTTTTTCCTCTCTCAAAAACAAAGAAATTAAGAGTGGTTTTTGCACCTGGCAGATATTCTTTGTTTTACAAAAAAACAGATGATGCGATCAGAAGATGTGGGGGGGTCAAAAAAAAAATCTCAGCAGCAAACGATGCCAGTGAGAAAAGATAATCGTTTAGGGAGAGTGCAAGTCAATAAAAAAATGTAGTTAAATTTAATTACAAAAGTGCCGAAGTGGCAGACACCTTACATCAGCAGATACTTTTTGTCATACATTTAGATCATGCTAAAAAATAATGAGTTCTCAGCATGTTACCTATTCCACTCGGAGAGAGGAAACCTGCAAGTCAATATACCGTACATTCAGTTTCACTGATCTATTATCTATAATAGTAAGCGTGTTTACCTTCTTCTAGCCAAAGTGTTAAACAAACATCCTTTATGTCACCCCCACACCCTAAAAAGGGTACAGTGAATTGGGGTGAATTCACAATCTAGTTGCGAAATTTAGCTAAAATAGGCAAGAAGAAAAAAAATCTTCAACGTCAACATCTAATCTTTTAAAGTTCCTGAAAAACTCATAAATTATCAAATTTGGAGGGGGAGGGGGAGGGGGAAGAGGAAGCTTAGTTGATGATTATCTTTGAAATCTCTCATGTTCTGTTCTTACAGTACACATGTCAGTGGTTACCTATGCAGTGTAAGAAAAATTTGTAAACGTTATCATTTTAAACTCATTGTGAAGAATAAAAATGATTAATTGGAGACCCTTGTAATGTCCATGGGCTATCCCTTTAAAAACTCAGACATGGTTCTTTATTACTGAATCATTATTTTATTGAGTGGTGATCGATAATTACAAGCAGGTTAACAATACATGAGTCGAGCGCAGTAGACTTGTATTTATTTATTTTTTTATTTTATCAATTTAACGCAAAAAAAATGGTCAGACAAACAAATAGTGGAACTTTGTCAGTGTTAAAGGTTGCAATCCAAAGCTGCCATGATCTGAGCGTTCTGACTGGAGCTACAATATATTGTGGTATAAAGATAATTTAATGCAGCACAGCTATCTGTAAGGACATTTTCATGAAACACTTCAGGTTAATATGTGTTTGAATAATACACCTTAAAACTGGCCATTTTACTTCCATGCTCTGCGCACACCCCATGTAAGGAACCACGTGTGCCCAGTCACTCCAGAAAAGTCTCCCAGTTCATTGGATCTTAAATGTTCATGTTTTGTTTAAAAACTGCCTCTACTGTGTGCAAAAAAAAAGTTGGTTTCATTTCACACTGTAAATACTCCGTTTTGCTTCCACAACAATTCTTCTCTGCTTTTTACCCAGCTGAGAAATGCTCATCTGAACTGCACAGGCTATAATATCCCACCACCACATTGGACAGGAGCCTGCAGGGCTCACTGCTACAGTGCAGTCAAGGAGCAAACAAGGCTTCGGCAGAGATTCATCGTTGCTTTTCTAAGTCAGATTGCTAAACACAGTTCATTGGATGATATAGCTTTATTGCTTATAATATATTGAATTCTAAGATTTCCATTATTCAACAAATGAGCCACAAAACAAAACCATCTAAAAGGACCGACCTCCTTTCCAATAACATTTAAAATCAAGTGATATATACAAAGACATAAAGAGGGTACTAATCGGACACTCACAGTATAGACAGACACAGTTTATTCAGTAAACCAGAAATTGGGGAGAATTGCATGTTTTAGCCCAGAGTAGTGGCAGAATGTTTCCAGTTTGGTTATTCTAGCTTAAAATGTGCAGTTCATTAGTAAATTCTTCACAATTTCCAGTTTACCGAATAACCCTGAAAGTGTTATAAAAGATTCCCTGAATTGAAAAACACACTTCAAAAATTGCCCACGGCAAAGAGGAGATTTATTACTTTATTTAAGTGTTCTGAAAAGTGTCTTTTATTTTTGGTATCTTTCACTTCGTATTTATTCAATTGTTCTAAAAACTGTGTGAACAGTGTCTGCTTTTCTCTGCCTAAATGTAGCTATTTTTTTTTTTATTATTATAATTTTTTTTTTTTTTTAGAAAAATCAATTTCAGAAAGGCTGCCAAATTTAGAGTGGCGGAAAAAATATAAGTGAATAATGAATGAAAGATTGATAAACCCATTGAGCTGCAATCGGCAATAACAGGGCGAAAAAGACGTAAATGACAAAAAAGACTGACAAATTTACTAAATTGCTCTACAAAAGCACCCAAAATACTGGAACTCAGAAAAATCCTCTCTCTCTGCACTAGTAACAGTTGGTTATCGTAGACTAAAATTTGCAGTTTACCGAATGAACCCTAATATATTATTACAAATATAGCAGCCACAGTCACTGAGTAAACACACACTGCGTGCATTGCGAGTTCTCTGCCTCCAGACATTATTATTATTTTCCAATCTATCATGGTGATTAGCACCCGTCGCACTGCACACATGCCTTCTGGCATATTGGCATGGATGCCTTAAAATAGTATGTTTGTCTTTTGTGGCTCTTGCCGATAGCACACGCCTTACCAGACCAGTTAAATCTGAGATTATTCAATGTGCTGATTACTAGATGTCAAAGCTCTTTAACCGCACTACTTGTACAAAGCTATAAATAAACCGGAGCATTGACAGATAGCAGAGTAATCTTTTTTAGAACGGGTCGCCAGATGTTCTGTAACTCTCAGCCGACCAAGTGCAGAACCACTGGCGGAGCTTATCGCTGATGGTTTATTATCCATTGCCTTATTTATCTCGTCATATTATTTAGTTATGTTTGCAAAGTCTTTCTTTCTTTCCCCTTGTGTACTGATTGTAATTAAAATTATATATTAATATTTACAACCGACATTACTGTTAAGCCCAATTTAATCAATTGCATTTAAGTTCATTATATGATTTTATTTAAGCCGGTGCTAAGAAAGTATTTGTCAAACTATATAGAATCATTTAAAAGGTAAATTCAGAAAGAAAAAATTCTAATGCGAGCAAGCTGGGAGAATGCAGATCACGCTGTAATGCAAGCATGCTGGGAGAATGCAGATCACGCTGTAATGCGAGCATGCTGGGAGAATGCAGATCACGCTGTAATGCGAGCATGCTGGGAGAATGCAGCCCATGCTGTAATGCGAGCATGCTGGGAGAATGCAGATCACACTGTAATGCGAGCATGCTGGGAGAATGCAGACCGCGCTGTAATGCGAGCATGCTGGGAGAATGCAGACCACGCTGTAATGCGAGCATTCTGGGAGAATGCAGATCATGCTGGGAGAATGCAGATCACGCTGTACTGTGAGCATGCTGAGAGAATGCAGATCACGCTGTAATGGGAGCATGCTGGGAGAATGCAGATCACGCTGTATTGTGAGCATGCTGGGAGAATGCAGATCACGCTGTATTGTGAGCATGCTGGGAGAATGCAGATCACGCTGTAACGCCAGAATGCTGGGAGAATGCAGATCACACTGTATTGTGAGCATACTGGGAGAATGCATTCTCACTATACTGCAAGCATGCTGGGAGAATGCAGATCACGCTGTATTGTGAGCATGCTGGGAGAATGCAGATCACGCTGTAATGCGAGAATGCTGGGAGAATGCAGATCATGCTGTAATGCAAGAATGCTGGGAGAATGCAGATCACGCTGTAATGCGAGCATGCTGGGAGAATGCAGATCACGCTGTAATGGGAAAATGCATTCTCACTTTACTGCAAGCATGCTGGGAGAATGTAGATCACGCTGTAATGTGAGTCTGCTGGGAGAATGCAGACCAGGCTATAATGCAAGCATGCTGGGAGCTATTCAGACCTCACTTTAGAATGCATAGTGACTGCTAGCTACGCTGGCTGTACTCTAAATGTGAGGATACCTATACTGGCTGCTCTCAGGTGTGACAATGGCTGGGCTGTCTGCACTCTAAATGTGAGGATACCTATACTGGCTGCTCTCAGGTGTGACGATGGCTGGGCTGTCTGCACTCTAATGTGAGGATAGCTATTCTGACTGCACTTTAATGCAAGGATAGCTTTCTCTGCACGCTAGTAGAGCAAGGATAATTATACTGGCTGTACTCTAATATGAGAATAGCTTTTACAGTTGCACTCTAATGTGAGGATGGCTTGGCTGTCTACACTCTAATGTGAGAGTAGCTAGGCTGTCTGCACTCTAACATAAGGATAGTTTAGATGGCTGCACTCCACTCTAATATGAAGATTTTACAAGTCCACACTCTAATAGAGGCATAAAATCTGTGTGTGTTGTTATTATAGTGACTGCCAGTCAGTTCCGTTAGCACCAATCACTGACTAGATTTCTGTTTTCCTTTCAGTCATGTGACACAAACCACGTCATGGTCTAATCCAGTGACCAGCGCTCTCAGCTTGACCGCTCCGGAGAACATCCGCGAGGACCTCAACCCAGAGCCTCCGGACTTGAAAAGTTGCTGGAAGCAATCCTGACTGCATTCCCAAAGATCCACTCCACCAAGTGTGAATTCCTATTCCTCAGGGATAATTCCATCCGACGAGATCAGATTGTAAAGATTATCCAATTTGTAAGATCCTAGAGTCATTCCTTCGACACTAATTCAGGGCATCCAACCACACTATACTCCTGATGCCTACCAACATTCCTCAGAGAGCATTGTGAAGGTGATCATTTTTTTAAAATCTTTCTCCTCCCGTTCAGTAATTAAAGGAAAACCCCCACTGTTTTTCTTTATGACTGAAAATAGGAGTATAAGTAGTATATACTTTGCATATTTTATTTTGTAATAAGTATGTTTAAGCTAATAGCTCTTTTCAATGAGTCTTCTGGCTTCCCTTTGCTCTATGGTTGCATCAATCTTTAAAGGGTTACTCTAACACCATAACACCATAAGGACTACAGCATTCTGTTGTTGTTATAGTAACAGGAGTCACACGCTCTCTTCACAAGTATCCCGAAAGTGGAAGTTCCCTTCCTGTTTTAAAATATATTTTTTTCTCCAACTTTGGCTAAAATTCATTGGCTCAGCAGAGTTAGCTGGTAATCTCTGCCAATGAAAACTGTCCAAAGACAGATAGAATTGTTTACGCAAAAGAAGAGCTTCAACATTAGAGATACCTATGAAGCAGGAACCCAGGGAACCAGGTAAGTCTCAAAATGTACAAAAACAGTAGTTTCACTCTTAACCCGGACATTTTGGCACCTTAACCACTTCATAGCGCAGTAGTAGTTATGCTGCAGAAAGTGCCTCTTTAACAATAGCTGCCCCATAGAGCGAGGGTAAGACGAGATTCATTGAAAATAGGTTTTTGCTTTCATGTGTGCATTACAAAAAAACATATGCACAGGCTATAATACGTATTAATCTTTTAAATAATAACAAAAAATTAAGGCAAATTCCCTTTAACTCTTTGTAGCAAAAATGAAACCTGCCTTTTGCTGTAAATGAGGTTAGAAGCAAAAATACCAGAGTCACAAGCATCAAGTATTGTGAAACTTGTATTTATTTATAAGACTAAAGTGATGCATCAGTGCACAAGAATGGCAAAGGATTCTGGGAATTGACATTCTATTGATTGCCAAATAGCCAGACTGCCATTCATTGCCTGTTACGTGCCCCCTAGCCTTTCTTCCTACTTGTATATTTTTATTTTAGCCAAAATCAGACATCAAGGGGGGAAAAGTTACAGAATGAGGCTTGGCATTCCTAGAAATTATTGGCATGTCATATTTTCTGTTCCCCCCAATCTCCCAATCCAGAAGAGTCAATATTAATAGAGCATAGTTCACACATTATTCAAACATAATAATCCAAAATATTGACAAAAAATATTAACTCTTCCACCTGGAGTCATAGAATGTGCATGCAAGAGGCTGGATTCTTCGTTGGACATGATACAGCTCTCATGGAGTATGTGTCTGTATGTACGTATAAACATTTACCTGCCATCCAGAGATAGAAGTGTTTGGTTAATATGTTTTGTAGTCGATAAAACGTGTTTACTCACATGCATTCCTGGTTTAACCAAGCTCACCTGGAGCTCTTTGTAAATGTTCCTATTTAGAACGTGCCCTTGAGGTGTCAGCGCAAGAGGCTTTTCACTCTCCTGTTCTCAATGTATCCCTAAACGTCTGGGCTGGCCGATAAACCGGCAGTGCTCTCCGAGTTTGTGAAAAGAAAGGTAAAAAGAGATGGTAATGAAACCAAGTCTAAATAAAACATTCAGAGTTAGGAAAGTGCACAGCAGTCTCTCCACCAACCCATGTCATGGCCAGCTTGGCTCGAGTGCGTTCTGTTCATGACTGCTTACATTTTAGCGGTGCCTTCATTGAATCAGAATTCATATGTATGGAACCAAAGACAAGAAGACTTAGAACTTGAATGATGTAGATCACACTCCAATCAAGAGATAGTTAATTCCATTAGCAGGCTAGCCTTTAGTAGGACTTTTACAAACCATCTATTTAACACCTTCACTGCCAGCTGTTCCATTTAACCTTTGTAGTGCCAGGGAAATGTGCTGTTGCGGTTAATTAAACTCTAGTTGCAAAATGTGCTCAAGAAGTAAAACCTTAACTTATTTAGCGCCTAAGGGTTGAGCCGCAATCTTCCCTGGCACTGAGAGGGTTATTGGTTGCTTTTTAAAATCACTTGAATCCCCAGACATGCAGCCATGCATCAAATGGCAAAAACACTGCCAGCGAGTGCCGCTTTTTCGCATTATCGTTAAAGATGCTGCATTTTATTTGTATATTGTTTATTAATTTGATATATTTTATCTGTAGAAAAAAAGACAGTATTTTTACGCTATTTAGGTATAAAATAAACATTACTGCTAAAAATCCAAATAAACGTATTTGTACTTTATTAAAACCTGCTGTGATTGTGTTTTATCTTTTGCAATTTTTATAATTGAGTGCCATGTAGACCTGCAGGGCCTTTCACTAAACGCCACATTGTATCAAATTTTAATCCATTTTCAAAACACAAACTAAAATAACCAAGGTGCGACAATGGTGGTGTTAAAGAAATCTTCCAAGTCTGCTATTTCCAGCTCCATTTTGTAAATCAGATTTAGTTTGTTAAAATACGTAGGATTAGTGAAAAATCTTGATAGAGTATTTTAAATACCCAGCCCACAAACCGCAAGTTACTGGCAAACTTTTTATGGGTGTTTGTAGTTTTCGAAAACTGGGAATTCAACCCGGGTTTATTGTTAATAACTTATTGCGGATCCATTGACCAAGTTACAATTGATTGCAAATTGCACAACGGATGAGATACAGTTTAGTATAGTTTCTTCTCTGTGTGTTTAGAGTTTGCTGTTTACACTGTACATTTACAATGATAGATCGCTAAAACAGAGAAGGACACGTTTCCAGAAAGAGGACACCCACTGTCAACGGACACTGATAAACTAAGAAGAAATGATACCGGATATGTTTGTTTGACTTGGCCTACAACATACAAAATCCAGCTCTCCATTCACTAAACAGCAATTTCAGATCTTACGGAATGTAATTGTTTTATTTAAAAACATCTTTACCTAGGCAAAAAATAATGGGGGTGTAGTTAGAGTTTGTGATGATACATTGCATAAGCCTGCCACAACGTCAATGTTTCCCATTCTTGGCAGGTCCTACTCCAACAACCTAATGTCTGCTCTTATGAGGTTAATCCACTTGGGAAATCCTTCCTCCTGGAACTCTCTTCAGTACAAGGCTAAATAGGGCCCTGGAATGAGGCACCTGTGACAGGGAGGGGTGCAAAACCAAGGAGTTGGCCTGAACTCCCAAATATATTAATGAAACCGAGAGGGCTTCACTCACCTGAACATGCTGCTGATGCCAATTCATACAACATACAAAATCCAGCGTTCTCGCTCATTCACTAAAAAGCAAGTTCAAGTCTCACAGAATGTAATATAGTTTTATTTAAAGTAAAATAATGGGGATTTAGTTTTAGTTACAGTATATGATCATACATTGCCACATTCTTGGCTCTGATGTGTCCTGCCTAATCTCTGTTAATTTTGCATTCCAAAAATCCAGGGTATGAGTAGAGTTAAACCTGAAATGAGCACTGCATGATGGGTAAGAAACTTAATGTTTAAAAGCAACAAAATTGAATTCAGGAATTCTTTTACATGCCTTTGTACATTTTTTTTTTTTTTGTTTATACCAAAATTGTAATTGCTATCTCACTGGATTTTCCACCTGCTATCAGATGATCCCCAGGCTGTACTATAAATAATATGTATTGATTCTACAGAGCCTTGTACATAGCGTGTGTAACTCTGGAGGTCTGATAAAAGTTACAGTCACATTAGGCTAGGGCATTAAAGGGAACTGTCATTTTGCAGTGTATTTAATGTCATCTTTACGTATCCTCTCTATTAAATATGTGTTTAAACCATTACTGCATGATGGGTTAGAAACTATTTTATCCAAAATTATCAAAGGAATGAGTTATTTTACGTGGATTAGTTCATTTGCAGGAATACTGTACAGGGCTATGACCCAGTTCAGTAGTACGGTATTTAAATCGACAGCCTAATGATCATTTTAATGCTAGCCTGACTGTCAGTTTATCATGATGTGATGTGTATTTCTATTTATGGTCATGTGAACAAAATAACAGGGCTTCTGCAAAAATTAGATTGAAGGCATTCGTCCATATACAATTCCTGTTAATTGATACCAGAAAAAAATTGATTCTAAATCAGTCTCACCTGTAGGCTCCATAGGTGAAACTACAGGTAAAACAATTAGGAACTGATTGGTTCTGTATTTACCAGGAATTTTATTCAGACGAATCGCTTAAATTGACACTATAGTTACCAAAACAACTTTAGCTTAATAAAGCTGTTTTGGTGTATAGATTATGCCCCTGCAGTCTCACTGCTCAATTCTTTGTCATTTATTATTATTATTGCCATTTATGTAACACCAACAGATTCCGTAGCGCTTTACAATATTATTAGAGGGTGGATGTAACTATAAATAGGACAATTACATGAAAACTTACAGGAACGATAGGTTGAAGAGGACTCTTATTCTGGAACGGCTGCAAAGGCTATGAATGTGTTTTTTCAGGAGCACATGGAACTCATTGCCCTGATGAGATTATCCATACCAAATCACCTTCCCAGATAGTTTACTCAGTCACAACTCACATGAAAGAAGATCTGGCTGCGTTTATTCGTCATATGATCTGTAGAATGTGCAGTTACAACAGGTAAAAGAAAGTTTCTTCCATACAGGTTAGGAGAGATACAAGTCACATATGAAAGTACAGCATAGAAAACACTAGAACAGGAGAGCGGAGTACCTGGAGCAGCATGCAAACTATGGAGTGACACAAGAGACAAACTTAAGATGAACATTAAAGAAACAGTACATTATAATTAAACAATATCATGTAACATGACAACCCTGCTTAAACGAGCTTACAGTCTATAGGAGGTGGGGTGTAAAACACATTAGGACACAGGAAATATTATGCAGCCCTAGTCACACCTCCCTGCATCTGACATGCACAGCCTTCCTAAACTCTTCCTGTAAAGAGAGAAATAATGTTTACACTTCCTTTATTGTAAATATTATTTCATTTAGAATTTCTTTTTTCCTGTTCTGTCAAAAGCTTGCTAGACCCTGCAGCAGCCTCCCGTATGTGATTCAAGTTCAGTTTACAGAGCAGGAGATAAAAACTTTTAAAGTAAGTTACATCTGATTGAAAATGAAACCATTTGTTTTTATGCATGCTGTGCCAATCACAGCCAGGAGAGGTGTGGCTAGGGCTGCATAAACAGAAACAAAAGGGGTTTAACCTCCCTGGCGGTAATCCAAGCGTGGCTCGGGGTTAATTTTCAGTACCAAAAGTGGTAACCCTGAGCCACGCTCGGGATTACATTGTAGTATCACTTACCTTGTCCCTACGAGCCCCTGGTGTCCTCCGCCCGATGGCTGGCATCCGTCTTCCGGGTTCCCTTTCCCTGCGAGCACCACCTGAATTAAAAATAAATAAATAAATAAAAATATGCATTCATATAATACATTGTAAAAACAATGTACTGCTTTAACATTAAAAAAGGAGGTTAAAGGAACACTATAGGGTCAAGAACACAAACATGTATTCCTGACCCTATAGTATTAAAGATACTATCTAACCCCCTTGCCCCTCTAACTATAGGAAAATCTTACCTTTATTCTAGTCAGCTGGTGCTGACTCTGCCCCTGGCCTGCCTCCTTGGCTGACATCATCAGAAGTGGGGATCTCAGCCAATCACAATGATTTCCCATAGGAAAGTATTGGATCAACTGAGATTATCAAGGAGGTAGAACAGGGTCAGAGCCAGCACATAACTTCTAAATGGCAGTGAACTGAGACTTCAGAGGTGTACCTTTAAAACTATTTTTATTTTCACAAGTCTAAACGCCTACTTTTTGAATATCTTTCTCAATACTTGCTCTTGGAACCTGCATCCAATAAGCAGTATTTACATTATTATTACTGTGTTATACTCTCCTCCATCCAATGCAACATATGCAGGTTACATAGTTACATAGCTGAAAAGAAGGCAAAAAAACCCTATTTGAAGCACTTCCAATTTTGCAAGAAGCTAGGAAAAAAAATTCCTTCTTGACCCCAGAATGGCAGTCAGATTTATCCTTGGATCAAGCAGTTATTACCCTACATTGAAAGATTATATCCTTGAATATTCTGTTTTTGCAAGTATGCATCTAGTAGCTGTTTGAACATCTGTATGGACTCTGATAAAACCACTTCTTCAGGCAGAGAATTCCACATCCTGATTGTTCTTACAGTAAAAAAACCTTTCCTTTGCCTTAGATTATGTTATTAGGTTAGGCTAGGTTAGGTTATTCACTAAATAATGACTTGTCATGGATTCAAAGTGAATTTCAAATGTTAGGCTGAAATGTTTTAAATTGGAAAAATTCTCCAAGTTTTCAGTACTTCTAATTTGGCCTCAATTTTTTAATTCACTTCGAATTCATGACAAGTCACTCTTCTGCATAACTCAGACAGCTATTCTCTAAAATCCAAATGTCAAAATTAGAGTTAAAGCAACCGAGCTGAGATCTATTTGGATTTCAAATTGCACCAATTTGTAGCTTAGTAAATAAACCCAAATACGTGATTCCCAGTTTGGTACAAATCTTGTTCTGTCCATAAAGGGCATTAGTTCGATGTACTTTTTGGTTTTTCAGACAATCCAATGTGTATCAATAAGTATTTAAAAAAAAAAAAAGAAGTTATTTGAAGCATAGACACCCTATCCACTCAATGATTTTGTTGAAATATTTTTGTTTTAAAAGATTTGTTACAAGGCCTGCTGCCCCAAATCAGTGCTCCTCAACCCTCTCCTCATGGCACACCTAACAGTCTAGGATTTCAGGATAACCCAGGTGTAGCGGAGATGCAATATTCCCCAGGTTATCTCCGCTTATAATCCAAGTGAGGCTCAGGAACAAGTAAATAATAAATCCACAGGCAAGGTTTCCAGCAGGTAAAATAACAGCAATATCCCAACAGCAATCCCAATAACTGGACGACACACAGTTTCAGGAGCAGAACTGAAATCTTTAATCCACACTGTCCTTTTAAAGCGTGCTCCCATGCAAGGGAGGGATTTACAATCATTAATACAGTAGCCAATCCTGTCCTGGTAACCTCCCACACATCTCCTCCTCTCAGCCAGCATCATAATCCCCTTATCCAGGACACCAATTCCCCCCCATTTCTGGATGTACCCCTAAACGTAGGGGTACCTCTTTAAATCCTACATCCCCGGATAGCCCTGATCTGGGTGCACAACATATCCAAAAATCACCCAGATCAGACCAGGGGTTCGGGAAATGTATGGAGGGAATAAAATGACCGACCGCACTAACTGAGACAGCCGAATGAGGTTCCATGCGAATGGGCCCTGCAGTCGGTCCTGGCATAAGGGAACAAAATACACGAAAGCCTCTAGCTATAGAGGCTAGGGAGGGTTCGCCTGAATCCCCTCGTTCGGTACTTTCTATCTACCGAACGAGGGGCCGTTAGGTAGTTTGGAACCGAACGGACCGGGCTTGTGGAGGTCTCAGCGGTGTTCGCCTACTCGAGTGTCCGATTTTAGTTCCAGACACTCGACGGCAAAACACCGCTGTTCGGGAGTTTTAAAATGGCCGCCGCCACGTGTTCGTTTGTCGAATGGCGGCCACCCCCGAGAACACAGGACGGCTACTTACTAGTCAATTACCCGTTCGCAACAATGTTGCAACGGGTAATTGAGGACACACTTCACACAGGGGATGTCTGGTTGTTCGGTATTTTCATTCGAATAAACTAAGGGAATGAAACTACCGAACAATCAGAGGAATACAATTCTTTTAAAACACATATAACACAGCAGATCACACGAATGCAGTTATTTACAATATATTTGCAGGACAGCCCGGTGCCATACGCTACACCAGGTGTCGAAGAAAAAAACACCTTAGACTCTAAGGCAGGCATAGGCAACCTTCGGCACTCCAAATGTTTTGGACTACACCTCCCATGATCCTTTGCCAGCATTATGAGTGTAAGAGCATTATAGGGATGTAGTTCAAAACATTTGGAGTGCCGAAGGTTGCCTATACCTGCTAAGGTATTCTCTTTTTCTAAACACCTTGATTATTTGAATGTTTTTTCCCAGGTTAAGCTGTATATGACCAAAATGAACTTGAAGATGGCTACTCCTATAGGGCAAGGTTAAGCAAGAACATACACTAAAAATAGTTATGTACTTATATGTACAATTTACACATTTAAACACATTTCTTTAATAAATAAAATGATGATTTTCCTATGCTTGTGCCTTTCGCTCACTTGATTTAACCTTTTACATGGCAGACTCAAGTAGAATTGAAGCGCCAATGTCTGACTTGTTAAATTGCTGCTGGTGTAAAAATGCAACAAACTGGTTATAAGCGAAAAATCCAAATCTAATAAACAGAAGAAAAGGTTCATTTGCGAGGAGTGTGTTTATCTAGCAGCTAATCTCATTGTGCAGACTTGATATGGATGCTGTAAAAGTATTTCGCCTAATTAAGATAAGGGTTTAAAGATAAAAGATACTGATCTGAAACTTCACACAGTGAGAAAAGTGCAAAGATGACATTTGCATCGCGCAGCAAGCTTTAGAGGGAGAGGAAATTCACACAAGAAATTAACGTAATTGGTGTACGCACATCTTCATGTCTATTGAAAGTAAAGTTTGCTCTTGACTGGCAAATTGTAGGATAAAAGAGGCAAACTGGATTCCAATCCTAATAAGTTCAGCCATATCAGCCTAACATTTTCAAGTCTGCTCTCAACTCGTCGAAATTCACTGCTCAGTGAATAATCTCATCAGACTATCTATGATTTAGCTTGCCCTAAAACTTCAGTCAAATAAAATCCTCATGATGTCCTAGGTGTTCAGGATTCGTGTAAGGGCCAACTCTGAGTTGCTCAAGGTGATCCTGCAAACTCTGAAGGACCATGCCTGCACGGCTTTAGAAACTGTCCAGATAATATTTCAAGAAAAAAAAAAAGTAAATCTTTTTCAAACCCTCACAGTTATCAGTTTAGGGCTACTTTGGGTATAATTAATAGACACAATTTAAAGCTTTAATAAATACGGAGTACGATGACCAGCTTTGGCCTTCCCATTCCATAACTCCAAGTGATGGTCTCCAAAGAAGCAACGTTAGGTAGCTGCTCGGTCCTACCATTTTTCCTGATCTTCTCACGCTCAAGCTCTCTGTACCACTCACTGTATAACATTTAAAATGCTTTTGGAATAGATGAACTCCCCCCCCCCTATATTTGTTCTATATTTAGAACAGACGAATTAAAAGCCACGATTGATTATCTCTTTCCTGTCTGCTTTAGAGGAGACCTTACGGCCATATGTTCTATAACGGACGGCACATAGACAAAGTTTACAAATCAATGGTAATAGGGGGTCAGCCAGTATGGATTAAACACATAGTGGGGCCGGAAAGGGACGGGTATTGATATGAAGCTCTATTGAGTCAATTACCCATAATAGAGAAACGGTCATATACACCATGTGAGCTAGAGAAAGCAGTTTCCAACATGGAATTATGTAAAATATTTAAATATTTAGAAAAATAATTAAAAAATAGATGAATAGGTTATTGAAAGGAGGTTAATCACAGGGTAGTAAGTGTGATGCATAACGAGTCATTACGTCCCTTTGCTCCTTTATCTTACCATTGTGTTTCTTGGGAATCAAAATGAAAGGTGTATATCACAGAGCTCCACAGCTATAAAACTCACAGTAATGTGTGTATGAGTATCACAGAGCTCCACAATAATAAGACTCTAAGTAACTGCCTAGTGACTAATTTGTCTTATGATAAATGTGAGGTTGACAAACTTTTGTCCAGTCAACTTTTGTGCAATCCCAACATGTGTGATTCATTCATATTCTTGCTCGTCGTGAAATGTCACCTACGAGAGCTCCCACCGGATCCTCCATAGATCTTCTGGCGTGCACCAGAAGCCAAAGAAGACAACGGCGGCCATGAGGGACAGCTTCTGGTAAGTAGCCTACCTTCCACTGCACCCCTCGTCCATCTTACCCTAACTGAAGATACCACTGTCAGAGGTCTTTGAAAATATGCAAAGACCTTCGAAAGAGACAGATATGCTTTAATATAGCCAAATGGCTAGCAAATGTGCAGAAATGGATTCATTTATATTTTTGCACTGTATCGGCTGCAAATTCCACTAGTACAGAGGTTATTCTATGTCCGTCAGATTTTATTTTTCTTGGATTTTTTTATTCCTGGAGTATAAGACGCTAAAATAACTTTTCAGAATTTCTGCAACGTTTCATTTAGAAGTTTATTCTGCTTGTATACGTCTCTTCCTAATTGCTCTTGCATGTGAAGCCGCAGCAAATATAACGTATTAAATATCACAAACTTTCAGCACCTGGTGTCAGAATTTGCTGAATCTCCAACTTTGACTTTCAATTCGATTTAATTATTATTATTTTTTTTGTAAACCAATGTACTGTCAATTGTCCTACAGGGAGGCAAAAAATAATAATGTGTTTAAATATTACAGCAAATATTAGCACTAGTATCATCGTTTATTTTAAATGATGCCAAGGTGTTTCTGCAGGCAAATACAAACAGGGACACATTACAGAAGGTATAATAACGCGGAATCTGCATATACATTTATTATGAAATTAACCTGAGGGATATTAAGAAACCGGTGTATAGGTGATTCTTTAACCCTAAACATGCTAGGGAGGCAGTTTAATTGTTCCAGTGGACGAAGACCAGCCTTTTGTGTTGTTTTTGTCAACAATTTAAATTTCAGGTCATTCAGTGAAAGTCTAATGAATGCAAGTTTCTTAAATGTATTTAGTCGGTTAGCAGTTTTGAAGCTCAACAGAGTTTGAGAGCTAGCTTAGGTTGTTTCACACGCTGGGTAAAACTGGGGGCGTTTAAAGGGACAATTCAGATTGCATTTAATTCCCATTATATTTTCTAATGCATTGTAAGGATAATGCCTTTAAAAATTATTCAGAAATTATTTCCGCCATTATTCACCCATCTCTAGCAATCCCAGGTCTGATAACATCTTCTACCAGGAAATGGTAGAATGGAGTGTCCTCGGCCATTGATAAATGTGTTAGACTGGATCAGCATCTGTCAACAATGGACTAAAGAGGCAGGGGTCAAGGACTTGTTGGCTGCTGTTTTGAGTAAAGTTCCCTTGTCTAGGAGGGCAATCAGAAATTCCTCTGTCCCCCTTTTTTTTAAAGAGCTCCACAATGTTAGTGCCAATGGCCACACATGAAAATGGTGCCTCTCTTTCTATTTGAAATGTTGGGCGGTACGGAACTTGGAGTTAGACTTAGAGAAGGTCCAAATGTTGGTCTGCTCTCTTTAAAATAAAATACATGGGATGTTGTAAAGAGCATGTCTACCAACATTTTAAATGGACAAAGAGGGGTGTTTCAATTATAGGGGTGTGAATGGGGTGTGTGGCCACGGGCAGGATTGTCCTGAGAAATTTTAGGTGATTTACTAATAACAATTTATTCAACTAACTCCAGGATACCTAGCGCGCAATGGAAAAGTGGGATCGGGAGGGGATTCCACATTTGGTGGACGTTCCCACAGATTTTGCCCTATTGGAACCAGATCCACGCCACCATTAAGGAAATCACGGAAGCCGACCTGCCGTTTAAGCCCTTCCCAATCCTGTTACACCAGAATAAACCTCTCATATAAAAAATGCACTTACAAAACATCTCTTGAATGCTGCTAAAATGCTTATCCCCCTCTCCTAGAAATGGGTTGAGATGCCTACCCTCCGGCAATGGATGTGGAAGGTGGATGAAATAAATAACAAAGTCTCTGATAGCACAACAGCAAGAATTAGCAGAAAAACATACGTTCATTTGGACCCCTTGGATAAACTAGATTTTGAGGTGGTGAACACCAACAAAAACTGAGTTTCCGATGAATCTCACATTTGGACACAAGTAGAATAGGTACCCTGGGTAAATTGACTTTTTCCTCTTTCCCTTCCTCCCTCAGGACCCCCCTTTCTTTTCTCTACCTCCCTATGCACCCTCCTCTTTCTGACTACAGCCAAAGCAAGTCCGCCGATTGTCTCATGTACCTGCCATTGATTGGCACACTTTACAACACGCTAAACTGTCGCTGGATGCGAGCCAAGTATCTACTCTGTGGATACAACTAGGTGGGCTCCACCTGCCAATTCAAAGGCCTAACCCAGATGAACAAACTAAGTTGAAATTCCAATTTGCTATGTAGCTGAAAGGGAGTGTCATTTTTACTTTGTCAATTCTGACCAAACGTTTTATGCACTTATCTGTATATACGGAGACACAATTTTGTATTGTTCTTTTGTATTCTTTACTGCTGTGTTACATGTGAAGACATTTTCAATAAAGATTGTCAAAAAAAATAGGGACTGCGTCTCCTAAATAGGGACACTTGGGAGGTATGAAATGGATGTGCAGACCAAGCATTGTTTATAAAACAGTTACCAACATGCTGCATAGCTGGAAAGCTACCACACAAAACACCAGCGTGCTAATCCCATTACTTCTCAGGCTCTATTTAATTCCTGATACAGAACATTTTCACACCAAAATTCTTGTCTCTGAGACTGTACCTGCGAACAGTAGCAGATTTGAGATGCATTGACTCCCCCTTTCCTCACACACACACACACACACTCACACACAGTCTTGCATCACATTGTGTCACATTTCAACAGCAACAAAAACAATGTCTGATATTATTCTATCTAACCAAATACGCACCTAATCTGCGTTGGGGTCTCCAAAAGTGCACCTGACACTGTCAGCAAGCAACATATTAATTATTCATCAGTCATTTAAAACCATTTATCCCTGTAAAAATTCAAATGAACCCTCGTATTTTAACAGGAGCTCGGCACTGCGGCACTTGGGCCCTTTCTCGGTCATATAAAAAGTATTTGAAATAATTGTCAGCAAAATCTAGCTGTAACCGTGCCGGTGATAAATCTAAAAGGGGGAATTAATGGCTGGAATTACTGCTAAACATGAGGAATAATTTGCTAAGATTAGCTCACCTTAACTTTGCAAAGAAGTATTTACTAGTAAGAGACGTACAATACGTTGACTTGTGAATTAAGTCAGGGGTAGAAATTATTACACCTGACAGAGATAAAATCAAAGGGAATGCATTGGATGAAACTAAACAACTCAGATTTTTAAAGGGACACCATAGTCACCAAAACAACTTAAACTTCTGTGTTTGGTTCTTCCTAATCCAGTGCCATTTAGGAATTAAATCACTTACGTTTCTGTTTATTTAGCCCTATCCACACCTCCCGGGATGTGACTGACACAGCCTGCATGAAAACAAAATGGTTTCATTTTTAATCAGATGTAACTTACTTTAAAGGTTTTTATCACTTGCAGTTTTTATAATCTGTAAATTGAACTGTAATTACCAGGAGATTGCTGCAGGGTCTAGCAAGCTATTAACAGAGCAGGAGATAATAGATTCTAAATTAAACAGAATTTGCGATAAAGGAAGTGTAAACATTAGATGACTCTTTACAGGAAGTGTTTAGGAAGGTTGTGTAAGTCACATGCAGGGAGGTGTGACTAGGGCTGCATAAACAAAGTTATTTAACTCCTAAATGGCAGAGAATGAAGCAGTGAGACTGCAGGGGCATGATCTATACACCAAAACTGCTTCATTAAGCTAAAGTTGGTTTGGTGACTATAGTGTCACTTTACACAATGTCTGAATGTTTTTTTTAAGGAAATACAGAATTGTATTCTGAATAATCACAAATATATATGAATGCCAATTTAGAGTCGATAAAGAGAGTTTGTTCTCATGTTGAGAAAAAACTGAAAATCACTTTAAATTGTGTGTGTGGGGGGGAGGATTAGACGCAGAAACTGATGTGTGAAAGGCTGAACCCGATAGATCTGAGTATTTCTTTAGCCTATATTACTATGTGGGAAAGTCCACCAAATGTGGAATCCCATTCCGACCCTGCATCTCCATCGCACTTCCGATAACCCAGAGTTGCTACAGTGTAATTTCTCTCGGGTCCTTTACCAATGTGTCAAGAGTTTGTATCCCATCTCTTGAAATTTAGAACATAAGGAGCTTTGATGGGTAAAGTCCCACTCGTTCAATAAGCGTTTGGGTGATGGACTTGTCAGCAGCTCAAATCATGACACTGTCAAAGAGGGGCCAAGCATGGATGTCATTACAATTATGCCCCTCACCCCCCCTGGAAAAATTCCTGCGGATGCCCATGCTTGTTACACCCCCTGGTAGTCAATCAGACAATCAGTCCTGTTACTTCCAGGTTTCGTTAGCTCAGTGGAGCTAAACTCAAGAGGCAGCAATTGCCCAGAGCTCCTACCTTGCAAAGACTTCTCATGGAGCTGCATTGGGAAGTCTGTGATTGGACAGCCACAGAAAGTCTGGGTGTGGTTAGAAGGGGAGGGCTTGCAAAGATATCTGCAGCATTTGCAATCTGGTATTAAATATACCCCAAATGAAAAAATGCACAATTAAATGCATGCAAGTTTTTGGGGGGCTATGTCTACTAAACAGTGTGTGGAGGGGTTGTTTAGTATTTGGGCAGTGGAGTGTCCCTTTATTATTTAGTGCTGAATGTAACAGTGCAAACAATGTTTTGGAAAACCATACAGCTGGTAGATAAATTACCACGCTAGTTGAGTATTAACTGCTCAGATTAGCTGTATTCAAATAATTTTCCTACAAGCAGTGTGTTTAAACAGATAACTGGATGCTAATTTGAGGTATTTCAGGGCTGGGCGCCCATTAACTGCCTGAATTAACTGTTAACGTGTGTTATCCTAACGCAAGGCACGAGCCACACATGGGGCGGTGTCCAAGTCTCCACCAATAAATCACGAGGTCGCCCTATAACTGAGCCTCCTACAGCGAGGGGCGATAGTGCGTTTAATTCTGCCGCTACAGACTGTCATTCCTGAACACCTCATAATCTCAGCAACTGCAGTACAGATAATGTGTGATCGTTCATTATTTCTTTCTGTGGTTTTATTCAGATACCCTGTTTATAAAATATTTGATATACCAATATAGGACAACTGTCACCTCTAAAACGGTTTTAATATAATAATCCTTTATCAAATTTTGAAAGGAAATTGATTTTTTTTTTAAATTAAGTCTATGTAAAAAATATTTTGAAAATTGACAAACACTAAACTTTATTATATGACAGGATCCTTCAGCCATATACATACACCTTGGGGTGTATATTGAATTCCTACAGTTAGTCTCTATGGTTTCACTACCTGCACAGAAACCGGGCAGACCATAAAGACTAACTCGGTTTTCAAAACACTGTCCAACCCAAGGTGTATGTATATGGATGAAGGATCCTGTCATATAATAAAGTTTAGTGTTTGTCAATTTTCTAAATATTTTCTACATAGACTTAATTTAAAAAAAGAAAAAACTATTTCCTGTCAAAACTTTAATTGATTAAAGGATTATTATATAAAAAAAAATAGTTGTTGGATGACATGGCAGAGGGTGACTCTGCAGAAAGTGTCATGGCGGAGGATGACAGAAGAGGGTGCCATGGTGGAGGATGCCATAGTGGAGGGTGCCACGGTTGATGATGCCATAGCGGTGGGTGCCACGGTGGAGGATGCCATAGTGGAGGGTGTCATGGTGGAGGTTGCCATAGCGGTGGGTGCCATGGTGGAGAATGCCATAGCAGAGGGTGCAATGGTGGAGGTTGCCATAGCGGTGGGTGCCATGGTGGAGAATGCCATAGTGGAGGGTGCCACGGTGGAGGATGCCATAGTGGAGGGTGCCACGGTGGAGGTTGCCTTAGTGGAGGGTGCCATGGTGGAGGATGCCATAGTGGAGGGTGCCACGGTGGAGGATGCCACAGTGGAGGGTGCCACGGTGGAGGTTGCCTTAGTGGAGGGTGCCATGGTGGAGGATGCCATAGCAGAGGGTGCAACGGTGGAGGGTGCCATAGTGGAGTGGGCACCGTGGAGGATGCCTTAGTGGGAGGGTGTCACGTGGAGGATGCCATGGTGGAGGCTGCCATAGCAGTGTGGGTGCCATGGTGGAGAGAATGCCACAGCAGAGGGTGCAACGGTGTGGAGGCTGCATGGTGGAGGGGTGCCACGTGTGGAGGGATGCCATAGTGGGAGGGTGCCACTGCTGAGGGTGCCACGGTGGAGGGTGCCATAGTGGAGGGTGCCATGGTGGAGGATGCCATAGTGGAGGGTGCCATAGTGGAGGGTGCCACGGTGGAGGGTGCCATAGTGGAGGGTGC